>JAKSZP010006579.1:0-395550 GCA_022478985.1 Massospora cicadina
TGGCTCAATAGTTTCAGGTAAGTGATTGATGGTTTAGTTAATTTGGCAGGCTTTATTGATTTTAGCTAAGTGGTTGGAGGTTTGAATTTTTAATAGGTTTAATGGTTTCTGAACTTATTGATAGCTATCTACCAATATAAAAACTAAAATAATTTAGAATTTGATTGGTTTAATATATTTATTTTCCTTGCCGAGTGGGTTGATGGTTTTTGGTCGAATCGACAGGATACAATTTAGCTTTGGGGGTGATTAGTAATTGGTTGATCTGATAAGTTCAGTTAGTTTTAGCTGAGTGGTTGGTGGTTTTGGTTGCTTCGACTATCAAATAAATTTGGCTTAGTAGTTATTGCTTAACTATATATAAAATCTAAATTAATCAATTCAAATCACCTGAAATTCTAGACACCGTAGCGAAGCACGGGCAACTCCGCTAGTTCTATATATTAATAAGCATAATACAACTATTGTTAATTTTGTACTATATAAAATCCAGTTACTTAGTTATTTGTGAAACAGGGTGGTTACCCGAGCAGGTAAAACTGCTTCCACCCTAAGTGCAGGTTTTGAGTTCGAAACCTGTACTGGTTAAAAAAATTCTCAGTGTGGTATATTTGTCCCAAGGTCGACCCACCTCGAATAATTTTAAATATTGTGAAACAAATTCAAACTACAAGCTTTTGTAGCTCTAAGTTGAGACAAAGCACTTTTTGGTTTAGATATCATCTCAACATATAAAAAAGCCTTTATATCTTATCACAGCAAGTATGTTTAATGAGCTCATCTGTCTAGAAATTTAAACTTTGAAAACTTTAGCTTTATATAAAAATATCAATATAAACAAGAAAAGTCAAGTTTTAAGTTATAGCAAAAGTTAGTGATGCGATGCATATATAGAACATGTGATTTTAAACCAAATAGATTTAAAATCTTTATAAAAACAGAAGTCACTGCTTAGAAGGCGTTTTAGCAAATAAATAATTGCAAATTTATAAAACACTAGCTATACCTGGACACATGTTGCTGGGGCTCAGTCTGGTTAAATGGAAAAGAAAGAAAAGAGAAAGCACACATTTCTAATATATTTAATTTCACAATGCTTGTGGGTATACAATATTTTTTGTTGTTATTGTCTGTGCATATATAGAGATAGCAGAGTTACCCAGTGTTGCTCGGGTTTATTTATGAACTCGTAATGATATAGCCTAAAGGCTGTGTCAGCACTACACTTGAGCCACTCGGACTAATAGCTTCGGTGTTACTCTTTTGGCTGGTGAGCTGTTTATTTTGAATTTACATAATAATCCATGATAATCTACTTAAAGCTCTAACACTGATTTTTGTTCAGTTTCAGGTGAGCAATTTGGTGAATTAATTGATAATATTCACCAATTCTCACCCACTCACCCAAATAGATTGAACCTATCAGACTCAAAGGTTTCAGATATCAGTCAGCATGTCAGTGAATGTTTTTTATTAAGTTGATAAACCACTAAACCGCTTACCTAAAACCATTAAATATACTAAATTAACCAATCACCAACTGCTTGGTAAAACCAAACTAAACTCATTAAAAAATTTCAACTGGGAAAAAAGAACCTCCTTTTAAAAAAGCTCTAAAAAGTATGAAATAATTGAGAATTTTGCCTCCTCAATAAAACCTTTTTTGAAGTTGGCGCTATCTTCCAACCTGACTTAGAATTTTGCTCACAAATACAAATTATATCTTATGTCTGGGTTGGGTTCAAGTGTAAACTATAAGCAACTTAGAATATGCAGTGCTGAGTATATACATTATAGATGCCTATTATAAGTCAGCAAAAATATGGTGTTGACTTCAAAAAGGGTTTTATTAAGGAGGCATAATTTCTTGATTATCATACTTTTTAGAGCTTTTTTTAAAGGAGGTTTTTTTTTCCAAAAAAAATTTTACCCCTAGTTCTTCCCCCCAAAAAAAATTAGTGCATTTTTAAAAGTAACTTTTTCCTACTTTTATTAAAGTTTACTATCTCTATATATCCTTTTTGACCCCTTAATATTTCTCCATAAAAATAAAACTCATTGTATATATATTATATATAGTATCTTATAAACAAATATACTAATAATTCATATATATCAAATTTAGTTGATTTTATTGGTCAAATTATACTAAATTTACTGATCACCATCTACAATAATTCATTTTATTAAATTTAGGTGATTTTATTGGTCAATGTATGCTGAATTTACTGATCGCCATCTACAGTAATTCATTTTATTAAAATTTGGTTGCTTTTATTAGTCAATCTATGGTAAATTTACTGATCGCTATCTAAAATAATTCATTTTATCAAATTTAGATGAGTTTATTGGTCAAATTATGCAAAGACGATAGCCATCTATAATGATTTAAGCTCGTCCCGCTATGATCTCATACTGCCTGGATTTTGAACATGCCCCCCAGCCATAGGACATATATCAAAAGTTGCTTCGAAGCTATCGCTTCACCGATGCCGGAATTAAGTTTATCCAGAGTTGTATTAGTCCCACAATTATCCATCGCTTCCTAGCCCATTTTGATATACTTACTAAATTAATGGTCAGATACTTGACCAATACTTACAAAAGTAAAATAGGACCTAAGTTGGAGTGTCCTCTATTTTTAAAGATGATCATCCAAATTGGTCCATTATTTTCAGAGTTATGCGCGAACAAACAGAAAAAAATACATACAGGTCGAATTGAGAACCTTCTCCTTTTTAACAGACTTTGAAAAAGAAGGTTATCAATTCGACCTGTATGTATGTTTTTTTCAAAGTCGGTTAAAAACAACCAAAAACCACCACCACACTGCCACTTACCAAAACGAATTAACTTATCAAATCAACCAATCACTAAGCGCTTATTAAAATTATCAAGCTTATTAATCAACCTAAAACCACCAACCACTTGGCAAAACCATTGAAACTATCGAATCAACCAGATATCAAACTGCTCAGCCGTAACGATATACCGACTACCATTGAGAATATATAGGATTTTCACTTATTACATGTAAAACTTTTTATTTTACTATGGAAATAATTATTTTTAAAAAATATAAACCTTTTCAGGCATGCGCGCCATAACTCACAAAAGTTTTATCGCAATTGGGTGAATGGTATAGGAGATCATAGGTTTTGAATAAACAAACAGATTCATTTTTAAACGACTTTGATTATTTATATAGATGGATATATAGATAGAAGATAAATATAGAAGATTTAAATTTTTATAAGAGATATATGGATGCAAGAACAGCCCTTTAAGCAAAATATAATAAGCGATTAATGAGATATGCTTCTTTTTGTATTTTATCTTTATAGCCTTGGTATTGTTTTCGGTAATAGGGTTGCAGTGGCAAATGTATATTTTTCTGAAGGGTTTTATATAGCATTCGAAACCACAAATTGATAGACAATAGAATATTTGCTGGTCACTATAGAACCCTTTAATTTCTACGACGGGGGTGTTGTCGGGAGGGATCTGTTGGTTATCAATGCACTCTTCGGTACAAGATTTGATTGAAGAAATTCCAGTACAGTACGCCCATTGGTTGACCTAGGAAGCGTAACATTTTAAAATAGGATTAAAGTAGATGGAAACATTTTGCGAAAATCCCCAGTTACTTGCAGGTTTAATTAAACAAAGCGGATGCCTTTAATGTTACATAAAATAGATCTTTTACTTACATATGTTTGCGTATTCCTCTGCTCTTGTCATGACTCAAATAATCGCAAAAAGGTACACTGCTATAAAAATTAGTAGATCAAAATGATATTAGTACCTTGTAATTACTAGCCCGGTATTCTGAACTTTAGGACTGACTTTTATTTGAGAATGCATTGAATCTAAAACGCACAATGCATTTATAACGTAAGTTAAACTATAAAGCTTCTTAGTCACAGTTGATGTTGATATAAACAAGTGTGTTAATTATATGTGCTTTTATAGGCATTTAACGGAAACAATTGGTACCACTATTTACTAGTTATACCTAGTATCTTTTGAAACAAAGCCACACGATCAAAATGCTCACATTGTGTTGCAGAATGGAAAACAATGTCACTGTTTATAATTATCTAATTAATTAAAACCACATAAATTCATGTGTAAAATATGGTGGTTTAAGCTGATCTCAACTCTGGAAGTCTTTACCCCAAGAGGGAGCTATGATATTCTTACAACATATACGATTAACACGTTCATCGCCCAGTGTGATTCAGTTGAGTTTCTCACGGGGCCCAAATATGACTATCGACAAATTGTCGAATGCTTGGAGGCGAGAAAAAGATATTTAAAAAATTACAACCTATTGTCTCAATTGTCCAAAATCACCACAAATGTGTTTAACTATATTAAAGAATACTATAATATACTGAATATAAATAATATTTTATCAAATATAAATTAATAAAAAGTATAGTATGATATGAATTTTTTAATATTTTTATTTTGTATCTACTCTAATCTAAACCTCTAACCATGCACCTAGGAACTTCGTTTTGCGCGCCTTTTTCTTACGTACTCCTTCGGGGCTCCAATGATGGTTTGGATGGTTTTTTACCACTTCAATGTCATTTAAGACGTCATATTTGAAATTGCTATCAGCGATGCTAAACCTACAAATTGTTCGTTCACATTCGTCGCCGTCACCCAAATATGGGTGCTGCGGCCCCCACGGAAGCATACCCGTCACCCATATTTGGGTAACATGGCGACGAACGTGTTAAAAAGATAAGCAGTTCAGTTAAACGTCAAACCTTAAAGCATCTAAATAACTGAATGGCACCTTTAAAAACTTCTCTGATTTATCAATATCTTGTTGGATTTACCTTTAGTCAACTTTTTACTAAAAAACTCTCAAGCTGTATAACCATAATATCATATAATCTGCCTCACATCGATAACTGATTTTATAAATTCAACGAATGAAGCTTTAGTTCAATAAAAGTTGGACCAAATCGCACCCCATACATACGTTGTAAACAAAAAAACCTTAGCTATCACAATAAACTCAATTTTAGCAGAATTAATTCTTATCAATTATCAAAATATTTAGTCAGGTGGAAGCTTACCATTTCGGCCAAACTTTTATTGTCTGTTAAAATTTGAATAGACCAACACATTTTTATTTCTAACTAACCAATTTCCACTCCGTTGCTTGGATTATTGCTTGAATTTACAATTTACTAGAGATTCTAGTCATTTTTTAGCTTCAGATATTGGTAGATGGGCCATCAGTAAGTTTATTAAATAATTGAATCTAACAAATCAATTGAAACCCTACCAAACTGCTGTTATGAAACTGCCGAGAGGCAATCCATCAGGGATATTCCCCCCTGGTTTTACCCTTTGATCCCATTTATTCATTTTTTCCTGATCTCTCTTTGATACCCCCAAAAACCTTTTCCCTTTGATTTTTTATTGATCAGATATTATAGCCTAACTCTAATTCTCAAGAAAACAGAATATTCCCAATACACTGTCTCTTTTACTTAATAAATGTTTTTATCCTCACCCTGCTAATTCAGATATTTTGGGCTGAATACTCCATTGCAAATGCCTCCCACTGACAGCCAATGTGAATGATGAAACTGAAATATGAGGTGTCCCCTGAACCTCAGATCATGATAAAACTGGGATTTCAGAGATTTTATGACAAAGTGGTGATCCTGCTAGGGATGACACCCCAAAACCCCAGTGAATGCTATTCCAACTGACCAAGTTACTGCTATCTACTTCATGAGAACCTGTGCAAAATATAATTTAAAGCAATTTGGCCATAGCCCTATCAAGGAATAATTAGAAAATTATAATGTCTGGGGATAGGGTATGGGGTCAGCTTCTAGCAACGATAGCAAGAAGTAGCCAGCCTTCTCACTGGATCTGCCTAAAAATGGCATAGCACCAACATTCCCTGGGAATCCTGAAAAGAATGGCAGGCCTATAACAAGGAGAAGTTTTGAGTTTCCTAATATCACCTCTGTGAGAAATTCTGCCAACTTTAACTATAAAATTTCTTCATTATCAACAAATTTTTTACCAAGTTTGAGGATCTTATTAGAATCTGGAACCATACATTCTATTGACATTGTGAGGAAGTCAACCAACACCTACTTGACTGATTCCTCAACACTCTCAAAAATCTCTATCTTGATGCTGTATTGCTAGCCCAACTGACTTGTGGATCAGGCTATTGTTATCTATCAAAGTTGTGTAAGAAAGTGAACTGATGCTATAACAATCCCAGGACCTTCACTATGGTAAACCCTGACCCTATAAACTTAGATGCCTACAAAAAAGGATATACCCAAACTACCTGACATCAAGCTACCCTCAGAGATGAACCAGCAGATTTATATCCTCACTGAGATGTTTAGAGGCTGACATTATTATTCCAAGGCCAACACCCTTTCAACTATCTCCTAGGCTTTTATTGTAGCCAGCCAGTGCAATATTTCTGTCAGTGTCAAGCCCCTGCCTACAATGTTAAGCTATCCATATGAGTGGCCATTGTACTTACTGGGGAAGTTAGCAGCCTTGGGCCACTTCACCTCAATTGGAACCTTCCAACTTTTTTCCCATAACTCATCAGTCCAATCAACCTCATGTTCAAATGTCAGTTCAACCCATGATTGAGGATACTTCAACTTGAAAGCCAATGTGCCAAATTCAATATGAGAAAGAGTCCTAGTGGTGAAACACAATCAATTAGCTCTACTTTGAAGTAATATGCTGCTGAGAAATGAAGATTTTAAGAAACCCTGAATTCCACACCAACATTGAATTCATGAAGGAAATTAAGATTGATTTCTATTAAACAAAGAAGCACCAAAAACTCCCAACCCCCAAGGAGTGCCTATGGAAGTGTATGATAAAACCCCTTCATCCAACCTAATGATCTACAGTTACCCTTACCTGATTTTGTTATAAAATATTGAAGTGAAATGAATGAAAATCCTCAACCCAAAACCCAAGTTCAATATTATTCATTGCACCAAGAAAATACCTACAATATAAATTATTTTTATGGAAGAACATAATGTTGAGAAATGGAAAATTGAATGAGCCCAAAGCTAACCTAACTAAAGATATCCCACTAAATAGATCTGAATTGAAGATTTGTTGAATCCCATAGAAGAAGCTAATCACCAATACCATATTGTCAGTCTCTTAAATAAGTTTAAGATTGAATATTCATTATTTGAGATCAGTTATTTAAGATCAACCCCACCCACTTATATAGTTACATAAGATAAGATGTATGAGACCCAAAAATCAAAGTGAAGCACACAATATGACAAAATTAAGTATGAAATTAAATATAACTTAAGATACCAAGAACATTAAATATGATGTATCTAAAAAGGTTAAGTAAATGATATCTGAGAAAGTATCTAAGCCCTTCAAGAATGTCAATAGCCAAATAGATGAACCTATTATTGTGAAAAATAAAATCAAATTTTGAATTTAGAGTTTGGATTACAAAAGTCATCAAATCAAAGATTCAGATCGATCAGATAACCTAAATCAAAAACATTTTCAGTAGATTAAATTAATTTGAGTTGGGGCTAAAATTATAAAGCCTATCTTTAGAAAACCTTATCAACTTTCATCAGTCAAAAATGGTTCTATTACCAACTTTTACAATATCCTAAACTCAATCTTTATCCTAATCACTATATTTATCAATCAACTTTGTAAAAAGGGAGTTCAATTCTCAAAATTTTCATACACCAAAACTCTACAAAGATCCTCCACTCAATTAGTTTCTTAACTATAAAATGAAAATTTTCAACCAATGCAATAAAATTTATTTATCCACCATCAAACTTCAAATTGGTATCATAAATGCAAATCAATCACTCATAGGCTAAAATGGTTAATAAATCTTAATAAAAATAAAACTAATCAATAAATCCCATATAAGCATTTGTCAAATTAAATATCAACTTGATCCTATTATTCCAACCCTAAAGAGTAAAACCTCAGTTGGCAGTATTGTAACAAATGCTCATGAGGCCTTTCAAGAACATAGAATCAAATGAATAATTAATCTGGTAAATATCCTAAAAACCTTCTAATTTTTGTTTCAGGTGATATCATTCTGTTCTCTAACAAGTTACTTAACCCTAAGTCTCAAACAACCAAACACCACTTCATAGGACCAATATCAATCTCAAAGGTCCTACCATATGTGAACTACAACTTTGAACTCTCAACGGAGTCCTCTAACATCTACCATTAGTAGAACTATATCAAGTTATATCAGTATATAAAAATGGATAGTGGAGTTTTATAAAATTGCTGAGAAAGCCAATCCATCAGAGATATTCCCTCCTTGGTTTTACTCTTTTAATCACAATTTATTTATTTTTATCTGATCTCTCTTTGATGCCCCCAAAATCATTTTCCATTTTATAAATTTTTTGATTAATCAGTTTATATAAGCCTGACTCTAATTCTAAATAGAACAACATATTCCCCAACACACCTTCTCTGGTTTTATTTTTTTGAGTTTTTATCCTCACCCTGCTAATTCAAATATTTTGGGCTGAATGTCCCATTGCAAATAGCTCCCGCTGACAACTGATATGATTGATGAAACTGAAATCTAAGGTATCACATGAACCTTAGTTAGTTATTATACTGGGATTCCAGAGCTTTCATAACCCTGCTTAGCCAAAACAATAATTCAATTTTCATATGATCATATTTTACTTTTTTATCTTATATACTTTTTTTATCTATATTATAATCAGGAGATCTCTTCTTATGGTTGCATACTGTTGCATATAATATTTGTAGCAAGTTGGGTTTAAATTAGTTCATAGTTTAGGAGGTGATATGTCACATATCTACATACATACTGTTGATTGGTTGACTGGACCTGAATTGTCAGGTATTATTGATATCAGAAATAATACTAGCTTACATCTAATTTATTATATCATATGTCAAACATATCAATGAATAATGACCAAAAATATTCTAAGTACAAATGAAACCTAGGACTTGTGGCCTAGCAGTTCCACTTAATTTAGTTAGACTTGACGACCTGGGGTTGGGGCTTTGTTGGTCATGTCAAAATTAGTTTTTAATGTCAATAGATTTACAATTGTTTAAATACTAATTAGTAATACAAACTGCCTTGGTATGTGCTACCATTGCTTGAGAGGAGTGATGGATTAGTTATTTTCAGACGTGTCAAAGGAAGCGCTGTCTTGAAGTAATTGAGACAGTGAGACACTGACTATGGGGCTGAGCTGGGTTACAGCAGGATGCCTAATGTATTGTAGACCCTCAAAAGCCTTCACTGCAGAATGCTGGTTAAGTGGTGGTGCAAGTCAGGGTGTCATTAATAAAGATGTGGTAAACATCAATCCTATATAATTAGCTATATTTATATAAAATAAACCACAATACTTTTGCACAATAATCTGTTGGTAGTTTGAAATATACAAAAGTTTTGTATTTAAAACTTTTCAGTTGTATTAAGTTGAGAAATTACTTGTGATCAGGAAGGACAGCGCAGAAAGCCATTATAAAAGTAAACAACAGAAGAATACAGGCTCAAAGTCTTATGTTGGGATTTTTGCCCATATTCACAGCTGACTAGATTACCATGGATTGCTAGAAGTTAATTCTCTATAGCAAAGTGAATTGGATATCAGTTGAACTTGATCCAGGATAACAATGTTCAGAGAATTTTAGGTAATTTTCTTGGGTCAGATCCATTGGGGATTGATCCAGGTGAATGATTAAGATCTTTGTTGGGCAGAGTCGCTGATCAGATGGAGGCATCTGATAGTTGATTGATGATTAACTATCAGGTGTATCAATTGAGATTGGTCAGGTTTCATCACCACCCAATTGGAAATTTATGGATCAAGTTGTGTGGTGAGTGATATCACCTGCAACTAGTGAATTGATCAGCTGGTTCATGATCTGCCTTAATGGTTAACAAGTCTCATTACCTTAGCAGGTCGCTTGCAAAATATGGTTGGTTCACTGGGATTGAAAGAAAACGGTAGTGACACGTTTTCTGACTCTTTCCAATTTAGGTCTTAAGGATTTCTGATGATGGAATTCTGGCCAGGATGGGGAAGACCATTGCTGATGAGATGATAATGGGTAATACAATGGTAATGGATGCCATTTTATCAATGAGGTGCCAACTGAGGGTTGGGCGCCAAATTTCCGCTATAAATTTCCCTAAGAATTCACTTAATAAAAACAAGTAATAAGAGTTTTAAAAAACAAGTAATTACCAGGATTTGTTATTAGTACTATTATTCTTCAAGGAAAATTATTGCTTTGTGATTCAATTGTGAGACTCTTTAGGATAAAGAGTAGTTATCAAAGTGTGGATCTGAAGAAGATAATCTGAGCTAAGAAGGGAATTGCTGTCAATTGTGTGTCACCAGAGAGAAGCTGTAAAGAGGATCTGAGCATAGATCAAGTTAGGCGTTTATAAGGGAACAAATCCCAACCGTGGACTTCTTAAGTATTTTAAAGAGGGATAATGTCAAGCGTTGAACACAATACTAGTGCTTTATTCAACTACAAATAATAGTCTTCATACTATTATCAATTGATTATATATTATTATCAGACAGTGCGGAGAATTACTCAACATCAAACCTATTCAGTTAATAAATTTAGGGGTTATCAGCCATGAACAATGAATAAAACCTGTAAATTTTAACAATTTGTGTTCACTACAGGGGTGTAGTTGAGTAAGATACTAGGACAAGATGTTTTTTAAGAACAAAATAAGGAAATTTTTGAACAGAGTTTACAACTGTCAACCAGAACGCCTTAAATTCAGTGGACCATCAAGAATTTGATGCCTTGGAGGAAAGAGTTTTCCAGGACAAAAAAGGGGTCAAAAATGTCACTAATTTTGGAAATGAGTTAATTGGAATAGTAACATCGTTGAAGAAAAAGAAAGGAGATTTATTTTGAGAAGTATTATTCTTAAAAAACATATTATGAAGAAAATTATGTGCATTTAAGAGCATTCAGCGCAGATATAGAGTGAATGATTATGCAAGTAGAGGAGTTGAAGACTCACAAATGTGAATGTGAGCCATATGCAGCGACTGACACTAATGAAAGAACTCCACGGACTCCAGTGGGAAAGACGACTACCCCAAGAAATATGCCTCCCACTTTCACAGCCATTTTGGAGATGACTCCCAAAATTACTCCTTGAGTAAGCCAAGTAGCCAAACCAATAGATGTGGCTAGAGAACCTTGGAGGAATTTAAAATGACACTAAAAATTACCTACTTTCCATCATGATAACGCTCCTGCACTTTTCTGATTATTTGATATGACACTGTTTGGATACAGCAATTGTCAAAAGGCTTTGATGGTGATGAATTCCTGGATACCAATTGTCAGAACCTAGTGTTGCCCCATCTAGAGGGGGACAGCTGTTCATACTCAGAGGCCAAGGCAGCCATTATGAAGGAATTTGGAAGTCTCACGCGCATGTCAAGCACAAACAAGAATTTATGGGCATTCAGTTCCATAAAGATGAATCCTTAGCAATTTTTGCCAATCATTTCTACCAAGAATCGCAGATTTTGGTTGGGGAAATTTTGCTGGTTAAATTTAATGCCTGGATAACGCTAAAAGCGGCCCTTCAGCCCTATCACAATCTACATCAAATAATGTCTTCCATGTATGCAACAGAGATTACCACCTCTCAGATTGCAAATTATTCAAAAATATTGGGAGTTACCTTTGATGCCCCAAATTGAAGCTGCAAAGTGAATCCAGTACAAAACTTAAATCTCAAGAAGGGGACTGAGGGTGATAAGGAGTTGAATAACCAAACTATGTCAGAAAATAAGCCCAAAGAGTTTAACTGGATCAATAAGAAGGAAAAAGTCTGTTACCAGTGCTGAGGAAAAGGGAATTTTACTGTGCATTGCAAGAAACCTAAAGATCAGATTAACACGGTACAAGTGAAAGAGTCTAAACCTGCACAGGAGTCAGAAAAAGAGCCTGCATATTAGACGGGGAACAGTCTAGAGCTGCAGAAAAGCCTGTTCCTTCTAATATTATACACAACGAAATTGACATCAGTGATATGTTTGTAGAGGATGACCCACAGGATCAGCTATATCAATTATTCAATTTATATGTGAACGCGGTAACAAGATCTGGAGAAAAGGAGATTGACTCTGAAATAATTAAGGAAGTTACTCGGCCATTTGTATGATAACTGGCAGACAAGTTATGAGCCACAGAAAACCTGAAGAATTGAATAAAGTAAAATTAGATGAGGCAAACCTGTCAATCCCCCTTAGCGCAATCAAGGAATTGTTTCCTGACTTATCAGCGCAAATAATTCACACCTTAAATTTGGCTAAAAATGCCGCTATACACTCAGTAAATACTATTTTACAATACTCTGATTGTACTTATATAGATATACTAGTGAATTGAGTATGAGCGAGAGTGATAGTTGACAGTGGAGCACCTGTCAACATTGTTTGACCAAGCTGGTGAAGAGGATGAAAATCTCTCCCAATTTAGAGCTCAAGAAAGAATATGGGACAGCTGGGTCAAATACTACCATCTCATGTGGGGCATATAGCCTCTACTACTTTAATTTGGATCCTTGGTGATATCCGCTCCAGCAATAGTTTTGGCCAACCAAAACTATGATATTCTGATTGGGACACAAATTATTATGAAAGTATGGAGTCAAATGTAACTTCAAGAATAATATGTTGTCCATATTGGGTCAGAAATTACCATTAGTTTATCAGAAGGATGGGGGAGCTCCACTGACTAGGAGAAATAAAAAATTAACCTGATCTACAATGATGGCATTGTCCTAATTTGAACCAACTATTTGTCCAGAAGCGACGAGAAATGCTGATGGAAATCCTAAAAAAATGGGGAATTCCGCTGAGGATCAAGAATGCAAGAACCATACTGCTGGGATCACAAATAATAGTTGATATGGGGTTGACATTGGAGATACCAGAGCTGCTCTATGGGGAAGTTGAAAGCCCTTGGAAGAAGTCCATAGTAGAGCATTGGGTGGCTCCTGGAATAATTATGCTGGGTCATGGTGATATCTGAGTTCTCTTAGCGAATTTGAGTGAAAAACCAATGAAGATTGAGAATAACCAAATCGTCAAGTTTTTTTACCTAATACCAACAGCTGAATTGAGAAAATTCCACGATTTTGGGACCCTTGAGGAAATGGGATTACAGGCAGGGGTGACTGAGAGTATCAATCTATTTTTTGATTGAGAGAAACTTGCTGATTTGATGGGCAGACAGCAGGAGGAGGTGCTCAAAATATTTGACAAGTATCAGGAAGTATTCACCCAGGATGACCACAATTTGGGATGTGTGAGGGATGTGATCCACAAGGTTGATACCAAAGGAAAATTTTACATTAAATATGAGACCAATTCAATAGTCAAAGGTGGCTGAAGCAATAGTGGAGGAAGAAATCGGTAAACTTGTGTGGCATGGGCTTCTAGTTCCGTCATCAAGTCCCTGGGCGAGCCCTATACTCATCATAAAGAATAAGGATGGCTCTGATTGGGTGGTGATCAATTATCAGAAGCTGAACAAAATTATGAAAAAGGATTCATATTCACTACCACAAATTGACAATGTACTAGTTCAATTAGGAGAAGCAAAGTATTTTTCTGCAATGGATCTGATATTAGGATACTGGCAAATCGATTTTCCAAATGGAAGACCAAGATAAATGTGCGATTATCACCACACAGGGGCTTTATCAACCAACAAGGATGCCCCAGGGTCTGTGCAATGCGCCTGCAACATTTCAGAGGGCCATGGACGCCATACTAAATGACTTGAAGTTGTCATGCGTCATGGTGTACTTGGACAATATAAATGTGTTCAGTAGGACGTTTACTGACCATTTGCACCACTTGGAGGAAGTGTTTAAGTGAATATCCATGGCCAACCTGAAGATTAAGCTGAGGAAGTGCCACTCCTTCAAGAAAGAGAAAGAATATCTGGAATTCGTAATCAACTCTAGTGGACTGCAGCTGAAATCCCAGAAGATTGGTTCCATAGAGCAAAGGGCTGTACTGAAGAGTGTCCAAGATTATCAAGTGTGCCTTGGAATGGTCATATACTATAGAAGATTCATTTGGGATTTTGCAAGAATTGCTAAGCCCCTCTTCCTTTTGCTGAAGGATCTAAAATAGGATTTGTTTGGAGTGAAGAGGCCCAGAGATCCTTCTCTGAATTATGTCATTATTTAATAGATTCTCCAATTTTGAAAGATCTGAATTTCAATTGAGAATTTATAATACAAACATGCTTTGTTAATGGCAATCAGCGCCATACTGAGCCAAGTAGATGAACTTGGGAACAAACATCTGGTGGCATATGTGAGACAGACACTCTCAGCCGCTTAAAGGAATTACGCTGTGACTGAGTGTAATTGCCTTGTGATCATTTACGCCTGTAAAGAGTTTTTGGATGTATATCCATAGAATGTACTTCAAAGTGGCAACGGATCACTCCTTGTTGCATTGGCTACATAATTTATGAGAACCAGAAGGATAATTGGCCCAATGGGCACTAAAGCTACAGGATTACGATTATGAGATAGTTCACTGAGCTTGAGCTTCTCATCAGAATTTGGATAGCTTATTGAAGAAACCAATGGTTTAATTGGTATGCCAGCAGGCGGATGAGCTATTCCAGAGAAGGGTTAATGGAGAAATTGGGAACAAGCCCTGAGAGATCCAAGGTGCACTTTGTAAAGTGATGGAAAACACTGAGACATGGATGGACAAGTTTTTAAGATGATCAATGGGAAGCGATTACTATTCTTAAAGCCATCAGAACATGGGCTATCATTCAAGCCGCTCATGAGGTTGTTGGGCATGGGGCCTGAGAAAAGTTACCAATCATATTTACCAGTATTACAACTGGGTTTTCCATCAACTATGATGTTGCGGAATATCTGGCTTGTTGTGTGGAGTGCCAGTTGCACAGGCCACATAAGAACACGACTAAATACTGACTAGTCTGCCCTGTATTTTCTTAGCATAAGGTGTCCATTAATGGGATGGGATCACTAATCATGAGTACCGGGGGAATAAAGTACATCATAGTTGCAATTGACCATCTGATGAGATGGGTCAAGATGATGGCCCTGGTGAAAGTAGATGCTACCAGCACTTCAAAGTTTATCCTAGATCAAGTAGTGTACCAACATGAATGCCTGCATATCCTTCTGAGTGATAATGGAACAAATTTCATGTCTCATGTGATCCCACAAATTAAGGAAATAATGGGGATCCAAGGAGTCATGTCTGTGCCCTACTGGCCAGAGATGAACAGACTGGTAGAACGAGTCAATGGGATGCTGGACATGACTCTGAGGAAGCTGGTCAAGGAAGAACTTTCACGTGGGGAATGTATCTAGTTTGGTGATGTTCGCCTACAATATAAGTCATCATAGGCGATGGGGAAGTTTAATTTGATTTGCTTTAAAGAAGGAAGGCTGCATTGCCACCAATTTTATATTCAGTGGTGGAACCAACTTAGGGATGAGTGCTGAGCAGTACCTGAACCAATTGATGAATATCCTGATCAAAATGCAATTGCAAGCATTCAATATGACTTTAAAAAAAGGATTTGGGCAAATCTAATGAATGATAAGAGCTGACTGGCCTTATCAGAGTACCAAATAGGTGAAAGAGTTGCCTATTGAAATACACATGGTTCTTGGGAGAAGAAACAAATTGGATGAGTTGCAGTTGAGACCATTTGAGATTATTACCAAGATGGCGATAGACACCTACTCCATAAAGAACCTTTTGGATGAAAGGATAGTAAATCAAGTCCATGCTAAATATTTAAAGCAATGTATCAATATGAAAAAATAATGAAAAAGAGTTCCCAAAGGACCGCTGAACCATTAAGTTGGTTATTTCATTATGATTGATTAAGACTGAAAAAGAACCGCAGAACCAAACTATATGGTTAAGCCTTAAAACTAAAACCTCTGAACCATAGAAAACTGGTAGGTTTAAGTATACACAGGAACCATTTTGGGAGAATAAAATAAAAAGATGGACCGCTGAAGTGATAAAATGTCAAGTTTCATAGAAAAATAAAAGTAAAAAGATTTGCTAAAAATATTAGGAAAATATTATTAAAAACGCATAGAAAAAATATATTTTATAATTTTTTTTATTAATTATCCTTGACTTGAGATAATTCCGCCTATGTCACCACTTTGTGGAGGGAGGATGGATTGCAGTAGGTGTAAATAAACCATTAAAATCTACGTGAGATTGGATGCTAGTGAGGGTTAGAACTACACAAAACCAAGTTCATTGGTTGGATGCTGATCCCTGTGAGAAAGTGACTAGGGTAAGAGAGATGGAAATTTCAGAACATGCCAAACATGATACCCCAGAATAGGGGAGAAGTAACAATACAAGAAGAGGCAGTCAGCAAATAACCCCAAGTAATCCCAATATGGCAACTGAGCCAGGAGATTGGTCTTGAGCGCAAGCAATAGGCTTTGTCAAGAACACTGGACATATGGGCTGGCATTGAGCAAGGGATACTAGGCGGGGGTTGCCTAATCATGTCTCTTAATAAAACCATAAGTGGAAGATACCAATGGGATGTGCCAGAAACGAGATAGCCATGCAAGGAGCAAATTGCATCCTGCAGATAATGACTGAGCTTCTTTGAAGTGAAAGCATAATGAGCGATGAAAGCCAGGAGAGGATGGAAGCTTTGTGGCCCAACTTTGAAGAACTTGGATGGTAAAGCAAAGAGCATAGGCTGCAACGTCTCAATCTAGAATGTTTTTGAGGTTGGAGGAGTTCAGGCTTTGGACAAAGCCTCAGTTACTTGGGCCCTCAAATCTGCATATGTGTGTTTAAAATGTTTGCTGTTTCTGATGGCGAGTTTGGTGGCCAAAACAGCTGGCTTGTAATACTGGCCAAGTCATAAAAGGAACTCATAAATCAAGTTTGATCCAGCGAGGAATGAACGATCAAGAGTGAAGGGCATTGCTTCAGGAGATTCAACAATGATTGTAGGAGAATCTGCAAATGGAGCCAAATCCAGGAGAGTTTTTAAAATCTAACTTGGGAATCAATGACAGAGGTAGGATTGGTTGTAATTCATTTGAGACAATTGATAACCTGGTTTTATTGGGGTTGTTTACCATTTACAGTAATTCCATAAAGGAATGGTCCTGGGTACTTGACTGGGAGCGCAGTCCTGGGAGGACCATAGAAGAGGTTCCAGCGTGCAGATCAACTCATCAGCTGGAAGAGCCAAAGGTCTTTATCAGACATGCTATTAAGCAGTTGTTGGTACCGAGACTCTAAATTTTAAATATGAGCTGGATGAAAGAGGGATGCCAGACTTATGTGATAGTCAACATTATGCACTATGAAATCAATTAAGCTCTAATTTCATAAAAATTAATCTCAAAATTAATGGATTATGCTCACCAGAGAAAAATTAAGAGTGATATGAGCCAAGAGGTTATGATGAGAAAATAACAAGGGCAAATATAAATGAGCATACTTAATTGCGCCATGAAACAAACATTGACAGCAAGAATCTCCTATTAAGGATGAGAAGGAAATCTGGAAATGAGGACGCCAGACCAAGAATCCTGAATATGACAGCAGGTCATATGCCCTGATGGGGGAATAACTAGATCCCAGGATTAATATCATCACAAGTAAATCGGTCAGCCCAGCACAACAGAAGGTCAGGGGAACTGCGCTCTGAGTAGGTGGTAGTGAGGAGGAAGAGGAAGAGAACTGCATGCCAAAGGTTGTCCCAAGAAGCGTTGAGTACTGATTGATCATACTCCACTTGAACAAAAGAAGTATTCAACCAAGTGTCTGAAGTGAAACTCTCCTGTCCTGATTTTTTCTCACTGGAAATCTAGGCAAGAGTGAGGATGTGTTAGAATTTCTGCCTATATTCCCAGCTGACTAGATTACCAGGGGTCGCTAGGTAATAATTCCCTATAGTGAAGTGAATTGGATATCAGTTGACCCTGATTTCAGGGTAACATTCTTTGGAAAAGTTTTAGGTAATTCTCCTAGGTCAGATATGTCAGGGATCAATCTGGGTGAATGCTTTTGATCTTTGTTGGGCAGAGTCGCTGATCAGATGGGGCATCTGATAGTTGATTGATGATTAACTATCAGGTGTATCAATTGAGATTGGTCTGGTTTCATCACCGCCCAATTGGGAATATAAGGATCAAGTTGTGAGGTGAGTGCTGCCACCTGAAATTAGCAAATCAATCTATTGGTTCACAACCTGCCTTAATGGTTAACAAGTCTTATTACCTAAGCAGGTCGCTTGCCAAATATGGTTGGTTTGTTGGGATTGAGAGGAAAATCATTAGAAACACGTTTTCCAACTCTTTCTGTTTTAGGCCTTGAGGATGTCTGATGATGGATACTAGCCAGGATGGGGAAGACCATTGCTGATGAGATGACGATGGGTAATTCAATGGTAATGGCTGCTGTTTCGTCAATGAGGTGCCAAATGAGGGTTAGGCGCCAAATTCCCACTATAATTTCCCCTAAGAATTTACTTAATAAAAAAAAGTAATAAGAGTTTTAAGAAAAAAAGTAATTACCAGAATCTGTTATTCTTACTATTCTTCTTCAAGGAAAATTATTGCTGTGTGCTTTTATTGGGAGCCTCTTTAGGTTAAAGAGTAATGATCAAAGTGTGGATCCAGAGAAGAGAAGCTGAGCTAAGAAGGAAATTGCGCCAACTGTGTGTCACCAGAGAGAAGCCGTAAATGAGGATCTGAGCATAGATCAAGTTAGGTGGTATAAGGGATCAAATCCCTACTGAGGACTTCTTAGGTATTTCAAGGAGAATTATGGTAAAGCGTCAGCCCAAATACTAGTGTTTTATGTAACTATGGATAATAGTCTTCATACTATTATTCAATTATATATTATTATCAGACAACGTAGAGAATTGCACAACACCAAACCTGTGCAGTTAATTAATTTAGGGGTTATCAGCCATTAAAAATTAATGAAACCCATACATATTAACATCTTATCTTTGGGGAGTTTATACCTCATTATCACCATCTGGTCCATATAATTTCAAACAATAGGCGCTCATAACTCCAACTGTAACCTCAGATGAAGAACCAGACCATTTGAAATGTCCAAAACTTCAACAATACACATATAATGACTTTGATTCCTATAGGTTTTTGCAAGAAGATAAAAATAAGAACAATTCTAAAACTAGCAATGTAAACAATGCCATTAAAATTTAATTATTTTTAGATATAAAACTTCTTAGCATTGAATTAATATTTAATAAGGAAAAGCCCATACTATGTTTTTATATATGTCAAAAAACACATTCCAATATTATAAAAATGGACATAGTAAATTTTGGTTAAATGATGCACAACTATATTTACTTTAGTCCAATCTAGAGACATATACTAAAAAGAGAAAAAAAGATACTTTAGTGTAAACTTAAAAACACAGGAATACAATGCTTGTAGACCTTAAAAACCATAGTCTACATTGTTTGAAAGGAGGTATGAAACCAATTGACTGAAAATTGATTCATAAGTCTACAATTTATTATTATAGATCAACTCAATTAGGTTTTTTTGTACCAAATTTGCTTATAGTAGATAGTGCTTAAAAACATATAGGAATAAAATGGATGTTTATCATCTTGTCTAGTATTACAATACATATTTAATTTTATTGTGATTAGATAGTAATGTTAATTTAATAAAGGATGTACTAGACGTTCAGCTTTAGCTTTGGTAACCCAAATGCATAAGGCTGCAGTGACAAAAAGATTGGTTTAGCTAATCAGAGGTCATATATTGTATAGACGTTATATTTTATATAAAGATTAAAATTTAAATAGAATTTTCTCCTTAACCAAAAGGTAAAGATGCCTTTAATAGAAAGGTAACCAATCAATGATATTTTTTATACCTTTAACTAGAGATGATTACTTGGAGAAGCTTTTTACAAAAAATCAAATATTAGTTAGGTGAATTTATGGTTTATATAATCCAACTTTTTTGACTTTTTATAAATACAATGCCAAGGTAAAAAATTATTAAAATAAACTAGAGATGTCCAAATCCACAGATTATAATATTAAGTCTAAAAAGAAATATGACTTCTTATCTAAATGTTATATTAGCTAAATCCCTATATTTTTCATTATTTACTATCTGTTAGTTACTCAAATGGTATAAATAAAAATTGGTTATTGTAAAAGTTATAATATATATCATTTCTTTATAACAATCTTAAGGTTTCCCCGCCACAAAATTTGCTTCAACTTAACTACCAACTTTCACTGCCAATAAGGAGGGGACCCAATCTACAAAAAGACTTTTGGAGAAGATTTAAGTCTTGTACCATACACTAGATAAAAAGTGGGCATGATTCACAACTACGAAATTTTATACATAGTTGTTTATAAGTTTGTGAAATTTTATTTTTAATTTATTAACTTCTGCACTGAACTAGTACTATACATAAGGCTTCTAACCTTTAACGCTGACCTTTTACCTGAGCTGAGCCTATATCTATGCCCTTGGCTTATAAAGTGATATAGACACCAGAAATTTTTTATTTTTATCAACCCTGTCAGAGATACGGTGCTTATATTAAAAGTTTAATTTTTATAATATTACTCAAGATAACAGCATTATCACTTAATCTTTTACCCTGTAAAGCTCATTAGAAATTACTTGGTGTTTTTGATCATCAACTTAATCCCTCTTTTTTAAATCAAAATTGTGATAAAATACTAAACCAAATATTAGATTTTCCCTAAATAGGGTGCATTGTGTCTGAACCCTTGAAGCTTTATTTTGACTCATTTTTGACTTTTCAATTCCTCCATTATAATCATTTTGTACTTAGTCAATGATCCACTTCATGAGAGATCTGGCGAATCTTAAGTGAAGCTCCCTTACTATATGTATTAATTGACTACACTAAATAATGAATCATTTCATTATCAAGCTTAGCGTTTAAATGTCAATATCTTTGGCTTAAATTTTACATAATAAAGATTACCTAGCTCAAAGAATATATTTTCCTATACAGTAAGTGGAGAGTTAATTGATCCAACTGTAACCTATGCACATAGTGCATAAAGGACCTCAATCTACACAAGTGATGCTCACTGTATGGTGCTGCAGTAGAAAAATGAAAGCATTTTAAACCTTACAATGTACCTCCCTCAGAAGGAAAAACGGCAATAACAACTGATAGTCATCTTTTATGTCAGCCCTCTTACTCCCACTATAATAACACTAGAGGAATTTGGATTCCAATATTCCCTTCAGTTTAAAGCTTTGAGACTTTTACATTACCCGCGTAGCAACTGAGACAAGTTGAACAAATGTTATTTCAGGAATACATCTCTTTGGTCATCAACGATCTGACCTAGTATCCACATTATTTTATCATCAGCAGGATCAGTACCAGATCATTCAAAAGTATGAGACCTTTTGGACTTTAAGCCATAGAAAAGTACTACAATAAGCTAGTAACCTAGCCCATACGGGGAAATATCTTGTTTGGAACCTTCAACTTACTGTAAAAATTTCTCAAAAGACCTTTTTTGCCACCACTCCCCAATCACAATTTTTTTTTGATAAAAATCAGTATGATGTTTAAGTGCTTGGGAAATTAAACAGAAAGCTTTAAACTAGTCTACAGGGTGTTTGTCAAGTATTTAATGACAACCATAATCCTAGTGCAGATTTTTACAATGACTGGATAAACTTATTGATCAATTAAACCAGAAGGTGTTGGGCATAGGAATTCAAACCATGGATAACCACGAGGTTACCAAATAAATGTATTCAAGGCATGACTCAATTCATAGAGGAGATTGAACTTAACCATGTCGCTATGAAGATATTACTTGATAGGCTGAAGAATATGAGGAACTCAACTAATACACCTAACATGATACAAAGATGGCCTCACAGTATCTGGGAGGCAAATCTGAGGCCACCAAACGCCTCCTATCTGAGATACAACATATTAGAAACCAACATGCAGCAATGAAGCGTAAATCAAAGGATTTATATTGTTTTGGGCGCTGCAACAGAATAGCAGAGATACCCTCCAATCGTACAATGAATTATATTGTCAAGTTCATCTATTTCATAACAAGTGACAGCTAGTAAAAATAAATAAATGAGTTGTGTGCTAGTGTGCGCGACATGTAGAGAGAACTCAAGGAGTTATGGAAACTAAGCAGAAATTCCTTTGGGAACAGGAGGATTGAATCAACTGATAATGGAGAATTGAAAGCAACCTATAAGATGGTAGATGTCAGTGCCCTTAACAAAAGATAAACCCCTGATCAACCAGAGGTATTTGAAAAAAACCCTTAAAAGAGGAGGCTATCTGAGAGACAGAGCATCGACCTTGCATTCACTACTAACATCATTGTTTGCTTTTCCCTCTTCTGTAGAGACACCAACCCCCAACATAGTCAAGCAAATGCTAAAACCCTAAGCTTCAGACTAGTAATGCGCTAGTAATGCCCAGACAAGGAGGTTTCTATACAGGATAACATCAAATTCATCCAGTATATCTTTCTTAAATTTGACAATAATGGGATTGAGAAATCATTCTTTAAGATATTTAATATGACCATGCATGAATATGATGTATTTTTAAAAGCTACTATAATGATTAATTGAGTATATTACCAGAGTCAAGATCTGATCATGCCCTACCTACCTGAGGAACAGGAAATTTACAGATAAAGAAAGTGCGGGTTATGATAGTTAAAAGTCCCAAACTCATGGCCACTTAAAAAGTCTTATCTATGACCATCCAGTTTAAGAAGAATGAAACCATTATCAAGTCCAATAAGGGATTTTACCATGAGGCACAGGTCTTACTAGGTGATTAAGCCATAGAGGACTTTAACGTCAAAATGCGCTCCAGAATGACACAAAGAATTAGTCTGAGCTACACCACTTATTGTACCAGTGAAAAAGGATTTTTATACCACATCAATGATTCAATACTGTTGAGGTGTGAATTCACATATGAAACCAACATTGAAGTCTGAACCAGTCAACCCCCACGGGTTAATGAAAGTAATAGAGGGACCATTGAGAACTTTCATCATTGTAAAAGAAATTTTACAAATCGCTGCAACATAGCTGAGATAACATGTTGGATGTGAGAATCTAAGGGGCATTATGCGGCCTCCTGTCCTAAACGACGCCTTGGGATAATACTTTTGACCTTCCAAGAAGATGAAAGCCATGGAAAAGAACTTGTTAGTAGAAGTATGACGCTCAACTACCGATCATTATCCAGTCTTGTACCAGAATCATGAGAAAGATTTTAGCCATTTTCTTGTCAAAAAAACTGATAAAGGCACTCCTACAGTGTCAGCTATTAGGGAAGTCAGAGAGAGGATAATAAGTGAGGACAAGAAGTTTCCTAAAAACCTTATGCAACCTAAAACTTCTGAGCACAACCAATTTGGAGATACCAAGTAATCCAAATCCTTACCTCCTCTAAAAGTAGTTAAGGTTGCATTACATAGTGAGATCCTGAATACTCACTTCCCTAATGTAGGGGAACAGATCAAGACTATGATTAATCAACTCACCGCTCCTTCAATTCTTAAAAAAAGTAGGGATTCATACTATTCTTCCAATTGTACTTATTTTGATATTAATGTAAACAAAGTTTGGGTTAGAGCCACTGTCAAAAGCGGCGCTCCCATGGTATTATATCAAGTCAATCTTTCAAAACTATTGTGGATAGCTCCTGGTGTGGCCCACCCGCAGAAATATGGATTATCTGGGCCTATGAGTACTACAAGAAAGCAGGCGTATAGCGCGTTACTAATGAGGTTTGGCTCTTTGCAGGTTAGTGAACCAGATATAATGCTTCCCAATGATAACTACCAATTTCTAATTGGTAAAGCTTCCTTAAGTTTTTGATTACGTTTTAAACTATGAGGTGAACGCTTTTACGTTCATGGGCCAAACAACACCCATTCACTACTTGAGAGAAAATTAGACTTTCTTAACTAATAGAAAAAGTTTCAGCAATGTGGTTTATAATAATGATTTTATCACTGTCAAGTATTAACAAATAGGCCACTTAATTGTTACCACCAGCCATCATTCCTGAGAATAAGGTTATATTCAGGGCCTCTAAAGATTATGTATTATTTTCTGGAGAACAACGCATGGCGTCCATTAGAATGAGCAAGAAGCTACCTGACAATTTCTGGGAGAAGTTTACTCCCTTTGGCAACGATTAAGGATTGAACTTTTGCTGCTCCCTAGATAAAACTTGTCCAGTCACCAGTAAATATGTGGTTACCTGAAATACTAACTGACTCTAACATATCTATCATTACAGTTCAGAAAATCGCATTTGCACATCTTACTCAGGTGGATGAAAATAAAAAGGTAAATGAGTTTGAAGTCTCTTAAAGTTTGGCTTACTAAGATAGATCTTACCAATTTATGCGGTTGTTTCTTGTGAACAACTTGCTTAACTAAATAAGACTTAAAAAATCAAGCAATGGCTTTCATAAAAAAGTATGCCCAAGTATTTACAACAGAATACTATGACTTTGGATGCGCTGTGAGGATCCAACACCACGTTGATACTGGGGATGCAAGACCCATTTGAACATAGGAAATATGGAGAAGAAAGGCTAGTTGTAAAAAGGCGTGGAAGGATTTGAAAAAGCTTTTAGGCCAAAGGATGGTTGTCTCCTCATACAGCCCATGGGATATTCTAGTACCTATAGTTAAAATAAAGATGACTCCCATTGAGTATAATTGATTATAGCCACTTAGTATTACTTATTAGATTTTATAATTTACTTGAATAATAAACCCTTTGAGCCAATCATCAATGCTGATAGATTACCCCATTGATGGATAGCCTGATCCATACAAATCTATTAGCATAATTTGATAGCTAAAGTCACCTCAAAGCCTCCATATTTAGACTGTTTTTTAGTACTAGATGGTCATATTTAGACTGTTATTCTTCCCAATTATACATGCTAAATATAGCTATGAGATAGAATTTTATGCTCGTTATGAAACCATTTGGGTGCAAAGTGGTCTCACAGCATTAACTAAATTACACCTCCTAAATTAGTGCCCTAATAATAATGCAATTAGGCGGAATTTTGGGATTGATTAATAAAATTGATTTTTTAAGCACCTAAACAAGTTTAGTCTGAATAGAATGTACCTAGTGCTATAAAGGCCTGCCGCCATCCTAATTAGGGGTGCTTCATGTTCATTATTCACATATCTTTTTATACCCATTTGTTGTTATTTGTCAAATTATGATTTAGCTCTAATCAGGAAAGTTTTTAGACAATTCTTGCATCCAAAATATTCTTAAATATGAGAGTAAAATTCCATTCATTGGGCTGAAAAAAGGTATTTTTGGTCAATTTATGGGCCAAATTGACTTGGGATTTAATCATAATTATAGCCATGACCAGCACAGGATTTACATAATATAAATGAACTCATCTTATATATTAGTTCAGCCAGGAGATGCCTGAGAGGTATATAATACTGGCGCCTGGCCAATCAATATATTATCATTAAATTTTGGTGATTAATAACTACTGTGTTACAGGTTACTAATTACTTTATTCATCTGTTATCTGTCTGTTGTTCTTATCTGCTGTCTATCATATACATTAGATATCTGTGTGTTTTTATAATCCCCAAAAAGAAGGTACTTAAATTACCAGCTGGAGAAGTAGTCCTGTTTATTGAGAGTGCTTCCTAGTATATTATATAGACATAAGGTCTCATATTTGTTATAGCAGTAGACTTAAGAAGGTGAGCATACTAAAGCTGCTTGATTTTTATTGAGTATTATTGAAGTAATCATTTCCCATTCCATGCGTGAGTTTCATTTATAAAGCGAGTATATATCCTTGAATTCACTTGTTAAGTTATTTAGCTTGCACCATTGGATAAAAAATTAATATCACTAAAAAATCCTCATCCTTTACCTATAATAGATGATTCCTTAGACCATTTATAACTAAAATAAATTAGTTAAAGCTCTATACCTCATTAGTGATACCTTCAGATTGAACTGCCTCCTAAAGAGAAGGAAAAGTGCACAAATATTAACTCTCAAGGATTGTTCCATCTGACTAAAATACCCCAAGAACTGTGCAATGAGCTGGCCACTTTTCAGCGGACTATAAAACTACACTAATATTTTAAAAAGAGTTAAATTTTAGTATACATCAATAATATAAATGTGTTTTAAAACTTTTTTACCCAACATTTAGTACATATGGTGAGGCCTTTCAGATCTTAGTTCAAACTCAACTAAAAATTAAGCCTATTAAGATACTAGTTTTCATATCTTAAATGTAGTCTCTGGGTCATATTGTTGAATTTCATAGAATACACCACAACTCAAAAGCGTGATACTATCAAAAGTATGAAGGATCCTGAAACTAAGTAAGATATTCAAGTATTATTTGGAATGGTCAGAAATTACTAAAACATTTAAGGATTTGTGCAATTTTCTGAGCCTCTAATATATTTGCTTTGTGGAGGAACCTTTTTCCAATAATCTCAAGGATGTAAAGAATTCTTCAGTTGATTATGAAAAGCCTTGACTGAAGCCATCTTCTGAGATATCTCAGCTTTGACCAGCCTTTCATAGTACAATCTGATGCATTCCTCATGGCTTTAGGAGCTAAACTATCTCGGATAGGGTATGTCATAAAAGAGCAGCTGGTAGCTTTCTGCAGCTGTTTCATTGACAAGCACAAACGAAATTACATTGTAACCAAGTGAGAATGCTTAGCTGTCATATAAAATAGTAAACAATTTCAAGTCTACCTGCATGGGAACATTTTCAAGATTCTCACTGGCCATGCTTCCTTGCAATGGTTATATAACCTTAAGGAACCAAAAAGGTTAGTTGCACAATGGCCTTGAAACTATTGGCTTATAACTATGAGATAGTATATTGCTTGGAAGTAAAATAAACACATTGCCTTTGGACTTAGGTGACTACATTTTGTAACAGTTCTATTAACTTTGCAGACAAAAAATTTAAGAAAATGAAAGCTAAGGATTAAACTAATAAGAACTGCCATTTGCCGCACCTTAGATTAGCTAATTGTAGACACCAAAATTCAAAATGAATATTTGTAAAAAATTGTGAAAATAACCAAAGTTACAACCCCAACCTTCAGCTAATCAAAAAGGCATTAAAGATCATCACTCAGTTGTTTATGGAGGCCTATTAAGGAACCTAAAATTAATCCAACAAGGGTATTATTGATAATCACTAAGATTTGATATCCAGGACATATTAATGAAATGTCACAAGTGTCAAACCCATCAGTACTATACGCCTAAAACCACCTATAATGTAAGGAGAGTGTCTATAACCCCTGTTCCTAGCGTGGTGGTACACGGTAAACAGAGCCAACGCCAGGGAACTAGCCGTTAGAATAAAAGTTACTAGGGCCCAGCAGAGGGTTCTGGAGCAATAATAACTCAAGTACAAGAGAGCAATTGTTAAGGTAAAGAACCAACCAACAATGACGTGGTGTACTAAGGGAGAAGTGGTAAATGTCCCAGGTTGGAGGGAACCTGGGCGAACCAACGGTGTGCTAGGTGTTAACCTAATTGTATATAGAATATAATGTTAATGTAGCACGAGACCTCCTTGAAGAGGTCTGCACACAGGATTGTCCAAGATAACATAAACAAAATGGGAAAACGGGGAATTTTTATTGTAAGAAGTTGACCAACAAGGAAGGTTGGTCGCAGAAAACATATTTATATTTTGTCAAGAAAATTTGGAGTCTGCCAAAGTGTTCCCAAGCAAGGATTCAAAAATAGGCAAACACTATCATCAAAATTGGTAGAATACACCAAAACTGACTTCACTCGGGTAATTTATTGAAGTTGTATAACCCAAACGCGTAATTTCATAAATGGAATGGGTTTCAAAACCCCATTCCTCAACTAACCAAATTGAACCATCCACATTGATTGAATAAATTATCCGTTTTAACGCCTAGACCAACGCAAGGGGCTGGGCGTTAGGCACCTCATAGTACCAACCTGGGCATATTTGGCTTGTACCCAGCGTTGGTCTATTGTGGCCTGAGGTCAGGGAGGTCATGAAGCTTCACCTTCTGGGCCTCCTGTCGCCCAGCCTTATCCTTAGGGTTGATACCCACTATCATGTCATTTAACCATGACATATAAGTTAGTTAATCTTATTTGGGCCAGAAATACAGTTTATATAGATATTAAAGGACGCTTTTCAACCAGTGTCATCAATTCATAAAATATATAATAGTAGCAATTATTTATCTCACTAGATGGGTCAAAGCTTGATCTACCAGAGATCTTGGTAAGATATTGAATGAAAAATTTATAATGGAACATGTAATTCACCAAGTTTGTTGTCCTTGAGATATCCTCATTGAGAGGGCCACTAATTTCACATCTTAAGTCATTCCCAAATTGAATGGGTTGATGGGTATCCGCGGGTTTCTTACCATCACTATCATCTAGAAACTAATGTGATGGTGTAATGCCAACAGTATCTTAGTGCAAGTTTTTAGAAGTTTGCCAACGCTTCTCCTTTTCAATGGCCATATATGTGGACTTTAGTGTTTTTGCTTACAATATCACTCACCATAAAAATACGGAATATTCACCTTAACAGATTTTGTATGGTTGACAACCTGCACTACCACTCTTATTGCATTTATCATTACCAAAGTGGATGAAATTTTGCTCTGATGTTGATTGGATTTACTGGTGAAATTCAGATCAAAATCCAGACTGAAACTTATGGAGTAGCCCTGACTAGGAAATTTCTATTTTAAAATGAGATGATATACATAGATTCACATTAGCAAGTTTGCAGGCGGCGGCCAAGTCACTTTTTGTGATAGTTATGGATTTTGAGTGACGCATAAGCTAGCTACTTTAGGGAAAGGACCCTACGTTATGATTACACGGACCATTGCTGATGCATATACTATTCAAAGCTTGTTTGATGAAATGTTAGTTATTAAGTGCATGCTAGTTTTCTGACCATAATACAAATCTGAAGACCTTCCTATTGTAAATTAAATGGTAGATCAAGTCAAGGATGGGGAAGTGCTGGATAATCGTTGACTTAATACAGTTTTGAAAAAAAAGTTGTGATACAATGCCAAATCTGATATCAAATTTTACCCTAAATTGAGTTCCTTGTATCTGACCCCATGACGCCTAATTAAACTTTTTTTGGCAGTCAATTTTTGTCATAATCCCTTTGTACTATAATTGATGATCCCATCACAATTTCTGGTAAATCTTGAATGAAGTGGCCAGACTATAAGTAATAATTGAATACACAAAAACTAATGTTCATTTTTATTGTCAAAATTACCATCTAGCCGTTATGCTCTCTGGCATAGATTTTCTTACTAAAGATTAGTTAGCTCACTGCATAGATATTTATACAGAAAAATGAGAATTAGATTGTACCAGATGTAATCTGCGCACATAGTGTGTAAAGGGACCTCGCTCTACACTTGGAAAGTTTTAGAACATCATAAAACTTACTTTAGGATGATCTCAATCTATTGCAGAAGAGAGCTATTTCCTATAAAATTCTTTTACTATCCTCTATAAAACCAAACTATTAGCCTTATATTAATCATTCGCTAATTCTTGTAAAAATGATAAAATTTTGCAGAAAAATTGAGTTGTATTCCATTTTTTATATCATATAAGAAACTGTCAATCCACTAACATGTATTGGTTGTGCACTTCTATGGTGCTGGCTCTGAAACACCAGTGTCATTATCACTATCTTCTCAGCAACTGGTACCCACTATTGAACAGAGATGAGCCCAGAAAGGTTTTCTAACTGGTGAAAACCTTTGACCAACCCTTTTAACATCATAAAGAACAAATCATAGCATATGCTCATGAGGACATTCCATACTCAAAAGTAACCCCGCTTGCCAATCACTAAGCACTGATAATCCAACTTGCCTGCAATAATTCTAGATTTGGGACAAATTTAGTGTTCATTTTATCAACTTCCCCACTTTTCCTTAAAAGCTAAATCTTAAAAGTCATCCAAGAATCTGTCATTAATTTATGGATGCTCTTCTGAGTATTATAATAATTATAATTTAAGATCAGTATAAACTTTATTAGTTCTTTTTCTAATATTATCACTCAACCTTTAAATACTGCACCCATAATTTCTTATCTGGGACCTCTTCACCTAATGGGAGATTCGCCATCAGTACTATTATTACCTCGTTTAAAAGTCACTTTCAAGATTTGGACCTGAGTCAATATTGTCAAGGCGTGAATCAGGTACTCCTCACCAGGTTTTACAAACAACCACAGCCTAACTCTATGTCAATTCTTAAATTGTAATGCTACATCAATTGGTGTGCCCAGTGCCTCTCTGCCAAAATGACCAAGCATTTCCTTGAAGTTCTCACTTAGGTTAAGCTTCATTCTTTACATATTTGTAACCCTAATAAAAGATATAAGATGTTCAATCACCCTAATTTATATCTTCTAGGAGGCAATGAATTGCCCTCAAGCTCCTCATACACACTCTTATGTTGACGCCTTTTCTCCTTCCTCGATCACCTTAATCTCTTCAGCAATCTCATTCCTCATGTTTCATGCATCTTTACTCATACTGCCACTATCTCAACCCAACATTGGATCATCGTTAGAGGACCATACCGGTTCCTTCTAGCAATTTGAATCCAAGCTTGATATATTCACCAATGTATTGAAAACCATTTAATGGAATTATAGAACTTAGGCTCTGCTCATCAATTGGAAAGGTAGGATCTTCTCACCTCACTCAAGGCGCAGCAGGGATTTCCCACATATCAACCGCTTTTTATAATCTTAGTGCTTGCCAAAAGGATTGCCCCAACACCTGGAACCAGAGAACATCAGTTAGCAAAGCCCGCCAGGGCAATTTAGCAACCTTCTGTAAAGTGGATGTACCCAGTCATACCAGAGCTGCTATCCTTATTGTTATCTACTTATATTCCAGTTTTAAATAAACCCCCACAACAAATCATAGGACCCTTGCTCCCCCAAATCTTTTTTATATAGAGAATTCCTCAATGGTACTAGTATGCAATCCAGAGTCAACGCTTTAACGCTATCTGAAATCTTAGATCTTAGTGAAGAGGAACTCTTAAGAAGTCCAGGTGCACTATATTTGTAAACAAAGCCGTGAGCATCCACCCAAACTATAAAATCATGCCTTAGACTAATTGGTTGAGTCACACAGGTAATACCACCCTATGTAAAAAGACCTCACAGATGTGCGACCCTTAGAAACCTGACTAACTCTAAGTCGCCGTTCTTGTACTTTTTCTGTGCATTGACAATGCCCTTTAGTTTCTGCATAATCCCACAGTCCTATGGGAGCCACAGAAACCCAATCTTCATGGCTATTTGCTCCCTTGGAAACACAAATAAACTTAATCATTTTTTAATTTATTTAAGTTTGCCTTGGAAAATGATTAAAACCCATTTCTGCTATTGTCCTGAATGACTCCAGGGCCTCCGCCAACTTTATAATTCTAGATATTGCTCAATGCTTAAAGTTGCTGTAAGCACGTGTCCTTAAGGCTTAAGGGTCTCCAGAGCTTCAATTGTTTGCTTACCCTTCAAACGCCTTGTAATATTCGCAACTGATAGATACTATTTTATTAGCTTATTATTGGAAATTTTCTTCTTACTGTGCCTGCATCATGTATGTGGCCCGCTCTCTCAAGGGGTGATAAAAAAGGGAAGACAGTGGTGAATATATATATATATATTCATAGGGTGCGCTGCTAGGCGAATTAGGAGTTTTCTTCTTATATATAATAAGCTTTGTTCTCATGGTTCCAAGTGTGTCCAACTGCATTGAGCCTTTGAATTATACATAGTTACTATTCCAGTTTTCCTCAGAACTCTCAACCTCTACTGACAATAGGAAGGATAAGCCTGAAAAATTTTTAATATAAATTTTTTGGCGTTATTAGTATCAAATAAAAGACAATAGAAAAGGCAGATTTTATGAAAGACGCCACTTTTTAATAAGACCATAAAAAGTATATATAGTATTTGAGAAAACAGGGATTTTTAAAGTAGGACTTGATACAAAACAAATCAAACTTTTCCCATAATGAAATTTTGCATTTTCTGCTTGGTTTCTTGACCAAAATAATTTATTTTATATCCTCTGGGATCCTATGGGCTTCTTTATTAGATAGTATGGACCTCTGTCCTGATTGTATATTCATGGCTGTTACTCTGAATGCTCCTGGTGTTCTTGTGCCCTTGTGGTTGCTGCGGCTGCATGAATACATTGTTAGTCTCAATTGATGATGCCTGCAAAAATAATTATCTTTCCATTTACTAAAACTTTATATCGCTAATCTTTATACAGGCAGAAAACTCTATTTGGATGAGATTTTGATAATTATCACATCATTGGAAATTTAACTCAAGGGTATAAGAGGGCTCCTCAAAGGCGGTGTCTTTGATGTCATGCACTAGTCGTTAGGACCAGTATTTATACTTGATTGTTCTCTGACACCATGCTGGTCAGCTGCCAATTATTCTGACAGTCAAGGTATATAATGGAATCAGTCAACAGTATTTTTTGGATCAAAGCCTATAGAGGGGATTTTAATTTACAAAAAATTTTAATTGCTAGCCATGTTAGTTTGGACTTGGTCCTCATTCTGGCTAGCTGAATCATAAGTACACTATTATACACATTAGATTGAGGAATTTACATAAAACATTACCATAGGTCAAGGAATCAACCCTATAGTTGAGCGTTTCAAAACATTACTCTCCCCAAGAAATGACCTAGAAAATACAAGTGCTACATGTGGACTCATTAGTAAGTAATATTCATAATGACATCTTTGGTAGAGCACTTGGTTCCTCTATTTAAGACAATGGTATCAGGTCCCATTCAGACAGCTTATAACTTCTCATGTTGTTCTCCAACATATGATAGAATATCACTTTCTGTCTCACATCAAATATGGGTAACTTGGGTCTTTAGTCACTCTCTTTGGTACTCTCTTTCAGTGACCCATAAAGTGCTGTTGACATTTAATTAAATTTTGATTAATTCATCGTCTAACTTTCCCTGATATCTTTTGGGAGGTTATTCTTCCTATCTACATTCATCACTGGAACTAACAAACTCAGTAAGGCAACTGCTTTTCTATAAGCGCTTTGAATGGAGGAATGCCAATAGTCCTGTGGTAGCTTAACTTGTAAGCGAACAAAGCTGATAATAACAAGATGTTCTATCTGTATCCGTGACTTAACGTGATCTTCTTCAAAATTTTCAGTGAGGATTCCGTTGACTTTTTCACAATTCCATTAGTAGGCGGTGTGTATGGAGCGGTGATCTTCAGTTTGACGCCTAATAAGTCCATAAAATATTTTACAAACATAAAACCAAAGTTCTGAACACTTTTGGAAAGGTGTATTTGAGGGCATCCATGATGTAAAATGACCTGATAGTAAGGAACCTTTTAATAAATATTATAGGAAGTGCCTTGACTGAGATTGTTCAGCCAACTTAATAAATTAATCTATTAGTTCAATAATAAACTGATTCCCACTGGATGACTTCAAGAAAGGTCTAACAATATAAATAGAGACGTTGTGAAATGGCGCTATTGCAGGTACAGGATGTAATATAAACTAATTTATGAGAGACTTGTATTGGGATCATTCAATGCAGTGCTCCAGAGTCTGAATGATATTTTCCAAAATGGCTGTCAGGATTCTCCCTAAGCAAGGTGTAAGCCGTGTCCTGAGGAGAAAGTTAACAAATGTTTTGGTGCAGAACTGGATCTTCAAGCTGCTCATATGGTCCCTTAAGTCCTGAATTAAGGTTAGTCTTACATCAATTTAGGTTTCAAATTTGGAGTATTACCTGAATTATTCCAATTTTTGGATAATAGGCATTTTAATTATAATCAAAATATATAAACTGATTCCAGGGCCACATTCACATGACTCCATTACCTTTGGTCCAAAGCTTCCAATATCTTCATCAGCTGTTCATTTTAAAAGCAAGCAAGTTGGCCCTCTAAACCTGGACCATTGGAAGAAATCCTACTTAAGGTTAATGCTAAATTAGACTTATGCTATGAAGCCATCGCCAGGAGATCAAGAAGATCGCTGACCTCGCAGGTGGTATGTGATTAAAAAACATGTGGGAAATATGAATGAACAATGAACTACTCTTTGCCATTCTCAAAGAATCATAATCACCTTTATACTTTCAACAATAATATAAATAGTATTATCCTATTTTTATTTAATTACTGAAACATCTTATATTTTTTTAAAGTCCAATTCTATAGGACTGAAGTATTCATTCAATCAAGAAAATTTCTAAGAACCTTTAGAGAAGGTTAACTTCCAGTTTAAATTGTCCTGTCTGGCACCTCTGAGTAGCCAATCAATCAATTAATCATTTACCCTCAGCTTGCTGCCAAGAGAGCACAAGTCTGAGATCTTAGGCTCGCTACAGGGGCACTCTAAGTTTCCACTGTGAAAACGTTGATCACCCTTAGGACAACCCTTTATCTAGAAATTATAACAGGATGGAGAAGAAGCCCCTCTACCTCTCAATTATGAGCTGGGTCTACTCCTGTGAATTTGAACGAGATTGAACTTATCTGGATGTCAAAGAGCTTTGGACATAAGCCATGCACTAATTGAAATGATGATGACATAATGAAAGAATTGAAAAATGAAATCAAATGGGTGTACAATGTGAGTTATTGATAACATCAGCTTGATTTAATCAAGAATTATGCTGAAGATGCCACCAAGTGAAATGAAGATATGGACCATGACCTCAAAAATGACGAAGTGGCTGAGGAGGGATTAGAATTGGCTTAAGATACTAATTATCATGATGCTTTCATTCCAATGATAGAGCAAACCTGAGAGAGCGCCACTAAATCTACATACCTATCCTATAGAAAACCTGGGATAAGTTACTAAAACTTGGGTTTATATCAACTAAGCTAAAAAGATTCTTCCAGCCCTCTCCAGTTCCCTGTGATGAAGATAAAACCAAACAGAGTGGTCAAAACTTTAATAAAAACCATTTATTTTAAAACTAACTCTAACATTAATTTAGGTCCCTAAAAACGAAAATCAAATCATGAGGTCGTTTACCACTCTTTTGTTTCAGAGAAGAAAGTGGAAACGAAGCTCATAGACAGTTTGGGCCCAGAAGTGTCAAGTGAAAAATCAAAGCAGGTCAACAAGCATCAACAGAATTACCAAATAAATCAATTTGGGACAAGTTGAGAGCCAATTTCCAAACTTGATGTTGGAATTAAGCCTTGAGAGCTAATTTCTAAACTTGACAATGGAATTAAGCCTTGAGGGTTAATTTCCAAATTTGATGATGTAATTAAGCCTTGAAAGCTATCATCCAAACTTGATGATGGAATTAAGCCTCAAGAGCTAATTTCAAATTTTTACAATGGCTTCAAGCCTCAAAAAGACAATTTAAGACCGAAAGTGTCAAGTGACAAAATTGATTTGGCCAGAGAGTATTGACAACTCCAAATTAGTGAAATGGGACAAGTCAAGAGCCAATTTTTGACTTGACAATGAAACTAAGTCTTGAGAGCCCCATTGATACTCTGAATACCTCCAGAGCTATCAGCCCAATATTTTGGACAAGTTGAGAGCTAATTTCCAACCTCAATAATGAAATTGAGGCTTGAGAGCCCTATGAAAACCATAATACTATCAGCGCATTGAAAATCCAAAAGTTGACCAAACACTAAGGGCTTACCTTTTTAAAAGCAAAAACAAGCTTGATAACTCTTTGCTGGAGAGTTTGTCACTCAGTGACTTCAATGGCTCTCCTCCAAAAGTTGGACCAGATAAAAACAAAAAGAATAATTAAGATTACCTGGTTAGGCCTTCAGCTTGGGATGACGATTTTCCTTACCAACCTGAGCCCAAAATTAGTTTGAGCAGCCTGAAATCTAAGGCTGAGAGATTAATTTCAAATGTCAAAAGTTTAACTCTGGAAATGCAACTGGATGTTCTGACCAGCAAGGAACTGCCTGCGGACTATTTGCCTAAACCAGGATTCATTTTCAACGTTGGAAACAAGATTATCAACTCAGCTGAGCTTATGCTCACTGATGAACTGTTCAAAGGATCTCCCCGCTCAAAGAGGTTTTTGATCCAACTAACATTTTCCAGATTGAGCGCAACCGCCTGAAATCTAAGGCTGAAGAATTATTAATTTCTAAAACTAAGAACTTTCCTCAAAATGCGAAAACCGTCATCCTGACCAACCAGGCACCCCATAAGCAACTTGATGACCTAGCCGCCATGCCCAAGGGCAAAATTTACCATCTTGACGCCATCAACTAATTTTAAAGCGAGGTTCCAAGCACTTCTGAGCTTGAGTACTCCGTAAACTCCAACTCTAATCTTGAACTTATATGATGCCACCACCAACGCCTCCAGCTTTGAGGCTGTTGAATAAGTTTTCACCATCAGAATTGGAGATAAAATTTAATGAGACCTAAAGCACTGTTTGCCCCAGACTCAGAATGCCCTGAAAAACATTCCAAGGTTGACCATGACACCATTGTCACCTTCTCCTATGCCGTGCATCAGTTCAAGGGTTGAGATCAAGGCGAAGGCCCAATGAAAATGATTAACCTCCATGGTGTAATGGGCTTTGGCTTACTCAAACCAGCTCTGCTCCACCATATCACGTTTTCTCACCTGTTTTCCAGTGGAGCTGATGGCCACCTGACGTAATACAATTTATTCATTCTTAGAACAAATTGGGACCATCATTACCTGGTGCCCAAATCAACTCATCAGCTACTTGTGTCTCAAATGAAAATCACGCTGACCCAACCCAGCCACTTCAATTGTCTACTCCCGTGGCTCCAATCTACGTTATCAAGTGAACTAAAAGCACCTGCATATACTCGCCATCAATATGAAAACTCCAGCTGAAGTCCTTGTTTACTGCAAAATGCTGCTAAATTAAATTCATCAAACCTGATGCTGTTGGACTCTTCCAATGGCAATCACATGGTCCCAGCTATCCTCAAAATGAAGACTCAGTGTGGCCTCTTAACCCAAAATGAGCTGGCTCAAACTGGGACTGACCATCATCTGATGAACATTTTTGAAACTTGAGATGAAATGCATCAGTCAAAGGAACCTGATAAGATTAACCAACTAGTTTACAACAAGAGTATTCCACAAATACCTTGACAATTAATTGATACAATTATTTTCGCCTGGACTAAGACTTACTCCACTTGGACAAAGCTTGAGGGGGCTCTGCTGGGATTTCCTATGCAAGATATAGGCCTTTTCTGGGGGAGAAGGTCAACATATGCTGCCATGTGGTATTTGAACTTCAAGCTTCTCATAAGGTCCCATAAGTCCTGAATTAAGGTTATAGCTTTCATTATTATTTTAGGTTTTGAATTTTGAGTATTAACTAATTTACTCCAAATTTGGCTATAAGCATTTTAGGTTATATTCATGAATATTTAACCTAATTCAAGATCCACATTCACATGACTCCATTTCCTGTAACAAGGCTCCCAAAATCTTTATCAGTTGTTCATCATGAAAGCTAGCAAGTTGGACCTTTAAACCTGGACCATTGGAAGAGCTCCTACTTAAGGTTAATGTAACTTTAACTAATGGTATGAAGGTGTCACCAGGATATCAAGAATTTCAGCTGACATTCCAGGTGGAACGCAATGAAGTAAAAACAACTTGGGAATCAAGGATGAACAATGAATCACTCTTTGCCATTCTTAACGAATCATGATTCCTCTTATACTTAAAACATTACTATAAATAGTATTATCTTATTTTGATTGATTACTTTTTACATTTTATATTTATTTTTGGTTAAATTATTTCTCTAGGACTGAAGTATTTATCCAGTCACAAGAATTGGTGGGAACCTCTGAACCTCTAGAGAAGGTTAAGTTCCAATTCAAATTGTCCTGCATAGCACCTCCAAATATCCAATTAATCAATTAATTACCCTCAGCTTACTGCCATGAGAGCACAAGTCCAAGAGTAGCCTACCAATAAATCTCTCCTTGAGATGCTAGTATGTCTTCTGTATCTATTCATGGCCTACTTGGTGGTTTCCTTCCATAGGTAGTGTAATGCACTGGCTCCTTCCAGTGAGCCACGAATGAATTGGGAAGCAGGGCCCAAGTCAATGACCAAAGGGCAGACAAGGTCCCTGAGACCATTCTCCTAGTGCGTGTGCTACAGGAGCCATGGATAAACACCCCTTGGAGGACAGTTGCGAGTATGCTTACCCCCAGCAACATGCTCTGACTCCAAGACAAGGTGTATAGGGAGGCGATAGCCTTCCCAATCTCGCTCTCAAAGTCCAACTCATGTTTGTATAGGCCAAACATGGCCGCTGTTTGACTAAATAATCAATATAAAACTCAGATGACAGTAATAAAAATGGATAAAGCTTAGTAACGGCTTTATTTGATATATTTAGGAAGTTGATAGAAAACGGAAGTAGAGAACCTCCCATTCTCAAGTCCTATCTCTTATAGCTCTCTGCTGCAAGCATAGATCAGGCTCATTTGCCATGCCTGACGTTATGTCTTTTTAAACATGCCATAAGCAAACCCCAATTGTTTTAGGCTGGATTTAATTCCGTAGTGGCTGAACCACCATACCTGAGAATCGTTCCAATTCTGATTCGAATCCACTTTTAATCTAGAAACTGCCCACTTCAAAACCATTTGGTTCGACCCCAGGCCTGATGAACCATCTTACCATCGACCTTCCCCAATCTCAGTCTCAACCTAGGGTCTAACCAAGACTAATGCTCTCTCACTCCCTCCATCTACCACACCAGCCTGTCCTGTCTTATCAAAGATCAGGGCAATGTGATGTTGAGGATAAACCTCAACTGTCCCAGGTAGTGCCATCTGTTCACTCAGCTTCATGTAAGGTGGCCATTTCTCATATATCTTTTTATCTAGCTGTCCATCTCAGAATCTTGTCTCTCTGGAAAAGCTCTTTAGTACCCTCTTAACTGCCTTATCCTATTTTCTCATTTGTCTTCTGATTTTCTATAAGCTATAAGCTATATAGTTTTTTGGACTTGCAAATAGAAGATGGGTAACAGTGATAAGTCATTCAAAATTTCAATGCTTATCTCCCAGCTGGTGCAGGCTCTCAAGGTTAAAGCTTTGCAGCTAAACAGCCCATCTTGCTAGTTGACTATATAGATCCTTCATGTTTGTGTACCATTTAAGAAAGCCGTGATACAAAATAATTTTGAAGAGTACGTCATAAATATAGGATCAAAAGGCGTAATGCTCTAATTACTACTATGCATTTGTGGTTTGTAACTATGTAGTTGCGCTCTGCTATGGTGAATGTCTGACTAGAGCTCTATTGGGCGATCACTCATATTACGTCTAATTATGCTAAATGACAAACATAACCACTCATTGCATCTGTTTACATTTCGAAGATACTTAAAAATTTTGGGTATATCAAGATTGAGGAATCCATTATCTTCTGCTCTACTGGTTGAAGGCATATTCTTGCTCTTGATCACAATTAGACAGTACTCCTTGTCGAGTAGGTGTCTTAGGAGCTCAGCGGGATGTCTGCGAAGCTCAGAACAAAAGGGAGGTTTTAATCTCACCATTCCCAAGAACAATTGAACGTCCTTCATGAACTTGGGGAACTCATCTTGACGATAGACTCAACCTTACTTTGCTGAGTGATTCCTCCTTGATTCACTTTGTGGCTTAGTAATACTAACTGACTCTTCAGGGTTGAGCACTTGCTTCTCTTAATCTTGTTATTGTTTTCTATCAACTAGGCAAAAACACCATTCAGGTGTGACAGATGATCTTTAAACGCTGTAAAATACCTTAAAGCTTCTACAGATGATAAGTTCACTTAACTAAAGATTACTTGAAAAAATATATAGGCTGCTAGTTGTATACTGACAACTAGCTTAGTAAAGTTTTTTACATGAGTGAATTTGGCCTCGCTCTGGAAAAATATTGATAGATAAGTGATTTTGACATCACTGGGGAAAATTGACACTCAGAAAGATAAACAGATGCTTGATAACTCTAACTGAAAGCAGACAAACACAACATAAAACAATTATAAGGTAAAGTTTGCAATAAAAAATTAGGGATAATATTAGTTGAGATCATAATAATACATGTTAGTTATAAATCATGGTAATCAAAGCTATCTTGGAACACCTAGAAAACAAAAACATGTATTAGTTCAAAATTTGTAATGATCCCAAAATGTTACTATACAGAAAAGTGTGATTGAACGCTAATCTAATTAACTAATACATTGGCGATCACAATCCAATTGATTCCCTATAAATAAGTGCCCATTTCATGATCCAAATTACTAATTACCACATTGGTAACAAAATCTGATTAAATTATAAGTGTAACAGTCATTGAATTTACACCCTTTGTAAATTACAATTAATTATATAATCATTATATTGCCAAACAACCGATTGTAAATAAACAATAGTCTCAAATCTTAAACTATAAGCTAAATTATAAATAAACTAAATGATATTATAAATTAAAGCTCAATTGATATTTAGATGGATAATGTAGTCATATAAACTTTCTCAAACACCCTCCCTCTTGACCAGATTATACAGAAAGTCCCAGTCTTCTAATAACTCTTGGTATGAACCTTATGTGGCTAGTCTATCTGAAATGGACGCCAACGCGTTTTGAGTGATGTCAAAACTACAAAGAAGAATCATATATGGTACAACCATATTTCACGCCACAATTCAAGATGATTCAGTCAGTTCTTCCTCTATATTACCAATAACGGTCCCCATTCCTAAAGAAAAAACAGGTATGGTTACTGTTTCAACTGATTTTTGGTCAATCTTTACTATTTCTCTTATTACTTAAATTAGAAGTTAATTCTCTGATGGATTTAGCTCCGGTGAAATTCAACTGACTACTTATCCTCAAACCTACTGAATCCAGTTCCAGTTTGGATCAATCGTCACTTTATGAATCAGATTTACTGCCAGATTTTTTTGGATTGAACAATTTATAAGTAAATTATATTATTGCCTAAACTGAAATTTGGGAGTTGAACATTTTAAACTTCACCATGAAGATCTTCAGTGTAAGTTATCCAAGGTCCTAGATATTTCTCTCAGTCTCTTTAATCTTGATCATGTACTCAATTGAAATATGTGATATATGCTCTATGCTTTGTTGGCCAAGTTATGTGTACTTGGGCCACCAGATTCCTCGCTACACCCAACTTCCACTGCTCTTTTCCTTTTTACTTTCAAAAAGCACATAGTCATCACCTACAGGACGCAATGCACTGTTTTCATGGCTATTTCACATCAGGAACTGTTCATTAATAATTCCTTTAATGTCTATAATTGGAGGCATGATCTAACAATCTCCTGCACATATCCCTTACTTGATGCTTTCTCATAGGCCAAGGGTATTTGATGAAGCTCGTCATCAAGCACTTAATAAACAGATTCAGGAGCCTGCGCCAAATAGGGATTATATATACTTATTTTCTGATTGCTTTTTTACTTCTGCTTCCCCCCTCGCTCTGGGGTATCTCGCTTAGAAAATTCAGACTTCAATCTTGTTTCCTAAAGTTAAACTTTCTTAGGTATCTACGCATGCCCAGAGAACATGTTTTCATATTGGATTAACTCTTGCAAGTATTTGATCACAAATTGAATTTGACGCCATATACACTGCAATTGTTATACAACCCCCATCCCCTAGAGGCATCAAAGACATACTCATACCTCACAAAACGAGGATCCTAAAAAATAAAAATAAAATAGTATAAATATGTGTATAAATGAGTATTATTTTCAAAATTATTATATTATTAATTAATTTTACTAAAAACTTACTATGTACTTGATTAATTATCTGACCATTGTTAACATTCTTGATTTTATAGGCATCTTTTGCTGATTTCATAATAATCCTGAATAGTCCTGACCATAACGCATTCAGCTTGTTATGGCAAATGAACCTGTAGTGTTACAATAAGCAACACATTTTCCAACAGGAAAGTTATATAAGGATAAGCTGATCCTTATCAATAGGTTTCCTTAGCTTGAGTCTTTCGTTCTTTTATTATATCATAAGCTTGAGACTGGAGATTAACTATGATGTTCAGTAGCCAATACAAGATCTTCTCCATGCTCATCCCTGGCGTTGGTTCCATCGTTAAATGCGGGATTGGTGTTAACTATGTTCCTCAACCATTTAATAACTCAAACAGCATTTTTCCTGTTGTTGAGTGGACGCTGATATAGTATGCAAAGATACTGAGACCAATTTCATCAGTGTAGCGGCCAGCTTACTATTCACTCATTCAATGACTAAATTAGTTTCAGATTAATAAGAAATAGATAACACTCTACTAACTCCCATCAGCCCATTCCGTCAGGGATTATGTAAGACGTTATTTTGTCCCTTTGACACGTGATATCACCTGAGGAAAACCATGTCATTGAATAACCTATATCAAGATGAACTTCACTATACTCATAGCGTCTAATTGTCTCATTGCTCTCATTTCAATTCACCTCATAAGGTGATCAATGGTGACAATAGTTTAACATAATCCTCCAGTACTTGCGCTCAGAGAACCCTTACATCTATAAAAACTGTGAGCCATGTGAAACCCAGTTGCACCAATCATTATACTGTCACATTCTTGTGCGGTGTGTAAGGTTGAAACTTAATGCAACAGGATATGAAATCAGCAATTTTATAATTCAATAATCCATAGTAATATTGGAAGTATGTTTCAACGTTTTCTTTAGACCGCTAGTCAGCAACTTTGTGTGCGGCCTGGATATTTTCTGTTTGCTCAGAAAATCTAGATACAAAAGCCTTTTATTGTTAATTACACTAAAAAGCTGGTCATTTATAAGTTCCATATTCTCCATGGCCTTCCACAACGCAATTTGTATCTCTGCTGGCTCATCCTTCAACTCCCCTTGGATCATTTAGTCAAAAAGTTTATTAGCCAAGTATTTCGCAGTGAGAACTATTGGTAAACTTGCCAAACTATCAATATTCTTTATCTTGTCTCCAGTACAATGTTTTATTTTAAATTCATAGCCTTTCAATTTTAAGGCCCAAAGAGAATATCTCCCCAGAAGGTTCATATAAGTTGTGTAATTACCAAAGAGAGCATTTTCTAATGACTTTAAAATGCATTTCATGGATATAGACGTGAAACTTGCTTACAGGCATAAACGATTGAAAAACTTATACTCAGTGACAGTATACTTTCAGCCCTCAATAGAGTGCAGATAACATAAGCCACTGGATGTTCTTTTCCATGATAATCTGCTTGGCTATCTATATCTCCTATCACTATGGCAATGCATAAAACTAAAGTTTAAATGGGCTATCAAAATTCAGATACTTGAGCATAGGGCTTTTCATCAGATACTCCTAATTATCAAAAGCATTCTAGGCCTCTTTGTTTCAAAAAACCCCTTTCTTTGGATCCTTCAGGAGATGAAACAACAGATCAGCATTCTTTGTGAAAACATTTATGAATTGGTGATAATAGCTGACCAATCATAAAAACTTGGACATTGTGAACATTTTGGTAATACATCTTTCTATTGCCTCTACCTTTGGTGCCTGGGGTTTTAGTCTGTCTGTGTAGTAATAAACCCTGAGTAATTCAATTCCTCTTTGAGAAAATGGCATTTTTTCATCTTGATCTTCATATCTGCAAAAGCCAGCCTATTGAATAATTTCTCAAATTGGTTTAGATAATTTGTAAATGTCCGACTAAACACTTTATATCATCATAATAGACCAAGAAGAAGGCTAAATTGAGGTTTAAAAAAACATACACATTGCCTGATGAAAAGTTGTGGGTGTATTGCTTTAGCCTTGAGGCATCCTTATAGGCTGATAAAGACCTTGTGCCGTTATTATAGCACACTATCTGATCTTCTGGCAGCATATCAATCTGACAGTACCCAGAGATTAAGTCCATCGCTGAGAAGAATCTAATCCCCCTAGTCGATCCAACGCGTCATCAACTCTCAACAAGGGATATGAATCCTTATTTGTAGTCTTGTTTAATTGATGGTAATAAATCATGACTCTATTTGACCCGTCTTTCTTCTAGACTATTAGAGTAAGGCTTGATCATGGACTGGATGAAGCTATGAGCATTCCATGCTCTAGCAGTTTCCCAATTTTCTTAGCAACCACTGCCTCAGTTGCATATGAGCTCCAAGTGGCCTTATTAATATCAGTTCAGCTTCTCCAGTCTTGACCAGATGTAACACATTCTTTGCACATCCCAATACATGGTCATCCTAGGCAAAGATAATTCAATACTTTACAAATAGAGCCAAAACTTCATCCGTTTGGTCTTTCATTTACCCTGATTATCGGCTTTCCTTGACTAATATATGGCTACTACTTGGAGCTTTTTCCAGGTAACCCTAATTCATCAAATTCACTAAATTCGCGTAAAGAACAATTCACCAATACTGGATTCAGTGGTGCAAATGTAACTACTTTAAGACACTTGACTTTATTTGGAGTGTTTCCTAGATTAGCTAAGATGATACAAATCTCCTCATGACCAGGGATTAGAATCCTTGAAGCTACCTAAGGTTCAATCCTTAATCTTTTCCAAGGACTTCGATTTCCATATATAGCTTTTCCAGGATTAAAATGTTAGCTCAGTTTCTACTAAATTTCTGCATCCCTGGAGGAATAGTTGCATTCTCCTTTGCTCCAATTTGAATTACAGAATTTTTTTTATTTGCTTCTGTAAGTTTTAGACCTTCTTACAGACTACTTTATATCTAATAAGTATGATTCCATAATTATATGATTCCATGTTTATGAAGTTGTTTCTCTTATTGAGGGGCGTTTTTTCTTCCCATTGAATATTAATAGCAATCGCTGGCCCAGAATTTACAGAGTATCTTACTCAAAATTCCACTTTACCCAAAAATTATATATGAAATTAGTGCCAATATGAATGTCATAGTTCTGGTTGGCTAAAAGAATTGCCGGCACTGGCATGACTAAGGGTCCAAACTGTATGGCAAAGAACTATATGCCCTGCAAGGTGTAGTTGAGTCAAAACCAGCTGTCTCATACTGCTTTTGATGCTCCAAATCTGGCTTTGCTTAAAGTTGCATGACCAATTTAATAGAGACTTTATTGATTGGTGCTCCACTGTTAATAATCACTATTACTGGTACTCAATTTACTAAAGTATCCATAAACGTACACTAATAAATATAAAAAAACTATGGTTTATTGCATGTATAATTAAGTATTTGCTTAATGATGAGTAATAATCAATTGCTGGATATATCATACAACAATTTAATATTTGTAATGATTGGAATTAATACATTAACTTCTTCAAATTAGCACTTAATAATTCATTTGTATATTCAGCTGTTCAGACTTATATATACAATTTTTTTGGGCATATGGACGAGCAACTTATTACAACTTTGGGAGCAAATCGCTTAGATTTCTATCTAGAGACTACATTAACATCTCAAAATCCCACTTGGTGTAAGGTATCTAACACAATCACGTCCATAAATAATTCTAATTTGTTTAAATTCTCAAAAAGTTTGTCAGTAGAAGCTTTGTTACATTAATCTCTGAACTGTTCCACGTTTAGACCGCCTGGACTTTTCCCTGCACCTCAGAAGTCTCCTTCTTCTCCTTTGGTTGCACCACGTTAATTTTGGCCTTTAGGTTGTCTTTGTCACTTAGTATTTGTTAAGTGTCCTGGATGTTCACTTGTTACAGGTCAATATCAGCTTATCAGCTGGCCTTGATCCATCAACATGGTTTATACCTATTTCCTCAATTGCTATACTCTCTAAGTTTATCTGAAAATTGGCCTAAACTCTTATTAGTAATTGCTTGATAATTCAGTTTAGAATTTTAATATTCCACATTAAATGTTGCTGCTAGCACCTTAAATATTAAACCATTTGCAAAATGGTGTTCTTGCTGGTGAGAGCCAAAGCCACTTTTTGGTGGATATCAAAATAGAGTTGTAACTCGTTCTGCATAACAATCCTAGTAATAAGTTCTCTCATTGCATTAACACTAGTAACTGATGTGAGCTTATTGATAGAAACATTTGCAGCATGTGTCCACATTTCATCCTTCCAAAATCATATTCTCATAAAAGCATGTTTTTGTACATTCTTATGCTCTAAACTCCTATACTCTTCCATTAAGGCCTCTTTTACTTTCTTGTAAACTTAGTTTTCCCCACGAAGAGATGGTAAAAATAAATTCTGACATTTGGTATTGAGACAATTGTCAGGATTCAAGATGATGATCGAGGTAAAATCCCTGCTCCTAAATCGAGCCTTGACTGATCAACTCTTAAACCAGCATGAAAGGAACCTTATTCTAAATGCACCAAAACAAGCTTTGAACAGGAAGCATCACACATATGTAATTTGATGGAATCATGTTCAGTAATCTCTTCCCCACTTCCAAATCACGAGAGGCGCCGCCCCCACCTCTGCGGTCATGAGGATGATGCAGTACTTTAAGGGCGCCATCCAGGCGGCTGATCCTGAAGGCAAAAAAGATCCTGATCCTACGGGGCCATGAAAGTCTTTGAGGCACCATGTCCTTACAGCCCCTATAAATATTGACGCTTTCTAACCCAATAAAGTAGTATATATTCTCTCCATTTTTTATGTTTTTTGCCCTCTCCGCTGATTTTCAGCTTTGAGTCCATTTATCAGACTTCAGTGATAGTCAAGTGAACTGATACGCTGAGAAAAGTGGTGCTCACTACAGGGGATTCCGATCTGTCCTATAAAAAACGTCTATCATGAATGATTGAAAATACTAGCATTCATAAGGATAAATCTACTGATCAGTTGAGAAGCGTTGCTCAATAGATAAGTACCTCACAGTATGAAGTGCTGCCCACGCAGCTTGAGAGTTTATAATTTTGGGCCAAGTTTCAGTTCTCCCTGCCCTCAGTATACAGGAATAATTTTGAACTTTAGTACAAGAACCTTAAGACATTGTGCAACAGTTAATTAATCCATCTACTCATGGGTGCCCCCTCAGTAGCTCCCGCGCTTCTTCCATGCCCTCTACCACGAGGGATCTTTATACCTCAGCCCAGCTGACAGCAGGAGAACTGACCCTGGGATCTGAGCGCTACCTTCGGAACTTTGTCCACCCAGCTATTCATCACCTCCTCCAGCTAGTCAGGTTGCACCATCACAAAGTTTCCTGACAACTGGGGCTCACCCAAACCTTACACTCCCATTTAATCAATTTATACAACGCAGCCTCCTCCTTCATCCATGACAACCATGAGACCATTATCAATAACCGCCAATTAATCATCGAAGACCAATGCCAAATTTTGTGTTGGATAGCGGGATATATAGCTACCTCAAAGACCAACTGCGTCAGAATATCCAACTCCTCGAGGCTGCTTGGAACCAGAACCTCTACCAAGTTGAAGATCTGGTATGGAACATGCAACAACACTATTTGGAGTTGACTTCTCGCGATTACAGCCTTAGGAGTGAAGGAACTGAAGGGCCTAGGGGTCCCAAAGGTCCAAAAGAACGTGATAGAACCAAAGGACCTAAAGGTACCTATGGGCCTCAAGAGCCCTCTGGCCCTGTGATGCCTACCCCCAGAGAATCTGATGGCCCTTAGAAAAAGGATGTTTTGGCAGCCCTAGCCTTACACGATCAAATCCAGAATGTAGCCTAGGAAAGTAAGCTCCAAGTTGACGGAGTCCCCCTTGACCCTAGGGTCTCTATTGAGGCATTCTTGGATAAAATAGACAATTTCAGCGCCTTCAACAAGATTGCTGATAGCCACATTTCCCAGCCTGAATAAACTTTTCAAGGGTTTCAGACCTTTTTGAGCACCTTAAAGAGCTAGATTCTCCTTCAGGGCGCCAATATTTAAGCCCTAAAGGAGCAGGTTGCCATAAGGCCTCCATTTCCTCCCTCAACCAAAAATGGGATAATATCCAAGAGGACTTCGAGGGCCTAAGATAACGGTTGTACCAGCAGGTCCCCTGAAACTATGTGGATACTGAGATCTCTGAGCCGGCACCCATTCCTGGCATTAACACCATTTCTATTCCTCTTTTAACTAACTTTAAACCTAGTTTTAAATAAAGGTCACCCCTGGCCAGGAGAGAATGCCTCCTTCTTGCACTCATGTGAGAGTCATATGAAAGAAGCCACTGACTGACAGAAAGTGAAGAAAATTTACTCTTGCCTCAACAGCACTTTTAGGAGATCATGACTCCCCATTTGAAATAATGCAACACCTGAGAACAGGTCCATACAGCCTTAATCCAAAAATTTGCCAGCAATCAAACCCAGACCAATCAAAACAAGCATTCATGAGTATCCGCCTGAATAAAGGGGAGCGCCCCATGGAGTTCTCCAGCCATTTCTATGCCCTAGCACAACCTTTGGTACCCACTAAATGTATTACCTTGAACGAAACTATATTCTGTCATCTCCACATTAGATCTTAACCCCAAGGTTCAAATGCATATAATTGGACAAAAAACGGTTTTATCTGCATATGATAAATCAAAAAAGGCGATTAACAAGATCCATGCGTTGACTCTGCACTCCAAGGCTACACCTTCAGGTTCCTCTAACCATCCTCAGGTCCATGTGGTCAAAAAACAGAAAAATTCTTGACCCCTATGTACCTACTGCAATGGTTTCAGACACAGCGCAAGACCTGCTGGAAACAACTCGCCAAGGAGGCGGGAAAAAGGCTATTAGCATGAAGGACAAGGCGCTCCATGATGACATCCCTACCTCGCTTTGAGAATCATCCATAACTATAAAAGAACCTGGAGCTATCATACCTGAAGAAGAGGTTTTGGTCTCGTAGTTAGTAAAGAAATTGATAATGTTTACTCTTATGATGACTCGCCCATGTTTCTCATGCTACCTCCCCAGTTTGGACGTCTGCTTACCAGCGTTGCAGTTCAAATTCATAAGATTCCAATACTCACCATATTGACAGTGGTTCCCCATAAACGTTATATCATCCAAATTGATGAGTGCATCAAGATCGCCCCAGACTTGCCACACTATATGGAGTATAGCATGACTGTCCTGCAATGTACCCAATCTATAGGAGCCTATTATTCCCGACCTATTCTAAGAGGAAAGCCCTCTGTAAATAACCCCGCCATTAAGCTGGATAACCCTAGCTATGACCTACTTCTTGGAATTCAGTTTTTTCGAGACTACTCAGCAGTAGTACATTATGATGACGGATTTCTATCACTACTAGGGCATTGAGTCTCCCTAATCTTTAAAACCTTTTGCAACTCTGAGATGGAGGTCAAGGCTGGAGCCTGTATACTAGAGAGTGAGGGCCAAATTGATTGCTAGAATATTTCATAAGGAGCTCTCAGTTCTGACTTCCCCTACCTGCTTCTGATGGACATTACGGAATGCCAATATACTTACCTAGGGCGACCACTTCACCTCCAAAGTCACAAGTCATTGCTGACACCCAGGTCCATGATAACATTCCCTTCAGATATCTGCTGGAAATATGAGGCCTTGACAACCCATCTTCCAGAGAGGTGCCAACTTCCCGGAATTCTAGATCCAGCTTACGCTGGATCTATATCAGTGTTGTTGGCTAACTTTACCAACAGAACAAGGGTAGTAGGCCCAAACAGTGCCGCCGCCTATGTCTGACTCCTACCAGTAGAGGTTATTGATGATGTTCGTGGTTTTGGGAGCCTAGAGGACTTCAGATTGGAAACTTCCCCATCAATGGCCCTGGTCAACACCATTAATGGAAAGGATCTCACTAAAGACCACCAGCGCAAAATTTAAGAATTAGTGGAGGAATATTTAGACCTATTTTCAGCCTTGATCTACAACTTCAGGAGAATGAAAGGAGTTCTAGATCATATGGAGACTGGGGATGCTCTCCACTTCTGGTCCCAATCTTACCAAAAGAGCAAGGTGAAGAAGCCCTGGTGGTGGTGGAGACCAGACAACTCAGTGAGGCTAAACTCTTAGTATCTTCGCAAAGCGCTCGGGACTCTCCTCTTCTGCTAATTTGGAATAAGAATGTCAGCCATTGGGTGATTATGGACTATCAATGGCTCACTCCATCATCAAGAAGGACATTTATCCTCTGACTCAAATTGATGACTCCCTCTGACTGCTCTCTGGATTGCAGTACTTTTATGCAATGGACCTCGCCAGTAGATATTGGCAAGTGGAGCTCACCCCTGAAGATCAAGCCAAGTGCGCACTCATAGCCAACAAAGGACTATTCAAGCCCAGAGGATACCCCAGGGCCTCTGTAACGTTCTGGCCACTTTCTAGCGCGTCATGGACAGTATCCTTGGGGATTTGAAGCTGTAATGTGTCCTCATCTACCTTAACGACATCACTGTCTTCTCATGAACTTTTAATGGACACGTTGCATCCTTGGGAAGTTTTCAATCAGCTCTGGAAAGGCTTCTATAAAGCCCAAGCTTTATAAGCTCCTTCTTCCAGTTGGAGATTGAGTTTCTGGGACACAAGGTCTCAAAAGATGGCATTCAGCCCATAACAAACAAAGCCAACGCCATAACAATGATGTCGCGCCCCCAGATTCTAAGGTATGAACAGGTATTCCTTGGCATGATGGGTTACTATCGTCAGTTTATCCCTTGGTTCACTGACCTAGCCAAGCCTCTATTTTACCTCCTGCAGAAGAACGTGCATTTTGAATGGCGGCCTGAACGAGAAAGGGCTTTTAATGTGTTTAAAGCTCTTTGTATTAAAAACATTTTAGTCCACCCAGTTTTGACCAACCCTTCCTGTTGTTTACAGAAATGAGTAATGTTGCCATTGGGGTTAACCAAGCCCAGCATAACGAAAATCAGTTTGACCACCCAGTGGCCTATTTTAACAAGACTCTGAGTAAGGCCAAATGGGACTATAGCATTACTGAGCGGGAATGCCTGGATGTCTTGCTAGCAATCAAATAAAAATTGGCCAATCTCTATGGCACCCACTTTACCATCATCACCGGTCATTCCTCGCTCTGGTGGCTCCAGAATATAAAGGACCCAGATGGTCCTTTAGCCAGATGGGTCTTATGACTTCAGGGCTATGATTCCACCATTGTTCATTGCTCATGCGCAATACACCAAATCGCGATGGCCTCTCTAGGATGCCATGCTATCTGCTTTGCCCCCAAGGAAGACAAACTATATGATCTTATTGGTTGGCCTGAGCATTGAGTTGAGCTCCTGATTTCCAAGATGATCTTTGAAAAATGACCTGAGACCTCTAAATTAAGGACGGGCTGCTATATAAGAGGTTGATAATAAATGGCTCCCATATGTCCGCCCTTCTTCATGTCTGATGTTATTCTAGAGGGCCATACTACTGTGTGAATGGGGCAGTTAAGAAGACTCATGGATTTTTGAAGTCACGAAGTTTCTGGGACCAAATGGTGGAGACCATCCAAGAGGTTCTGGAGGCCTGTATGATTTGCTAATCCCAAGACTGAGACAGTACTTGATACAAAACCTCAGTCGCCGCCCTGATGGGACCCTTCATGTTATTAGCATTAATGTGATATTACCTCTTTCCATTGTATTGCACGGCCATAAATATATCCTCCTAGCCATGGATCATTTTAGAAAATGGGTTGAAAAGCTTTTTGTCCCCACCAAACCTGCAAAAGCCACAGCCCTCTTCCTTATTCAATCCCTTTTCACCCAGCATAGATGCCCACAATTTTACTTTCAGATAATGAGTTAAGTTTCACCTTTCAGGTAGTCCAAGGACTAACTTTGCTTTTTTGGCACTAACCAAAGTTTCTCTGACCCCTTGTCATTATTTTAACCAGATGTAATCCTCCAATGATTTATCATTATTTGGAATGATATAGCCAATCCCAGAGGAATGGTTTATTGACTAATTTTGTGTTATTTTATGTGATTACTGGTTAGTTGCTCCCCAATTTGGGCTGGGCTGAAATTAGTGTTTCACCGAGTTTGGTATTTAGGCTTTAGTGAGGCCAATTGGTGGCCCCAAATTAGTAGAAGGATCACTGGTGACTAATAGCCAAGGATGATCCACTTGGTATCATTTAGAAGAACCAGTGTTTGATGCCAACTGCCATTGTGGTCCATTGTGGGATTTCCAGTGAAAAGCTGATGTTTTGTTTATCTATGAATTTGCTGTACTGATTATCTAATGTTGGCAGATCCAACAATTATGAGTTGAGGCGGCTGAGGTTGTTTCTAGTGCCTCATTTATTAAGAATAAAAAGAGAAGTGATGTCAGCGAGATGCCAAGATATTCTGAGTCAAAGCGAGCAACCAAAGTGGTTTCCAGTGCAATTATATCAACTTGAAGGTTGAATACAAATTTGATGTTTATTTAGATTAATTATGTATATGGTTCACCAGTGACTTAAGGCCGAGGATGAACCAAAACTAATTCAGACATTGGGAAGGATGGAGCGAGAGGGTCAACGCCATGGAATAGGTAATGTAGATAAAGAAGAAGTAGAAGAAGAAGAGAAGTGATTGTCTGGAAGAACCAGCGGAAGAGCTGATAGGTCAGCAATGGGCGCAGTAGCCCTTTTGTAAATATTATAATACCTGGAGCTTCCCTTTCAATAAATATCTCCCTTTGCCTATTCTACCTTTTGTTGTAAAGTTTATTATTTATTTCATTGGTTGGAGCTTAGGCTAGGGGATCCCCAAAATGGCGCAGGTGACACACCTAGGGGTTAGCTGGCGCTGCTAGCCCCGACGTCTAAGGTAAAACGGCAAGGGCTGACCAGTCTTCATACTGGTTAGCCTGTCAACTAGAGAGCCCAAAGTCAAATTTCCGACACCCCTATAGCCCATACACTAACAAAGCAGTGGAACGCGATAATAGAACCATTGTCTCTATTTTATAAAAGATAGCCGCCTCTAACCCTGCTCACTGGAATCATTATTTACCCTGAGCTTTTCTTGCATATAAAAAGCTATCATCAAGTCATTAAAATGTCCCCTTTTGAAGCCCTATATGAACGTGCTCCCAGGCTCCCAAGTAGCATTTGGCCTTTGCTTTAAACCTCCGTTCCTGAGAACTCCACTATACCCATGAGGGCGTTAGCTGATGAAATTGTCAAGCTTCAAGCCCTAGTCACACAAGGCATCGTCACCACCACTGGAAGTGAACATCCTGATTTAATGTCTGCTGACCCTTCTTACCCATTTTACTTGGGTGACCTCATTCTCTTCTATCACCATTGACCCAGATGTCAACAGAATAAGCTCAACGTTCTTTTGTCCAGACCATATAAGGTCATTCACAAGGTGAACTCTGAGTACACCATTGCTGATGTCAATCAAGAGACAGTGGTAAATCAAGTGCATGGCTGACTCCTTCGGCCCTATACTCTCCTACAACAAAATCTTGAGGGGGCGTTGTCAGTATCCAAGGTGATGAGCAAGCCACGATCCCTGCTCCAAAATTTGAGCCTTGAAAAGTCAACTCTTAACCAGAACAAACGGAACCTTATCATGAAGGCACCAGAACTAGATTCAATAAGGAAGCATTGCATGTATGAGAATCGATGGAATCACCTTCAGGAATCCTTTCCCTGCTTCCCAAATTATAAGAGGCGCTTCCCACACTGCTGCGGTCACAAGGATGATGCAGTACAATGAGGGCGCCATCCAGGCAGTCGATATGGAAACAGTAAAAGAACCTGATCCTATGAGGCCATGAAGGTCCATGAGACACCATGTCTACACATGACCTATAAATATTGACGCTTTCTAACACATTAAAATAGTCTATAATATTCCCATCCTTTTTGTTTTTCAACTTCTCCACTAAATTTTAGCTTTTAGCAAATTTTTGTACTTCAGCAACAGTCAAAAGAACTGTTACACTGAGTTTTAATTAATAACGGTAACAGCTTTCTGGTGATCACTAGAACTATATATAGCCATATCAAATAACTGAAAGAAGGCAAGAAAGATATCTCAATGAAAATGAATAGTTTTGGCATGCTCTTAAATTCTATTAATAATTGGGTCTTTACTATGAAAATAAGTGGATGATGGAGTAGCTTTTGAGGTATTTTCCAGAAGGGCCACATTAGTTTGGGGCATCTCCTGGATAGGTTGGATTGTACTCTTAGCATTTTTTTTGTCTTCAGCAGCTGTTAGTATTCTTTGAACAAAACTGCCTCATGGAATGCCTCATGAGTTCAGTTACTTTTTTAGTCTTTCAGATCAAACCACTTGATGATTTGTTACTCCCAGCTCTTCCATTTCTGGTAATTTACCTAAAGTTGAATTTTTTTATTTCACTTTCTGAAGTCATACTAAATGTCTCAACTTACTTTTAGAGAGCATTTCTTTTCTTAATGTCAAAAAATAATTTTCATAATTTGCAGTTTTTTTGCTCAACCCTCTCATCTTCCAACTTTATCACGTTAAATTTTAGTGAATCCAACTCAAATTGGGTCGCTTATTCCAAATCGCTTCTGTTGATAATTTGCACTTTGGTGCAACTTTTATCAATTTCATTCTTTTATATCTTCCTTAAGTTTTTTATTTGTCTTTTGATATCATTAACAGTACTCTTGATTTCTCGTCTCCTTTTAACCAAATTGAGGATAATGGTGTGTGTATCAGTATTGGCAGCTACCATTAGTTTAATGGAAGCTTGGGCTTGGGAATTTGTGATATTATTTTCCACCACTCATCAATGTTTGCCTTATAATGCTCCCATTGACGATTAGTATAAGCTAATTGTTATTTTCTCAACAATACTCCAGAGAATAGTATTTAACTCAGCCACTTATTTCTTGATTTAGGTGTTTTAAATGTTGAACACATTGAGACATTGAATAAAGTACACGTGAATTTGCTAAAAGCTAATGTCCAATTGCCACATCAAAGGTTGCTGCTGGGTTTTTTACTATTCTGTGTATACATGACAAGTTATAATTTAATGGCTGCTGCCTGGCCTGGTTCATTAGCATATTCCTAGTCATAGTTTGTATATACATAATGACATAGTCTTAAGTATTGCCAACGGTTTTTAGACATCCCATGAGGGTAGAAGTATTCATAAGAAAATGCTTGAATTGTCATCTTTGCTCCTCTTGATTGATGATATGTTGGAAAAGCCCCCAGCTCTGGTCCAAATTATCAGTGGCTAAAATTTTATCATCCAGAGGAGTGGTAGCATAGCGGGGTGGTTCCTGCTCCACTCTGGGTAAGGTTTCAATTGACACAAGTTCAAAACCAGCACAGGCTAAAAAAACTTGGCCTGGTATATTTATCCCAAGGTTGACCCGCCACGCTTACTTTAAAATTTATTATCCAGGCATCAACATTTTGCTCACTTTAGCCAAAATAATTCTAATTCGCTTTAGGGTGGCACTAGATAGTCAGCCATCACCTTTACTCCAATGTTTGATAGTTAAATATACATAGGATCCAACAACATGCTGGCCTTTAAGTGGATATTATTCCCTAGCTGACAGAATGAAATACCTCCTCCTGATTCATCATGTTCTCCAATAAATAAAATAAATTTAGTGTTCTTGTTCTTAACAAAAAATTGGCTCCCCTGTAGAGAGCACCAAATGTTAAACAATTAGGAGATCTAAAAGCGCACAAGTTTGCTTAACTGTTAACTAGTAAATATAGACTGCTAGTTGTATGATGACAACTAGCTTAGTCAAATTCTTAAACTTGTTTGATTTCAGTCTCACTGTTGGGCCGCCAGAGAAGAAACACTGATGGCACATCCATATGAAGGGAGGGCTTCAAAGTTTCCTCTCATGGGTAACTCTGTAACTTTATTACTTTTAATAAAAACCTATAATTACACAATATATCAGAAGTAGGCGTAAAAAAGTATTTTATTAGAAAATGTAAATGCACTATTTATAAATGCTAGGGGATTCAGGAAGTTATTGTGGGATTATCAGGATCATTGTGATAACCATGGTGGAGGCACATGGTCTTCAGACTTAAGTGGATAATCCCAATGTAAAGGTGGATAAAAATAGCTTAGATGTTTAAAGGGGAATTGGACTATCACCTTAAGATTAGATAAGATAAGGAGATATTATAAAATGGTAGGTATCATATGAGTTCAGGGAAATCCAAGTGAATTCTCAAACTCAATTCTTTAATTTCTGATTTTTGTATTACTTGAACTGAATAAATTCTTATTTTCACAGTTACTGGATCATTTTGTCATTTCAGCATATTTTAGCTTTCAAGGCAGCTTAGCAGCTTACTCCTTAGGTCAAGGCTTTCACCTTAACTAGGGAGACTTCTGACACTCACTTTGGCAATTATTAATGAATTAATAAATTTTGACATCACTTGGAGTAAATGACACTTAGAAAGGTAAACAGGTTTTGATAACCTCAACTATAAAGCATACAAACACAACATGTTACAATTCTAAGGTAAAGTTTATTAGAACTAGCATCCATCACCCATGTTTTGCTACGGTGTCTATAGAATTTTAGAGGATTTAATTTGATTAATTTAAATTTTATATTATAGATAAACAATAACCACTTGGCCAAATCTAATTGCTTAATCAAATCAACCAAAAACCACCAACCACTCAGCCAAAACTAACTGAACTTATCAAATCAACCAAAAACTTATCACCCCCAAAACTTAACTGTGTCCTTTCAAAATAACCAAAAACCATTAACCACTCAGCCAAATAACATAAACCTATTGTATAAATCAAATAACACCAAACTGCTACCCAAAAAATATCACTATAGGTAGAAGCATTATGTGTTTGTGACACGTCTTCTAAACTAATACATCAACTTAACATATCTTGCTAAAAGTATTTTATTGATTAGGGAAACCAAATTAAACAGTTTTTTTTTTAAATTTTATATAAGACTATCAAGATTTTCATGCTTCACTAAGGTGTTTAAATTTTATCAGATATTCAATATTAATAAACCGCTAAACTCCTTAGCTAAAACCATTGAACATCTAAATGGCCAATCATTAATTGCTTCATAAAATAAAACTTATCAAAACTTGAAACAAGCAAAACCACCAACCGCTTACTAATAACTAAATCCATTGAATACAAAATCAACCATTCTCATCTGCTTTGTATTCATAAAACAAACCTAAACTTATCAAAACAACTAAACCCACCAACAACCTAACAAAACTAATTAACTTATTGAATCAACCAATCACTAACTGCTTACTAAAATCATCAAGCTTATTAATCAACACCAAACCACAAACCGCTTGGAAAAACTTTTAAACTATCAATTCAACCAAATATCTAGCTGCTCAGCTGTAATAATATACTGATACCCATTAAAACATATAAAATTTTCACTTTTTACATGAAAATTCTTTTTATTTTACAATGAAAGATCAAAATTGGCTTTGAGGTGCACATGGACCCCCTCCCGTCCACCTATAGTCAGTTTTCAAAGCTCTATATACCGTAGTTTTGGTTAGGCATCGTGCATACAAACATGCACACACATACACACTTGCTTTTATTATTATAGATTAGGGATAATATATAGGCGATAGCATTAAAACACATATAAAATATCAATTATGGTGATCGCAAGTTTCCTGGAACACCTAGCAGACAAAAATATGTATTGGTTCTAAATCTAGAAAAATCTAACTAATTTTTATAAAGAATAAATTGATTAAATTCCATTTTAATCAGCTAACACATTAACAATTACATTATGATAAGTTCCCCATGAGTAAGTGACCATTTCGCAAGCCAACTTACTAATTACCTCATTGTCAGCAACAATCCCTGACTAAATTATAATCTAACTATCATTGGATTTTCATCTTAGTAAATTTAATATTAAACGTTCAAACCGTTATTACCTCTGACAACTAATTATCAACTAACAATCATCTCAAAGCTTAGATGATAAGCTAAATTATAGTTGAACCCAATTAATAATATAAATCAAAGCTCAATTAATATATATCTGGATAATATGAACATATAGAATTTCCACAAACATCTTTCTGAACACCATGATTTCATCCATGTAAATTAGCAGACTTTTTTATATCTCCAAAATTCTGATCCATAAATTCATTGTAACTTAGCCAGAGAATTACACAAGCCTTGTGTCATGCATATTGTTCAAACAATCCTTAGCTGGTGATAAGCGCACACTTCTACTGGCCTTATGGTGACAGTTCCATCTGCCAATATCTGCTTGCCAAGTCTATGGCTTAGAAAGTAGTGCAATCTTCCAAGTCATTTCAAGGCATCATTGATGCGCAGTAGGGGGTAAAAATCTTTCTTCATCAGGTCAATAAGTTTTTGTAACCCATTGTTAGGATTTCACCTATCATGAGCTAAGACTTGACTTAGTGTTAGTTATAAAATTATAGTTAATATCAATAATCTTTAACATTTAACTATTATGATATACTATAAAATCTATATTCTATTAAGTTTTTTATAATTAAGAAACAGGTGATTTCCATCAATTACATTTAATTTATGAACTACTGAATCAGTAACCCTAGTGATCCAGGTATGAGATAAGTGAGATTGCCGCACGTCTTGAGTTAGACCCTGAATATCACAATCTATCCTATCTTTAATTCATTACCCTTGATACTTATTTTACTCTTCATTTATTATACTTCCCTAGTACAATAAATAGTACTAGATATTTCTACAATATAAGAACTTTAAATGTAGCATATCTTACTTACTTTTCAATTTTCAATAATTCATATACTAGGTTTCATAGTAGTACATAAGAGAATGCCCTAAATTCTCAAGTGAGCTTTGAATACTGGATTATATTTGTTCACGGATTCAATGAGAATCTGACATCCATGACTATGCGGTGAGTCCCATCCTTCTTTATGACCAGTAGAAGGGAGGACGCCTAGGGACTCTTGGAAGGACCTACCAAGTCACCATCAATAAGTTGCTGTAGATTATAGAAATGACATATTATTTGCTCTTGAAATGGTGGTAAAGCTTTTAATCGAAGGTAATGGATCCCACAGTATTAAAACTGAGAAATTCCTTGCACAAGCCATAATCATTGGATCCACTGATGAAGATATCAGAGTTTTGATCCAAGAGTCCATTTTGTTCACGTTCTACCTGTGTAATTGGCTTTTTCATTCCAATATATTCAATGCCAGAACTGGCGAGAACTGCTTCAACATCAGCATAGCATAATATCTGTTTTTGTAATGGTTTGATCATTCTTGATTTTGATGTGGTGCTTAGAAGTGTTTCCAAAGAGGACTTTGCCTTCTCCTTGGTAGGGAGAATCTTAGAATTAAGGCATCACTCTGGGCTCTTGTTCTTTTTTCTTTGTCAAGTTTATTTTGAGCATTGTTTGTTCAGGTATATCAATGCTGAGGTTGACCAACATGAACTTCTGTTCTCCAAGAAGTAGGTCCATCTTCATTCTGGCTTTCAAGAGCAAATCAGACTCTGCTTCTACAGTCTTCAGTAACTGCCTTGTTCCCAATGTCTTCAGGGTATAGCTGATTGGATAAATAGAATGCTCTGTTTTAAATAAGCATAGTCGCTTCTACCACACTTTTTCTCCTTGTCTTGGAACACAAGTGGCATCTGGTAGTTTAGAATATTGCCCAAACTCTGATTTAAAATCAATTATTCCTCAAACTCAGCTAAAAATTGCGTTTTTATGAGGATATAGTAATAGCTGCTCTAATGCACTACAGCTAAAGCAGACAAGACGATGCATCCAAAATGCAATGGTAAAGCGGAATAGGCTCCTAGTGCTTTGGTTGACTCAGGCCCAGAAGTTCTATTTTCCTAGGAATTAATATCAGGCCACGCTTCAATCTTTTCATGAGTTTAAAAGACATTATGTTAACTTGTAGGCTGGTATCCAGTACTGCTAAAACTTTGATTTTGTGTATAGTGACCTCTACTTTTGCAATGCTCTTACCTATAGTCATATTCACGGTAATAATGACAATGACTGTCTAACTGGATCCTTGTAACACCTCAGGAAATCAAGACTCCTTGAAAGCCTCATGCGACTCATAATCTTCAATTAGAAATGCTTGTAAATGTGATATCCATGAGAATCTCACCATCTAAGATAATATCAAAGATCTGAGTTGTGATTAGAAGCTTAAGATAAGTAAGAATGCTTTGTAGGCTTAAACTTTGCTTTGTTAGGTCTGAGGCAGGCGGAAAAAACACTTCTACTGGAGCTCCAATGACATAGTGTTTTATTTAACCCATGGACCAGGCTCCTCTTCATCAATTCTGTTGGTGCGGTATATGACTCAATTAACAAATCCTACGACCTCCTCTTTGGGTTCTTTTTTCTTCTTTTAGCTTAGGGAAACTTCCTTAAGATGTTTTTTGGTGTCAGTTGTTGCATTTGAACTTATAGTAATTTATGTACCTCAATTCTACTGTATTGTAAACTTTATCCCTAGGCTTATCATTGCGGCTTTGAGCAATGTAAACGGCCTTTCAATTGGTGCGGCTTTGGCAATGGATTTGATGGTTATGGTGACTTAACTTTATCTTATATGCGGCTTTGACGTCAATCAAGGCCTGCTTAAGCCTTCAGAGATGCGTCAGGTTTAAACCAGAGTCATAAGCATCAGGAGTTGCAGGTGAGATTCAAGTAACTAAGCATGATAGTCTTTGCAGTGACTAGATCCAAGCCTTTAGTCATCCTAAGCTGTTGTTCTCGGAGGTAACATAAGTTCCCATAGTCCACAATATATTCAGACTTTCCTATTCTTATAGTGAATAATGTGATTTTCATATTTTGAACACCATGTGTGCTTCAAAACTCAGAGTTAAGAATCTCTTTGTTTTTGGCTCAAGTGTGGTGCTGAAAAGTGTATCTATAAGCACCATATGTGCTTCTCTGCTCATACATCCCTGTACACGTCAAGATTTCTGTTTGTCACTGGCTCCATTCATGTTGATTTCTTACAACTGAAGAATTCAAACTATATTTAAACTTGTTGGGAATTTAAGCTTTTAAAATAGGGCAGAAATCATGGTCTTATTCAGGTTCAATCTGACATGTTGATTGTACCACCATCTCTGGTGCATTTTATGGTAGTGCCTTCTCACAAAATAGGTAACAGTCTGAGAGGGGGTAGACGTCGCACTTCCATGATGTCCATGTCCTGTTTCAAGTGATCCATCTGGTATTCTGGCTTTCCATCTTAGTAAAAATTGAGTTTAGGCTCTGCACAGTTTTGTTGTTCTCAGTCTCCAAGAACTCCAATCTCTCTATCACATGAGGCATATCCAGCTTTCTAATTCTTTCTGGTGCTGGTGATGATATGACTATTTTTAGCCCTACCATTCAAAGTAGCTATACACATCTTCAATTTGTTGATCATCTGGTACATACTCTCCCAAGTCAAATCTTCTATAATTTCTTCTCCAATATACACTTCCATGTTACCATCATAGAGCTAACTGCAATCACTTTGTGGTGCCCCTTGTAGTGAGCATTAGCTAATATGTAAGTGGTCCGCTCACTAAAGGGAGTATTTATAAAAGGGATTGAGCCACTGACGCTTTTTATTTATTTGTTCACAGGGTGCGCCACTAGGCGAATTGGAGACTCTTTCTTGCATGCATAGGGCTTTTTATCGCGGTTTCAAGCGTGTCCAACCATGTTGAAGCCTTGGAACTTTACATAATGGGGTCTACTCTAAAGTGCACCAGAACTCTTACAACCTCTGCTAAAAACAGGAAGGCTAAGTCGAACCTTTTCTTATAACTATATATGGCGTGACTAGCACAAAATAAAAAAGACAATATCACAAGAAGATCATGTGAAAGACGTTACTTTATTGATCAGACCGTAAAAAGTATATAATAATTGAAAAATTGGACTGTTCAAAATAGAACTTGATTTATAGCAAACTACTATATTTTTATAAATGCAATTGTGCGTTTGCTTAGTTTTAGGCCCAGTATAGTCCAACACTTTGATCTTATAGAATCTTCTGGTCTTTTTTTTATTGTTTAGAGCTCTCTGTTTTGAATCCTGTTACTGGGACCATCTGTACTAAAAAAAATACGTGGCTGTTACTTTAATAATACCGGTGATCTTGTTACACTTGTGGCTGTTGCAGCTGCATGAATATATTGGTTATCTCAATTGTTGTAGCCTGAAAAATCAATTCACTTTCCATTTTGGTAACATCTTAATTTTTAAGCATCATAAAAAAGAGAAACTCTTTCTGGATGGGTTTATATAATTCTCCCATTATTGGAAGTTTGACCTAAAAGTATATGGGGGATCCACAAGGTGGTGCCTTTGACATCATGCACATAATCTTTGGGATCAGTATTTATACTTAAGTGTCCTATGATTTCATGATGGCATCTAGCAAACCGTTTTGGAAGTCAGGAGTATAACGGCCTCAGTAAACAGGAATTCCAAGACCTTTAAGCCTATAAAAAGCGGCTTTTTATCTACAAAAAAATCTAATTGCTGGCAATTTTTTCTGGAAATAGTCCTCATTATGGACATCTAGAATAAAAGTAACATTCATGGACATATTAAAGTTAGGAATTATAAAGCAGTTTTTTATGGGTTGAGGAATTAAACATCATAGATGAGCACTTATATACAACCTGGTAATTTTTCTAGGTCAGCTGCAGAGATGCCATTTTGTACAGGTGAACTTGTCCCACAAGGCGCTTATCCTCTCTATAAAAAACTACTTTAAATGATAATAACTGATAGACAATGTTAGCAGAGGAAATGTAACTGTTGTGACCATACAATTTTTGAATTCTAAAATCATAAAAGAGGTCCAGACCAAAATATTGTCATAACGCCATACAAATAAATTTTTACCTTAAGTTCACTTCCCACCTCACCATCTAGAGTTTGCCTTAAGTTTCTTTCTTTGTTAAGCCTCGTTAAGATCAAACCTCCAAATACAAAACATAGAAGCCAAAGAACATGCCTTGACGACCATTCTGATTAAATTTTTGGAAACTTCTGGATAAGTAAGAAGATTCTATATTGTCACCACTGGTTGTATTTTAACATATAACAGACAGGTCTCTGCGCTCCTATGTTGACTATGACTACCTGAACAATGTCAATATCTGTTAACATCCTGGAAACTATTGGCCCCTGTAGTGAGCACCACTTGTTAAAATTCTGGGTTCTGACCAATTAGTAGTTCACAGGAGGTTAACTGCACAGGTTTGTCATTTTGATGATTCGCATTGTCTGATAGTAGAAGATAGTTGATTGATAATAGTATGATGACTATTATCTGTAGTTGGATAGATAATCCGTTCTGGTATAACACTAACCTGTATTTCACCACGAAATACTCTAGATGTCGTCTGTAGGGAATTCTACCCTTATCAACCTAACTTTATCAAGCTCAGATCCCTAAGTTTTCAGCCTTTCCTCTTGTGGCACAATGTCATCAGCAATTCACATATAAGCTCAGTTTCTCTTCTAAGGATCCTTGACCCTTACTATTTATTCAACAAAAGAGTCCCCAATTAAAGCACACAGCAATATTTTCCTGAAGATGATTAGAACTTAACACATAATGAATTCTACTAACTTTTGTTTCTTTATTAATGTGAATTATCAGGAAATTTATAGAGCGAATTTGGCGACAACCATCAGTTAGCGCCTCAGACTTGAAATGGCAGCCACCCATTGATCTTCACTTTGACGTCTCACCAGTGATGGTCTTCTCCATCTGTTTAGGATTTATTCATTGGACATCCTCGAGACCTAAAACAGACAGAGTCTGAAAACGTGTCTTTAATAGTTTCACACTTGATCCCTGCAAACCAACCATATTTGACAAGCACCCTGCTTAGGTAATGGGACTTATTACACATTATGGCAAGTCACAAACCAACTGAATAATTGGCTAGTTGCAGGCGGCATCACTCGCCTTGCAACTTGCTCATTTAAATTCTCAACCAGTTGGTTATGAAACCTGACTGATCCAATTTGGTACACTGATAGTTAATAATTGATCAAATATAAAATACCCCCATTTTGTCATCAATTCTGCCTGACAAGATATTAAGCATTAGCCTGGATCGATCCTCAACAGATCTGAACCTGGCGAATTACCTAGAAATTTGCCAAACATTATTAACCCAAAATCTGGGGCAATCAAAATCCAAATTACTCAGCATAAGGAGTTATTCACTAGCGATCCAAAGGCAATATAGAAGGCTGAAAAGGTTGGCAAAATTCCCAACTTATCACCCCTCTTACCTAGATTTCCAGCAAAAATAGGATTGGGACAGGAGAGTACTGCCTTGGACCAGGTCATGTATTTCTTGGTTTCTAGAAGAGCGCAGTTAATCTTCACTCAACGCTGCTCAGGACAACCTTCAGCATGCAGTTCTCTACACCTCTTTCTCCTTGCTACCGCCTCCTCAGATTTTAGTCCTCATGACCCACTGCCATGCCAGTCTAGTCAATTTACTCATGATGATACTATTTCTGGAAAGCCAGGTTTCCCCCCCCAGTCAGGGCATATGACTCTTTGTCATATTTAGGATCTTTTTCTGGCGTCCTCAATTTCCTGATCTTCCTCCTTTCAGAATTGCAGATGACCACATAATCCAACCTTTTGACCAAATATAAGATTTGACGATTCATTTATAATTGTATAGGATCAGCTATAGTGGCAATTGATGAGGATATTGTTGGGCATCTTCCCCAATGATATTAGAGGTCGCTGACTAATGTATTAATGTCAAGCATCATCCTAAATGATATCTGAGGCCGCTGACAGATGAAAATTTTGTTGGGCATCATCCCTGATTAAATCAAGCAATAATTCAATATTGGAATAACACCTGATAGTCAAATTACAATGAATCATTCAGAGCAAAGTGGATTGGAATTGTTGAAAAATACCAAAACGTTTGAATGCTGGAGGAAGAGTATAACCGTCATCAACTGAAACAACTGGTTTCAAGTACCTGATACCAATTGTTTGGTCCGCCAAACACCCAAGGAATATGCTGCCTAAAAACCCAAGCCAATGGTACCTGACGAGATTTGGTGCCTAACACTGAGGGTTAAACCAGTATAAGAGCACAAATAATTCTCAGGGGACAGCCAAAAAGTTGTGTGCCAATTCTAACTATAAAAACCCCAAATTATTCCCTGATAAAATTAGATTCAAACTTGATGATAACTTTATTGTTTAACATTGGTTGTTAAAACATTACTCTTAGAGAAGAGTGCACGGATCAGATATCCTTAAGTTGGTTTTATCAAAATCTCCACTTGGCTCTGTGAAAAGTGAATAGGGAAAGTGTTACCTACCAGTAAAAAATATCTTCAAGAGGAAGAAACACCTGTTTAGCGTTGACTGTTACACTCAACGTGGCTTTTGGGGATCCAACTTTAGTAAAAGTCTCCATACTATTATTGCCCCAGTCTATCAAATTCAATCAATTAATCAACGCAAAGATCCACAAATAGGTGCAGTTGAAATCTAGTGCCAGAAGCGAGAAATCCAAGCCCAAGGTTTTACCACCTCCTTATCCTCAACAGGAGGTCACTGCCATCAATATTCATCTATAGGCACAAATCAGAATGCTTAATTATATTTGCTCTTGTTATTTTCTCATAATAACTTCTCTGCTCATATCATTCTTAATTCTTGTTTTAAAATATTATCTTGGTAACTTTGAGATTAATTATTCCAAAATTAGAGCTTAATTGATACCAAAGTGAATAGTGTCAACTATTATAAAATGTCTGACATCCCCCCTCATCCAGCTCATATGTCAAATTTGGAATCTCAGTACCAGCAACTTATCAATAGTATGTCTGATAAAGATGCTTGTCTCTTCCAACTGATGAGTCAATCTGTGCGACGAAATCTCTTTTATGGACCCCCTAGGCCCATACCCCCAGTCAAGCACCCGTAGCCAGTCCCTCTGCAGAAATACCAGAAATGGTATCCAACCATGACAAAACCAGACTAGCTATTATCTCAAATGACTTAATGCCAATCCTCCCTCTGTCATCAATTACAAAATTAGATTTTAAAGCTCTTCTGGATTCAGCTCCATTTATAGATACTCCTACTATCACCATCAAGCCTCCTGAAGCAATGCCCTCTGATATTGATTGATTGTTCCTTGCCAAATCTGACCTGCTTCTGGAGTTTATTTTCTGACTTGGCCAAATTTACAAACCAGCTGTCTTGTCAACAGAACTAGCCATCAGCAATCACAACAACTTAACTCCCCTATGCAGAATTTAGGACCCAAGTGACTGAGGCTCCGTCCATCGCTCTGAACCTATCTGACCTCAAAAGCCTCCTAGATTGAGAAATTGCAGCCTATGCCCTTTTTTTCTGACCAAGTTCTTTGATTTGGGCCACAAAGCTTCCAGCCTCTCAGATTCCTTCGCTCATTCAGCTTTCAGATGCAAGAAGCTCATAGTCAGCATCTGCAGGATGCCATCTGCTCCCTGAAAAACTATCTCATTCTTGGCACGTCCTATTGGTACCTTCCCCTGATGGCTTTGATTGAGGGCCTGATACCGCAACCCCCACCTAGTATCCCTTTCACAATGATGACTCAAATGTCCAATGTTCTTGACAAAGCCCAATAGCAAGCACTCAAGACCAATCTTCCAGCTCTAGTTTTCATATTGGGATTAATTGGGGTTATTTTCCAACTACCTTTTCTTGTTCTGTTGCTTTTTCTCCCTGATCCAGGGTATCACGTTTGGCAAGTATTAATATTTCCATATCTCTTCCCCTCATCATGTTCTCACAGGGATTTGCCTATGCTCAACAAACTTGTTTTTGAGTAGGTCTAGCTCTTTCTAACATCCAATCTCACATAGATTTTGATGGTTTATTCACTCCTACTGCTATACATCCTCCCTCCCACAAGAGGCAACGTAGTTGGAATCATCTCAGAGTCAAGGATAACAAATAGTAAAAAATTATAAAAATATATCTTTTTCCTGTGCAATTTTAATTTTTTTTTCTTATATTTTCCAATCTTTTAATATTAATTTTATTTTTTTTTAATATGAGACATGATGTAAAAATCTGAGGATTGCTTGCCAGATTAATTAAATCCTGCTGGTAAGTTGGCTGAAGTTTGGCCGGTGGATCCTCAATATTACCAGTTGCTTATGATTTTAGAAACGTTCAAGAACACTCTAAGCATATTTAAATGGCTCCAATTTTTCTGGCTGAACTTGAGTTTAATTTTCCCTTTGTAATTGGGAACTTCAGCTGAGGCAGGCAAAGTTGCAAGCTGGGATCTCAGGATCCCCAGCCTTCCAACACTCTATAAAAGCGACTTTAGATACAAATTAAATAAAGATATAATAAAAAAGACTTTATTCAAGACTTATTTTTTTAAAATAATTCATTAGGCCAGGCGCCAGTATATATACCTCTAGGTCATCTACTGGCCACACCAGAGTACAAAATTTCAACAGATATTTTACCACCTCAGTTCAATCTTGAACTGATATGACTGAAACCTTTTCTTAGGTTTATTGGTGGCAAAATACTTATAAAATCGGAGGATTTCAGGTACAAAAATTGCGATAAAAGCATGCAAAATTATATAGGATCTTCTAGCTTGAGTTTCGTCATATTGCTGACAAAATACAACTTCTATGAAATTCTGCCTCATTTGAAGTAGATGACATACCCCTAATTGGGACATCAGTAGGCCTCTTCCTCAATAGCACTAGGTACTCTCTTTCAGACAGTCCATGTGCAAGTGCTATTGTGCCAATTATGTGATTGACATACAAATTTAGCCTTAGGGCAGGAAATTGTTTATTTTGTTCATTTGTTTGATTGTCCATGGGACTTTTAAACGTTAACTTTGGGTCATCCCAAATAGTTTTTTATACAATTTTCTTAACGTTGGTTTTGATTGATTGGGACTATATTTAAGGATTGGGGCAGAGATAATTGGACCAACTGTGCAAATGTATCTGGCCCAAGCTGCCAATAGAATAATATATTTGATTTGACATTGAGCTGATCAACCTGGCCAATTAGTTGCAGAGAAGTCTAATCTAAATGTGCGGGGATATTTGGCTTGAGCTTTAGTAATATAAATAAATCCATGTAGCAATAATTAGCCTGAGCCGTGTTAATGTAACAGGCTTTAATTAAATTACTAGTTCAAGCATTAGGCGGGAAAATCAGCCTGATCTCTAAGTTGTCAAAGGGTTTATTTTTGAGTTGACCACAGAATTTGACATATCCCCCAACTTGACTCAAACATAAGCCCTATGATTCCCAATTAACCTTCACTGATCATCATTGTTAATTTTGGCCTGACCAGCAACAAATCTCAAGTTGAATTCACATTATTGCTAATTTTAGCCTGACTGACTGACAAATCTTGAGTTGAATCTTTTTTAGCCTAAAAGTCTGAAGAATCTGGAGTGGAGTCCTCTTATTGTTAATTTTAGCCCAAACTGACAATGATTATGATGTAGGATCCTCTCCCCACCCCAAGCGCAAACTAAAGTAGTAATTAGGTAATATATATTTTTTTAATTTTTTTAGTTATATACTTCTTATTATTTTATATATATATTTTTTACTTTATTTTATTTTTTATGCAATAGTAATATTTTATATGTAACGTTTTTCTTTTCTATTTTTTACTTTTTTGATTGTCCAGCTTATTAGCCTTTTTATAAATTTAAGCTGACACAGTTGTATATAAAATTGACCCTAATTTCTCTGTTAACATGTGTTGTTTTCTCAATGTTGGTCAAGATATGCAAATCACTCAATATAACAATATTGCTAAGGCTGATTAGGTAAATCAGGATTGTTTCCACATTAGCTCCCCTCACCATGGTAAGATCCAGGGAGCAGGAGGCACTCAAATAAGAGCTAATTTCCACCCTATTGTTGCAATTTCATCTGGCCACATCTGCCAGAACTTGGTTATGATGATCCCTTTCAGAAAGTGTCACCAATTTTGAGTGAGCACCAATTTGCAAAATCCAAGGATTGCTCACTAGATTAATTAAATCCTGCTGGTAAATCAGGCTGAAGTTTGGCTGGTGGATCCTTGATAATGCCAGTTACTTATGATTTTAGAACTGTTCAGAAACACTTTAAGTATATTTTAAATAACTCCAATTTTTATGGCTGACTTTGGGTGTGATTTTCCATTTGTAATTGGGAACTTCAGCTGAGGCAAGAAAAGTTGCACGCTGGGATCTCAGGTTCCCAGCTTTACAACACTCTCTAAAAGTTACTTTAGATACAAATTAAATAAAGATATAAAAAATAGACTTTATTTAAGACTAGATTATTTGATGATACTCATTAGGCCAGGTGCCAGTATTTATACCTCTAGGGCATCTCCTGGCCACACCAGAGTACAAAATTTAACAAGTATTTTACCCCCTGTTAAAGTCGTGGCTTAGTTGCTTGCTTTTAGCCCTAGATTTCAACTGCACAGATTTTTGGATTTCAGCATTGATTATTTTGATAGATTGCAGCAATAATAGTATGAAGACTATTATTATAGTTGGCTGTCTAAAAGCCACGTTGAGAGTAAAGTCCAACGATAAACTGGTGCTTCTTCTTGAAGATACTCTGGTAGGGAACACTATCCCTATTCCCTTTTTGCAGAGCCAGGCGGAGATTTTGATAAAACCAACTTAAGAATATCTGATCCTTGCACTCTTCTCTTAAGAGTAATGTTTAAACAACCAATGTTAAACAACTAAAGCTAATATCAATTTGAATCTAATTTTATTAGGAAATTATTTGGGGTTTTTATAGTTAGAATTGGCACAACTTTTAGCTGTCCAATGAGAATATTTGTGCTCATATACTGGTTTTGACCCTTAGTGTTAGGTACCAAATCTCATCAGGTACTTTAGCCTTGGGTTTTCTAGGCCTGCATAATCCTTGGGCATATGGTGGTCCACACAATTGGTATTAGGCACACAAAACTGAATGTTTTTATTGATGACGATTCCACATTTCCTCTGGCGTTTGAACATTTTGGTATTTTCATATGACTCCAATCCATTCCGTTCTAAACAATTCCCTATAATTCGGCTATTGGGGATTTTCCCAATATTGGATTATTGCTTAATTTTATTGTGGATGATGCGCGACAAAATTATCACCTATCAGCAGCCTCAAAATGGCATTGGGGATGATTCCTAATGAAATTGTCATCTGTCAGCAGCCTCAATTAGCATCAGGGATGATTCCCAACGAATTTATCATCTGTTGGCAGCCTCATTTATCATAGGGGATGATGCCCAACAAACTATTCATAGTTGGTGACCTCAAATATGATTGGGGATTCCGCCTGAAAAATATTCTCATTAGTTGGACACTATTGCTGACCCTCTACAATTATAACATAATTTTCAAATCTCATATTCAGTCAAAGAGTTGGACTATGTGGTCATCTGCAAATCTGACACATCCCCCTTATTGACCAGATATCCAACAGAAGATAGAACCCTTGGGAACAGCCATCTCAGCTGGAGCTCATATTTGGTTTGTTATATTATATTTCCTCAGCATAGTGAAGCTCTGTCTGCACTCAACGCATCATATATTGTGCTCAGTTTGATGACTTCATATCCTTAATTCTACCCATTGCCACCTCTTCTTGAGCGCGGTTCTCATGACATCATGCCATGCCAGTCCCATCTTTGCATCAGTTGCAAGAGATCAACTGGTTCACCTGTACGAACCCCAGGACGGGTTGTTGGCACTCTTGCCACCTGTACAAACCCCAGGACGGGTTGTTGGCACTCTTGCCACCTGTATGAACCCCAGGACGGGTTTTAACATCTTGTTGATAGGGACTATTACAGCGGACCTAGTTTCAGCCCTTTATGATCGTGCCAAAGCTCAGGACTTGTGCCCATTAATTTTCCTTCCTCCACGCTCAGTAGGTGGGAACATTACTAGATGCATTACTACATGAATTAATATAATTTTTTAATATTTTCTACTTTTTTGTACTTTTATGAATCTTTTTTATTTTTTATATTTTTTTATTTTTTATTTTTATCCTTTTTATATTTATATATTTTTTTAATCCCAATAATTTAATTATTTTGTGTGGACCTATTGCCTTTTTGACCATCTTGAATACTCAATCATATAGGCATCATTTGCTGACTTGATAATTTTGAACAGCTCCATCCATAGGCGTAAAACTCGTTTTTTTCCTTTTTTTTTAAATTTTCATTGTCATTTTTATGCCCAAAAAATGTAATTTAATCAGGATGTTGGCCAGACAGGATAGGTAATGTTCAGCACTCATCCCTGAAGCTGGCTTTACTGCTGAATACAATATAGGAAGTAATGCAGCTTTCCAACTATAAAAATTTGAACAGCATTTTCTTAATCCAAATTTATTATGATCTGATCCTATTTCTTGTCTATGGATACGTTTTTCTCTATCCAAATTTGTCTATATTGGATCCTATTTCTCAGCTTTAATTGCTAATTTGAACACTTGATTAAATCTGCTGATAGATTTATTAATGATCCACTACTTGCACAGATTAATTTGGTAACTTTTTTCTTTGTAGTCATCTGGATCAGATACTATTTTTGGCATTTCTTGCGTTTTGCTCATTAAATGACTTATATAAGATCAACTGTTCTCATCCCTTATTCTCTGGATTAATCGCCTCACATTTCTGATCTCATCAAACGCCTCAGGACTTCTCATGGCAGACCCAGTTGCAACTTAAGCTGGTCCTGCCAATGGCTTTATTCAATATAGATATCTGGCGGAACAGGTTCTCTTGCAGTGCTAGATAGTTCTGCATCTAGACTGCAAGGCTTTTTTCCAAATTTTGGGCAATTTCATCCACCTCTTTGAGGATTCACAACATTCACAAATCGCCATGATTTCTTCTCCCAATTTTTGGTGGTAAAATTTTCTGTCGCTAAATTTTACCATAGTGGCTAGTTGATTTATCCTTCCACTTGGATAAATTAGGGTTTTTCCCTTTCATAACTTGATTCTGCTGAATAATGACTTCTTCAACGTTTTTTAAAATATCATCTTCTGATTCCACCAAAGTGTGATTATCCTCAGTTGGAATTTCGTTATAAGATTAATTGGGTGCATCAAAAGTCGCTCCCAACATCTTCAGATGGTCCACCAACTGTGAGTCCGTTTTTTCAGTTACTAGTGCTGCTTCCATAATCTGTTGCAATCTGTGGTAGGGCTTAAGTGCCAACTGCATGGCTATGCTTGCATCAAAATTATCTAGCACTTCTGCCCCTGCCAAGATCTGAGCTTCTTGTAAAAATGGTCGGCAAAACTAGCCAGAGTCTCATCTTTGAGGAATTAAACACCCATGAACTCTTGTTTTCAATTTTGCCATCTGAGTAGGGCTTCCAAACTCCAACATAATGGTAGCTTTGGCTTCCACATATGACCAATTGTCCCCATTGAGGTGAGGAAGCACCAGATTTTGGCAGTCTGTGCTAAGGCAGTTCATTATGGTTACTGCTTTTTGTCAGTCTGCATAGCCAAACATGGTCATCTCAAATAAGCGGAAGAATGCTGGGGCATTATTCTGGTGAAAGTGCACAATTTAGGCGTATTTTGAAATTCCTCAGTTGTTCCACTAATAGGAGATCCTGACTCAGCCACTTGAGAAGCCACAGGAGTGACTTCAGGAGTCATTTCCAACACACCAGCAAATGGTTTAAGCATGTTTTGGGGCGGAGAGGTCTTATTTCTTGGCGTTTCACATGCCTTAGCTTCATCACATTTTCCTCAAAGTGTTCACAATCACATTATTGTTTCTCCAACTCCTCAATATGCTTAGTCATTCTCACCATTTCTTCAAGAAACCATTGGATGCACTCTCAATCCGCTTCCCATTCAGTTTTCTGAAATAAAATTTTCTTGACAAGTTCGCCCTCTTTCAAATTTAGAGGCAACTTTTCCGCATAAGTCATTATTAACTATTCCTAGTTGTTTGAGCGTTTCCTCCATCTTAATAATATGCTCCTCCAGTGTACTAACATCAGCCTGAGAAGCTGAGCTGATTACATTCTCACCGACGGCCTGTAGCTCCACCCAGATCTTTTGAAGCTCTTCCTTAAAAGACATCAATATTTTAAATTGGCTTTTGGCAACTTAACTACACCCTGTAGTGAGCACCAATGTTAAAATCGTGGACTTAGTTGCTCGCTTTTAGCCCTGGATTTCAACTGCATAGATTCGTGGATTCTGGTTTTGATTATTTTGATAGATTGCAGCAATAATAGTATGAAGACTATTATTATAGTTGGCTGCCTAAAAGCCACGTTGAGAGTAAAGTCCAACGATAAACTGGTGCTTCTTCTTGAAGATACTCTGGTAGGGAACACTATCCCTATTCCCTTTTTGCAGAGCCAGGCGGAGATTTTGATAAAACCAACTTAAGAGATCTGATCCTTGCACTCTTCTCTTAAGAGTAATGTTTAAACAAACAATATTAAACAACAAAAGCTAATATCAAGTTGAATCTAATTTTATTAGGAAATTATTTGGAGTTTTTATAGTCAGAATCGGCACAACTTTTCAGCTGTCCAATGAGAATTTTTGTGCTCCTATACTGGTTTTGACTCTTAGTGTTAGGTCCCAAATCTCATCAGGTACTGTTGCCTTGGGTTTTCTAGGCCGCGTTTCTTTGGGCATTTGGTGGTCCAAACGATTGGTATTAGGAACACAAAACTGATCGTTTTGACCAATGATGATTCCACATTTCCTCTGGCGTTCAAACTTTTTGGTATTTTCATATGACTCCAATCCATATCGTTCTGAACAATTACCTATAAATCAGCTATCAGGGATTATCCCAATATCAAATTATTGCTTAATTTCATTGGGGATGATACCCAACGAAATTATCACCTATTGGCAGCCTCAAAATGGCATCAGGGTTGTCAAGAGAGTGTCTGTAACTCTATCGTTCCCAGCAAGGTGATGTGGGATGCAAACCCACATTGCTAGGGAACTAGCCATTAGGAGAATGGGAAGGAAGGCACCTCGAACTGTGCCTGTGCAAAAGGCACCCCAGGCAAGGGTGTAAAGTGCCACATAAAGTACCAGGTAAGACAGGAATATCACAGCTTGAGTGGACCCCAAAGGGGAGTCCATAATCAAGTGTAACTTGGCGTCAGGGGCCTTGGGTGCCTCAATCTGGAGGGGCCTGGGCGGCCCAAGGGAGCACCTGGGATTTTTGTAGATTGTGATAAAAGGTAGTGGCCTACATATTTGGAGACCTCCCTGAAGAGGTCCACCACCAAGTTTGCCCAAGGAACCATTGGAAAAATGTAAAATAACGGGTAAATTTATATAAGAAAAGTCGACCAACAAGGAATGTTGGTCGCAAAAACATATTTAAAGTGGGCTAGGGAAATTCAATATCTGCGAAAGTGCGCCTAAGCCTTGATGCTCCAATAAACAGACGCTTCCATCCATATTAGTAAAATACACCAAAAGTGCCTTCATTTGAGTAATCAATTGAAGCCGTATTTTACCTGAGCTCAAAGTTTTATAACTTGAGCGGGACTCAAACCCTTGCTCTCCAATCAACCAAATCAAACCATCTTTGTTTATAACACAAATCATTCATTTTAGTGCCTGGGCCGAGATCAGAGGCTGGGCGTTTTGCACCCCATTAGTATCAACCTGGGCATGCTTGGCTTGCACCCAATGTTGATCTAAGGTTTGTTTCAGGTCAGGAAGAGCCTGAAGTTTCACCTTCTGGGCCTCCTGTCGCCTAGCCTTGTCTTTAACATCTGTTCCTACTATAAAGTCATCCAACCATGACAAGGGTTGATGATTCCAGATGAAATTGTCATCTGTCAGCAGCCTCAATTAGCATTTGTGATGATTCCCAACGAATTTATCATATGTCAGCAGCCATATTTATCATTGGGGATGATGCCCAACACTAATTCATAATTGGTGACATCAAATATCATTGGGGATTTCGCCCAACAATATTCTCATTAGTTGGCCACTATTGCTAACCCTCTACAATTATAACATAATTGTTTAATCTCATATTCGGTCAAAGAGTTGGACTATGTGGTCATCTGCAATTCTGACACCCCCTCAGTTCGCCCTTGAACTGATATGACTGAAACATTTTCTTAGGTTTATTGGTGGCAAAATACTCTCAAAATCAGGAGGATTTCAGGTACAAAAATTGCGATAAAAGCATGCAAATTTATCCTAGGATCTTCTAATTTGAGTTTCATCATACTGCTGACAAAATACACCTTCTGTGAAATTCTGCCTCAATTGAAATAGATGACATACCCCTAATTGGGACATCAGCAGGCCTCTCCCTTGATAGTACTAGGTACTCCCTTTTGGACAGTCCATGTGCAAGTGCTATTGTGCCAATTATGTGATTAACATATAAAAGTCACCCTAGGGTGGAAAATTGATTACATTGTTCATTTGTTTGAATGTCCACGGGCTTTTAAATGTTAACATTGGGTCGTCCCCAAATAAATTTGTATAAAATTTTCTTAATATTGGTCCAAATTAATTGGGTCTAGTTGCCAAGGATTGGGGCAGAGATAATTAGCCCAACTGTGAGAATGTATTCAGCCCGAGCTGTTGATAGAATAATTAATTGATTGACGTTGAGCTGATCAACCTGGCCAAGTAGTTGCAGAGAAGTTTAATCTAAATGTGTGGGGATATTCAGCCTGAGCTTTAGTAATATAGTTAAATCTACATAGCAATAATTGGCTTAAGCCATGTATTATAATAGGTTTTAATTAGATTACTAGTTCAAGTATTAGGTGGAAAAATTGGCCTGAACTGTAGGTCTTCAAAGAGTTTATTTTCGAGTCAACCACAGAATTTGACACATGAGCTTCACTTGGTTCAAAGGTACATCTTTTTTATATCCCAATCTGGTTCCAAGGTATACTTTTACCTTCCATCTTTCTTTGGTCCAGAGGTCTTTTTTTAAGACTTAACCATCTATATTGGTTCAGCGGTCCCTTTTTAGGACTTAACCAAATTATTAAACATAACTATCTCAATGGTTTAGTGGTCCTTTGGAACACTCTTTCTTTTTTCTTTGCTCCACTGCCTTAGATATTTAGCATAGGCATGGTACAACATCCTTCCATCCAAGAGTTTTATGATGAATAGGCGTCCATCGCCATCATGGTGATAACCTTGAATGGACCTGACCACAATGCATCTAGCATGTTTTGGCTCCCAAAACAATGCCTATCACAAAAGGCAACTTTTTCGCCTACTTGGTATTTTGATAATGCTGACCAGTTCTTATTGTCCGTTGTTTTGGCTTTTGAATCTCTTCTTTAAGTGTTATATCAGATGCTTGTAATTGCATCTCAATCAGAATATTTGACAATTAGATCAGTTAATGCTTGGCAATCATCCCTGATGTTGGTGCAACCACTGAAAATAGAATCAGTGGTAACTCAGCCTTCCTTCTGTATAGTATTTTAAACGGCGTTTTTCCCACTGCTGTATGGTGACTTATGTTGTACGTGAATGTCACCAAACGTGGTATGTCCTCCTTGCAGAAGTTGTCCCTGTGACCAGCTTCCTCAGCATCACAGACAGAATTCCATTGACCCATTCTATCAGTATGTTCATCTCCAGCTGGTAAGGTACTAAATGACTCCTCATATCCTCATTATCTCATTCAATCTCAGGATCACGTGTGACGTGAAATTTGTTCCATTGTTGCTCAACATGACTTGTGGGCATGCATGTCAGTATATGACTTTATCCAGGATAGACCTTGCAGTGCTTGTAGCATCCACTTTTGCCAGGGCCTTTGTCTCAACCCATCTAGTCATATGGTCAATTGCAACTATGATGTATTTGACTCCCCCTGTACTCATTATAATGGTCCCAACACGTCAATAGACACTGTATGCCAGGCAAATCCATGGCGGACCAGTCAATATCTGATTGTGTTCTTGTGAGGCTTGTACAACTGGCACTCCATACAGCAAGCCAGATAATCTGCTACATCGTAGTTGATAGACTCCCAGTAATAGTACTGGAAAATGTGATCGGACATCTTCCTCAGACCTCCATGCCCAACAACTTTATGCGCGGCTTGAACAATTGCTGCTCATTCTGACTGTCTTGGAGGTAGTAATAATTTTCTATAAATTATTTCAAAAAAATGTCCATCCATGGTCTTGGTTTTTTCCATCGCTTTCTAAAGTGACCTTGGATTTCTTGGGGCTCATTACCAATTTCTCCTTTAACCATACTCTGGAATAGCTCATCTGCTTACTGGTATACCACTTGGACCATTGGTAACATTGATAAGCCATATGCATTCTGATGAGAAGATCCCACTTGGTGAACTATTTTCATAATTGTAAGCTTGTAGCTTCAATACCTACTGGACCAGTTATCCTAAATTATGTAGCTGATGCAATAAGGAGTGGTATATCACCACTTTAAAGTGCGTTCTATGATTATGCATTCAAAACTGTTTACATGCATAAATTACTGCAAGGCATTTACACTCAGTAATGCTGTAATTCCTTTTGGCTGCTGATAGTGTCCAGCTCACATACGCTACCAGATGTTCATCCCTAAGATCATCTACTTGAATCAAGGTGGCGCCAATCACCGTTAACAAAGAATCAGTTTGGACTATAAAATCTATTTGAAATTTGGATCTTAAAATATTGAAGAATCTATTAGATACCGGCATAACTCATTAAAAGAACTCTGGGCCTCTTCATTCCAAACAAATTCTTTTTTTGGATCCTTTATCAAATGAAAGAGGGGACTGGCGATACTTGCAAATCCCGTATGTTTTTTGGTAGTATCTGACCATTCCAAGGAGCACTTGAACATCTCAGACACTTCTCAGGATGGCCAACCGCTCTATGTCCTCAATCTTCTGGGCTTGCAGCTGCAGTCCTCTAGAGTTGATAAAGAATCCCAGATAATCCAACTCTTTCAATAACAAGTGGCACTTCCTCAGCTTGATCTTCAGGTTAGCCACAAACAATCTCTTGAAGACTTCTTCCAAGTGGTGTAAATGGTCAGTAAATGCCCTACTGAACACATTTATATCGTCCAAGTACACCAGGACGCATGACAACTTCAGTTCATTTAATATGGCGTCCATGGCCCTCTGGAACATCTTAAGCATTACATAGACCTTGGGGCATCCTCATTGGTTGATACAGCCCCTGCATGGTGATGATTGCACATTTCTCCTGGTCTTCCAAATCAAATTGATTTGCCAAAATCCTAATATTAGATCCAGGGTGAAATATTTTGCTTCTCCCAATCAATCTAATGCTTTATCATTTTGTGATAGTGGATAAAAATCCTTCTTTGTTATTTTATTCAGCTTTCAATATTTATTCACCACCCAATTAGAGCCATCCTTCTTCTTCACAATCAGTATTGGCTCACCCAGGGACTTGACAATGGAACAAAAAGCCCATGCTTCACTAGTTTGCTGATCTCTCCCTCCACTACCACCTTGACTGCCTTTGACCATCGAATTGGCCTCATCCTCATTGGTAAAATTTCCCCAGTGTTGACTTTGTGGATAACATTCCTTGCACATCCCGAATCATGGTCATCCTAAGCAATTACTTTCCAATAATTGGAAAATAATTTGAGCACCTCTTCCTGCTGTCTGCCCATCAGATCAGCGAGTTTCTCTTGATCAACCAATAGTTTGATGTTCCAGTCACCCCTGCAAGTAATTCCATCTTGTTGAGGGTCCCAAAATAATAGAGATTTTAATAATTAATATATAGGTTTTTTTTTTTTATCTATTTTTTACTTTTGCAATGGGACTTAACCTACAATTAGGTTAGAGATTCTTCTTTTACCCTTCTTCAAAACTGGTTCAGAGTAGTATACTTTGACCTCTAGTTTTCATGGTTCGATTTCTTATTCATTTAAGGACTTAAACATCCAATTTGGTTCTGTGGTCCTCTTTTAGGACTTAACCAAAATATCGGGACATAACCATTTTTAGTGACTCAGCGGTTATTTAGAAAAGTTTCAATTATTTTCTTTTAGATTCAATACTTTCAGTTTTTTAGCATTGACATTTCTCACTATATGACCAGCAGCGCTGTTTTTCATGTATAGGCAACACTTGCTATTTTGGCAATACTTGCAAATGTTTCCATTAAATGGATTTTCAATCCTAACTTGTCATTCTTCTGACAGGTCCTAATTTAATTTTTTATTTCAGCAACTGATACTTGAGTTTTTGTATCTCACAAAAATGTAAGTTATTCATTAATTGGCAGTTCCGTTCAAATGCTCTTATTATTTTTCTCATAAAATGATTTTTGGCATTCGTTGTCATCCAATTCATTTAGAGTAAATCCACTGATGGTTCTGGAAAGATCCCCTAATCACGCGGATTACATATTAACAATTAAGACATCCAAATTCATCTTGAATTGATTATTCTCATCTCCAGCAATTTCTGCCTCAAAGATTGAATATTATTGGGTCAAAAGATTCCCTCCACTATCTTGCATCAATTGCTTCCTTTTTTGACCTCGTTTTATTCATGAGCATTGTAATCCAATAATCTGAATTGATTGCTTTCCGTATCAAATCCATCTAATGTCTCATCCAGTGTCTCATCTAAACACCTTGCTCCTCAGGACTATTTTAAGTGGACCCAATGTCAACCCAAGCAGCCCTATTGAATATATTCATCTTAATTAGATATCTGGTTGAATAGGTTTCCTTGCAGAAAAAGACAGTTCTATATCTAGGCTGCAAGTCCTTTTCCCAAATCTTGAGTATCTTCTTCTGCTTCATTAGCTGTTAGAGGTTACATTTACATTTTTATTCTTCATTTCTTTTGATTTGCTTCACTAGTCACTCCACATTTGAGCTGAGTGAACGCAATCCGCTTCACATTCCATCTTCAAGAATAAAACTTCTTGAACTAGATCTCCTTTTTTTAATGACGTTTCTTTCCTAGCAGCTCATTGCCAAAATTGTAGACATCTTTGACCCCTTCTTTGATCTTGGTAACTCTCTCCTCCAAGGCAGCTAATGCTCTGCGATCAGCAGAATTCATGGTTTTCTTGTTAATTGTTCCAAAGCCATACTGAGTTTTTTAATTCGTCCTTGTATGACATCTTATAAAGGTGTACCCTACTCAAATACCCTGTAGTGAGCACCAATTGTTATAAATCCTGGAAACTATTAACCCCTGTAGTGTGCACCAATTCTTAAAATCCTGGGTTCACCAATTGATAGTTTTCTAGGACATTAAATGCACAGGATTGTTATGTGCATGATTTGCATTGTCTGATAGTAGATGATAGTTGATTGATAATAGTATGAATACTAAAATCTGTAGTTAAATAGTTAACCCGTTCTGGTCCAACACTCAACCTTTATACTTCTACAAAATACTCTTGATGTCATCTGTAGGAAATTCTACTCTTATCAGCCTAACTTTATCCACGCTCAGATCACTAAGTTTTCAACCTTTCCTCTTGTGACACAAAGTCATCAGCAATTCCCATATAAGCTCAGCTTCTCTTCTAAGGATCCTTGACCCTTACTATTTATTCAACAAAAGTTTCCCCAATTAAAGCACACAGCAATATTTTCCTGAAGATGATTGGAACTTAACACATAATGAGCTCCACTAACTTTTGTATCTTTATCAATGTGAATTATCAGATAAAAATATAGAGCGAATTTGGCGACAACCCTCAGTTGCGCCTCAGCCTTGAAATGGCAGCCACCAATTGAACTTCACTTCGATGTCTCAGCAGTGATGGTCTTCTCCATCTGTTTAGGCTTTATTCATTTGACATCCCCAAGACCTAAAACAGACAGAGTCTGAAAACGTGTCCTTAATAGTTTCACACTTGATCCCTGCAAACCTTTCATATTTGGCGATCAACCTGCTTATGCAATGAGACTTGTTACCCATTATGGCAAGTCACAAACCAACTGATTAATTGGCTAGTTGCAGGCGGCATCACTAGCCTTGGAACTTGATCATTAAATTTTCAATCGGTCAGTGATGAAACCTGACCAATCTTAACTGGTACACCTGTATGTTAATCATTTGATCAAATGTCAGATGCCCCCATTTTGTAAGCAACTCCTCCCAAGAAGATATTAAGCATTAACCTGGATTAATCCCAGAAATCCAGACCTGGCAATATACCTAAAATCCCCCAAACATTTTTAACCTGAAACTGGGATCAACCAATATCCAATTCAATCGCCATAGGGAATTATCCCCCTAGTGATCCAAAGGTAATCTAGAAGGTTGGAAAGGTGGGCAAAAATCTCAACATTATTTCAGACTTATCTCAGTACCTCTCAAATCAGATATTGCACAGGCTATCTGTAAGGCAAACAGCAAGTAAGAATTAGAATGGCCTGCCAGCCCAGATGCCAGAGCATCCAAACAGCAAACCAGAATGCCCGAGGCACTGCTGCTGATATGATGTGTATGGAACCAGAAATGAGTTCCATCAATATCTGCTGGTGGGCCAGAATTTCATACAGGCACAAGATAAAGTACCAGATGCACACGGCCGTTAACCCCAAGGGGTATGAGTATGTCAGCGGATAAGGCGGCTTAATTTTTAACATGTAAAAATTAATTTTGGGAAGAATTTTTAATGGAAATTTAGGAAAGAAAAATTGACCAAAAATTTTCTCAGTGTGATGTGACTGATTAAATAGTAGTCAATTGGGGGAAACAAGCCAGGATTGGGTCTTGCAAATTTGACCTAAATGGCAAATTATTCAGGAATGGGCGGGTTAGTTCCTTGGGAACTGACATCACAAATTTTGGCGGTGGGCCAAGTCACTGTCAGTTCAACCTTGAACTTCTGAACCAAAGCCCAGTTACATTTCTGATGGTTGGCGCGGTGGCATTTAGCCCGATGAGCGGTGGGAATCCCCCAAGGCCACCCCAAAGAGGTGTGCCCATTTGGTTGGGAACAGGTTCAGGACGCCCAACCTGCCCATGCTCAGTTGCTGGTCCATTCGTTCAGTCAATGGCATCACATCAGGCGCAACACCCAATTTGTTAGCAGGAAGCTGCCCATTTAGGGTGATTCCTGATGGATTTGGGAGGGGGGAGATTTTTCTGATCATCATGTTAATTGAATTGCAACCGTTGTACATTCTGGCTGATAGATCAGTCTTCATACCTTTTTGACCATTTATAATCTAAGCATCGTGCTGATTGCCACTTAAATTGGTTATGATCAATTTCATTTCAATGATCTTGGTGCAGATTTCACTGATTCCTCATAACAGTTCTGCTGAGGTTAGTGTGGGTACTGGAAGCAGGATCTGAAGTTGGAGAGTTTTTACCCAACGCTCATTTACTATGTGAGCGAGATTGCCCTGAGTAACGATGGGTACTGCCATCCTCTTCAGTGCCTTCTTACTTGAAAATGGGAAAATGGCTCAGTCAACACCCAGAGGATGTTCCCCGGGACTTACATTACCCTTTCCTTTTCCCAAGGGAGGGGCCCCACCACTGGGGAACTGCACGAGAGCCACATTCTTGTGCGCCTTGGGTAATTTGATTGCCATAACAGTCGCGACTATTTTTTTTGGGGGGGATGGGGAGCTTTGGGGTGGGATAAATGGAAGGCATCAACCAGGTCCATGAAATTTGAACAATCGCGCGCCTTGACCCAACTGTTTTCATAGGCTGGATACCCTTTCCAGGCCACGAGATATTGTACGGAATGTTGGGATTTCCAGGATTCCAGGATAGCTTCTACCTCAGCCTCCTCTTCATTATTGACAATGATTGCTTCCAGTTCCGTGGGAATTTCACCCTTGAAGGGTGACAGCTGGGAAACATGGAAAACGGGATGCTGCTTCCAATGCGTGGGGAGCTTCAAACAGAACGCCCCATTACCCAATACCTCCTCCACCAAATGGGGTACAAACATTTGCTGGCAAATTTGTGGGAAGGGGCCTAGATTTTTAAATGATGGGTGTCAAGAATAACATAAGAACCCTTCATGAACTTGTGACCTGGAAGATGTTTTTGATCCATGAACCACTTGTAGTTGTCTATAGCATTGGTGAGGTGTTCCTGCACTAAGCCTTGAGTCAATCTAATATTAGCAGCGTGGTCCGTGGCAGCTTGAACCTCTGGCCGCAAGCATGGGCTGACCAAAAACAAAGGATTATAACCCAACGTTGCTTTGTAGGGGAAAACCCCGTGGATGCATGGGTTATACTATTGTACACAAATTGGGCAAGGGGGAGATCATCGGCTCAAGTATCCTGAGTGGCTGTAGCATAGCAACTCAGGTACTGTTCAAGAACTTGATTGACCCATTCAGTCTGGCCGTCAGACTGAGGATGATATGCTGTGGAGTGACAGGAAGATATTTTCAGGATTGATAGGAGTTCACTCCAAAACTGCGCGGTGAACTGGGAACCACAGTTGCTGATGATCTCCTGGGGGAGACCAAACATTGAAAACACATGGCATACGAAAAGGTGGGCAGTTTCTTCAGATGTAATTATGGAAGTGCAGGGGATTAAAGGGAAAATTTCATGAAGCGATCTACCACTACCATCACCGCTGTGAACCTGTTTGAACAGGGGAGCTCAACAATAAAGTCCATGGACACCGATGTCCATGGGCCCTCCGCCTGCTGTAAGGGGTGCAGGAAGCCATTTTTGCCAGAGCGATCTGACTTGGCCCTGGCACAAGTAACACAATTGGCGATCCAGGACAGAACTTATTTTGTCAAACCTTCCCAATTGTAGGTCTGTTTGATCAAATCGATGCATTTCTTAGAACCAGGGTGACCAACTGTGGGGGGATTGTGATGGGCGCGAAATACCTCATTTTGGAAAGAGGGGGAACCCAAACGCAAGATCTAAAATATATAAGACCCTCCTTCAGTGAATATAGGGAGTGTTTATGCTTCTGGTGAGATAACTACTCGACCAACTTCACGCCCTCAGGGCAGGCCATTTGACTGGTTAAGACCTGAGCAACTAATGGAGTGTCAGGGGCCAGTGACAGAAGAAACGACAGGGGGAACAATAGACAAGATTTGGGTGGTAGGAATCACAGTAATGAGATCCACTTCCTCCAGATCTGTGGAACTGTGGGTGGGGCTGTGGCTGAGATTATAAGGAAGTACATTTAGTGCCCCTTTTATGAATTAATATCTGAAAATGAAACTGCATAGGTCCTGATAGGTTTGGGCTTACCGGTGTGCCAATTTTTGGGGCTTACAAAAGTACAATAGAGCCTGGTGATCCGTGCAAACTGTTAATTTATGTCAAGCACCCTGTAACAGGTACCTCCAATGAGTTAGGGCCCATGCAACAGCTGCCAACTCCTTGTCATAAATAGCCCAAGACTGCTTCATAGAGGTAAACTTTTGGGAAAAGTAGGCGACTGGGTGTTCCAAACCATCGTGGTCCTGGAGCAACACTGCTCCAACAGCTACTGATGACGCGTTGCATGCAACAATATACAGCTTGGTGGGATTGTCATGTTTTAAAATGGGAGGGGATACAATCACCTCTTTAATTGATTTGAACGCCTGTTGGCATTTGTCCATCCAACGGAAAGGTACATTTTTCCCTGTAAGTGTGTGGAGTGGGGCGGCAAGCTGAGAGAGTTCATGGGAGAACTTTTTTAAGAAAATGATGGTTCCTAAGAAACTCCGCAATTGTTTCTGGGTAGTTGGAGTTGGCCACTCCCGGATAACATCCAACTTATTGGGGGGGATTACAACACATTATAAGGACCAGGTTCCCAAGGAAAGTGACCTCCTCCTTATATAACTCACACTTGGACGGTTTGAGGAACAACCCTACCTTATGCAAGGCGACCACCACCGCTTCCAAGTTAATAGCATGCTGTTTGGGAGTTGGGGAGTGAACCAGAATATCATCAATGTATGAAACAGCACAGGTGAACCAGAGATCACCTAATGCATTGTCAATCATCCGTTGAAATGTAGTGGGAGCATTCTTCAGCCCAAAAGGCATTAAACAAAATTGAAAAATGCCTTGCTTTGTTTGGATCGCGGTTACCATTCCAGTACTTCCATTACCCAGATTTGGTTGAAGGCGTTCACCAGATCCAGCTTAGAGAACACTTAGGATTTGGTGATTGCCTGACTGATTGTCTGCTCCAGAGGTAATGGATAGGGATCAGTAACTGTTATTTTATTCAAATGGCTGTAATCCATGCAGGGACAGAGAGAACCATCCACTTTTTTGGCGAAGATGATGGGGGAGACAATGGGTGAGGTCTCTTTGAACAGCCAAACTTTTTTTCAGCATATCGTCCAACCAGGTATTGAGTGCAACTTCATTCTCCGCTGTATGGCGATACAGTGGACAGTTGATGTTCACCAACTACACGGTTTTTAAAACCCACAATTGTACCTGGTGTGTTTAGGCAGACGATCCACCTTTTCCATATCGAAGATTCTCCAATAGCACATTAAGTTTTGGGGAAATTGGCTGGGATGCCCGCAGAAGTGACTAAGGTAATGATAGAGCTAGTACCTTATACCTTCTTGAGGGTATCAATCAAAGGAAATTCTCCCTCCAAATGATCATTGGTAAATCACAATGTAATAGACTCTAAATGAATCTTCACATGTTGTCGCCGCCACCATCCCACACCTAAGATCACTGGAAACACCAAGTCTGGCATAGCCAAAAAGTGATCACAGAAGCTGAACTGGTAGATTGAAAAAGGTACCAGCCGGTGAATGACATATGAGGGCTTATAAGCAGATGAGGCCACCATCACTGAGGAGCCTGCATCCATTTCCAGCTTTAACTGTTGCACCAGTTCAACACTCATAAAATTTCCCGTGGCTCCAGTGTCCACCAGGGCCTCAAAGGAGACGTGATGAGAACCAATGCTAATCTTCATGGGTACTAAGAAGTAAGCGTAGTTCTCCTTTTTGGTAGTTGTGGATAAATCCAGCGATACTGAAGAGATGGTGGTGGGAACCGGAGAAACTAATGGGCAAATAGCCGCGGCAACTAAGGGGTATGGTTTTGGAGGGTCAAGTGTGGCTGGTTTAATGTGGGCAGAGATAACCCTTTTTTATAACCTGGCTCAGTTGGAAAGAAGGAACCATTGATGCGCCTATACACATGAGAAAGGTGGAAATGGTTAAGAACAATGGTTGGTCAATTAAGTCAGGCAAACAACAAGTAAGAATTAGACTGGCCAGTCAGCCCAGATGCCAGAGCATCTAAACAGTAAACCAGAATGCCTGAGGCACTGCTGCTGATACAACGTGCATGGAACCGGAAAAGGGTTCCACCAATATCTGCTGGTGGGCCAGAATTTCATACAGGCACAAGATAAAGTACCAGATGCACATGGCTGTTACCTCAAGGAGTATGATAACATCAGCAGATAAGGCGGCTTAATTTTTAACATGTAAAAACTAATTTTTTGGAAGAATTTCTAATGAAAAATTAGGAAAGAAAAATTGACCAAAAATTTTCTCAGTGCGATGCGACTGATTAAATAGTAGTCAATTGGGGGAAATAAGCCAGGATTAGGTCCCACAAATTTGACCTAACCATTTAATTATTCAGGAATGGGCGGGTTAGTTCCTTGGGAACTGACATCACAAAATTTGGCGGTGGACTGAGTCGCTGTCAGTTTGACTGCAGATGTCTGAACCAAAGCATGGTTACATCTTTGACGGTTGGTATGACGGCGTTTAGCCCAACAAGCGGTGGGAATCCCCCAAGGCCACCCCACATAGGGGTGGGCCCATTTGGTTGGGAACAGGTTTAGGACGCCCAACCTGCCCATGCTCAGTTGATGGGCCATTCTTTCAGTCAATGGCATTGCATCAGGTGCAACACCTGATTTGTTAGCAGGAAGCTGCCCATTTAGGGTAATGCCTGACAGATTCGCGAGGGGGGAGATTTTTCTGATCATCATGTTAATCAAATTACAACCGTTGGGCATTCCAGCCACTAGATCAGTCTTCATACCTTTTTGACTATTTAAAATCCAAGCATCGGGCTGATTGCCACTTGAATTGGTTATGATCAATTTCATTTCAATGATCTTGGTGCAGATTTCACTGATTCCTCATAACAGTTCTGCTGAGGTTAGTGTGGGTACTGGAAGTAGGATCCAAAGTGGGAGAGCTGTTACCCAGCGCTCATCTACTATGTGAGAGAGATCGCCCTGAGTAACAAGGGGTACTGCCATCCTCTTTGGTGTCTTTTTACTTGGAAATGGGAAAATGGCTTGGTTAACACCCAGAGGACGTTCTCTGGGACTTACACTATCACCAAGTCCCAGATGTTCTTCAAGCTTGACCTTATCAACACATGAAGTCAGATCAAGGTAAAGGAGTGTTAGGAGTGTCTTAAAGACATCTGCATATGTTGCAACATTTTTTATTCTGAGTGATCACTTTTTTCTAAAACGCCCCCACCTCGTTCTAATTCATCATTGACTACACTATAAAGGGGATCTCTATTTTAGCTGCGCCGTGGCATATACAATGATATCCCAGTTAGTTCTGAAGCTCCAGAAGAGCATGGTAAAGATATGACGGCTGTTTCAGCATCACTTCACTGAGAAGGGTTATTTGTGAAGCCCTTGAAATGCACATTATCTATAATAAAGCTGCATCCTAGGGAAAGTGGTTCTTAAAGTCAAGTATTTCATGGCCACATCAATATGATAAGCCATTGTATAGTGGCCAACTCCCATTACATAAAAAATGAGGTGTTTTTATTTTATTATTCATTTCTCCTAGGGAATTTTTCATGCTAATCTCAGTGTGCTTCACCCCTTCATCCACTCTCTGGCAATGACGCATCCTCAAAATAGACACTAAACAGCCAGCCTACTTTTGACATTCTATTGAAATTTTTTTCACTTAGCCCTATACTTTGTCACAAAGACACAAAAAACCTTTTCACAGTTGCATGCAACGCTTCATTAGGTAAGTTGGGGATGCCTTCCTACAAAAGAACAATGGATATGACTACCTGGTCATGATTTCTCCCTCAATTCATCCATACCAAACATAAGTGAGTCTATAACAAAAAGGTTCTGGCGGTAGTTTATGATTCTCTTTAATTAAAAAATCTCCTGAAGGGCGCAAGGAACCGGATTATGGTACAGATGGATCACCAGCATCTCACCTACTTTTAAGTCCCAAAAGAGAGCTCAGCACTCTATAAAACTCACCATGTATTCTAGATTTTTAGTATAAGTATGAATTTGTCAGGGGATGAACCATATCTTATCATAAATGATCATCAAGCACACAACACTCAGCTCAAAAGATGAAGAGGACAATATGTTAATTTCCTTAATACTATGAGCCAAATAATGACGGTTGCTCCTTTGCTAATACATGCTACTGCTTTCCTCTTGAATTTATTTTTATCGCCATACATTCCAATCCCTAATGATCATTAGCTCGATTTGTTAATCTCTAGATTAACCTCCCTAATAAAACATCAAAATCATCACTCTACGTTTTTTGGGATAAGCTATATAATTCTATGGGAAGGAATGGATTTCCGCGTCATTATAAAACTGCATCATCAGATAACAGCACAACCTTTCCGCCTTGGATCACACATGGGAGAGGAAATGCATGAACTCGTGAAGCAAGCATATGAATGTCTTGGATCATCAAAGGATATTCCTACATGGATGGCAAACCTTTTTACATGCGCCCACTTCACATCAAATAGATCAGGCTAAAATAGACTTCTTCAGCACTTTCAACATGACTTTTGTCCATGGATCACAATAATGTTTGACTTTATTTTCTCCCACCTTGTTCAATGGCTACAAAGTGATAGTGGCGATGGTCAACTGTTTTAAAAGTAAACCATCTTTTCTTAAGTCTGACTTCCACCTCAGAGGAGGAGATGGCGCACCTCTTTGTCAACTGATTTATTTTCTAATTTAGACTCTCATAAGAAGCAAAAATTAACAGAGGTCCTCAGACACATCAGTTTAGACACTAAGATGTCCGTGTTAAGTTAAACCTTAGTGATACTACATAGCATAGCATCTGCAGTCCAACTGAAAATTATAAAAGTAAGTCAAGCACTCTAAATGACCCTCTAATTCTACGCAATGCTTGCAAGAGTATACGATCTTCTAACCTTAAGACATATATAATTTTTCCAAATAATGCCCTACACTCTACACTGACTTCCCCCTTCCAAAAAATGGAACAGGAATCTTCCTAATCACTTAAAGCTTAATCCAATGGGTTTTTAGTTAATCTAAGACTTCATCCTAAATATCTGAGATACTACTCCATATATAAGCTTATATCAGAGTCAGTAGATGCTTCAGGTAATTCACGGACTGGAAGTACAACCCATGATTTACTAGTCAGGATGAGGGTGATGCTGAGAACCTAGAACAACTCTCTCCAAATATCATACTAGAAACTTTTTCGCAAAATTTGCTGGCTCACTTCCATTAAGGTGATTATAAAACAGCTTGTTTCACTTGACACTAGCCAACCATAGGACTCTGAATTTGGTTTGCCATGCATCCTTGGTGTCCCTATTCCTGATCCCCCAACAAAGAATCTAAAGAGAGCGTTGGGTAAAGGGTCTCATAATATTGAGTTGGACATCATCCTGATTGCGTGAAGACTAGGCCACTTAGTATAATACTATTTGTCCTGGAAAGATTACTCTTAATATGAAGACATTTGAGTGTTAGACACGAACTGCACCAACTGCTTGGTCTTTATCTTGTCAACATATGACATACCTCAAAGCCCCTCGCCTGACTACAAAAAATTTTCTCCATTCTGGCCTTGAAGATTCCAACACTTTTGGTAATAGCTAAAGAATAGTTGACGCCTAAACAGGTGGTGTCTTGTCAACGCTTCATGTAACGAGGAAAGTTAGTTAATCACAACTAGCTATATGTCATTTATACACCACCTAACTTTGCATTCCATAGGGCTTTAATTTAAAATCATAATTTAATAAGTTTAAATACACGCCCATACCTTAGATAAAGTTGTGTAGAGAACAACTCTGGAATAATGACGCAAATTTTTTGCCAAGTCAGCTGATGCTTCAATTGCAAAAATCAAATTCTGTGCAAGACAAGACCTCTAAAAGAAGCCACAAACCCTATTGCTGACCCACAAGTATCCAAGCTAATTGTTAACGCCCCACCTTCCCCTATGGAATACCATTTGACCAGAACTTTTATTTTTGCTTTTAAGGAAGGGCTTTTTAATTATGACCTGCAAATTTATAAAGCTTCTTGCAACACCAGACTAATTATTATCCTTGGGTTCCATAACACAATAGTTTATTTCCTAGTAAGTTTTTAACCACAGATCATTTCATGGGTTAAGCGCATATTCATACAACTTTGAGCCTTTATTTATATAATACCCAACTACTCTATATAAAACTCATTTCTTTTATAAAGGTGTCAAACGAATCTCTTAAAGTGAAACTAAGGCTTTGTAAAAATTCAACAAAAGTAAATATTCTATTTTGACCACAGCATGAACTTCCTATCCACTAACCTAAACAAGTTTTGTTCTCTTTTGGTGGTTTCTCTTGGCATCCAAGTGCCTACCATCATATTTTGGAAATAGAGCTTATTTTGGAACTGAGTTAAGCCCAGAAGAAATTTAATATCTGGTGTTAATTTTTGGCTAACTCACTCTTAATATCATGAAAAACGCTTTTCCACCCAAGCACATGAGACATCCAAAAAAACATTGCCGCATTGCCAATAAACAAGCACTAGAAGGCCAAAATTGCTAATGTAAGTATAGCCCTTAGGTCAAGAAAAATTTTCATCAATAACTACTTCTCCATCTCTTCCCCAGAAGCTCCATTTTCTAAATAATCCATTCAGCTATACCATGTTCACTATGAATGCTTTCCTGGATAAAATAGTACCTGCGCTAAATCCATTTTGAACATTGCTATCTATTTATCTGGCATTGAGTAACTGTTATTTCATTAAACTTAAGTAGCATATTGTCAAACTACAGCTTTTCTTATTTGGCTAGCTAAATTGTTGAGTTCTAATGTTATTATAAAATGTATCTTTTAATACCTATCCAAGAATTGTACATACTATTATTATCTCATCATATCTTACTAAGACATGAATATACTAGTTTGTTGCAAATAAATTGGATATTTTATGAGATTTTTATTTACAGTGGACTGTTATGAAATGTTTAAATATAAAATTACAATAGTGCCTTCTGAGGCAGCGGGTCTAAGAGGACATGGTGAAAAAGGAAGGAGTTTCATGTTGCTGTGCCTGGGTCAGGGTCCATATCAGTAGAAACCTTACAAGGAAATAAAAGATTAGAATTGTGTTATTGGCCTTATGGGGTATAAGGCAGAATAATTGGGTTATATATTTATAAAATTTGTATAGTGTGCAAGGCTTTCGCACAATATGAAACTTCTTTCCAAATGAAGATATAATTAGACCTAGAAGAGAGCTGCAGTAACAGAGAGGGTTCCTTGTTATTAAAGCATGCATTGATATTACAGCTATAACTTAAAGGAATATTTGCAAAAACGACAAAGTATTTCATTTTACACTTTCTATTAGAAAATCTCAGGGTTGATGGGATGATACCAACCTTTGCACTTGGAGTCAATAGCGTTGTGGAGGAAGTGGAGGATGGATGCCTTGTATAAACAGTATCTGTATCCTCAGCAAGTATGTGAAGTGACTAAAAACTATTTTAACTCTTGAGGCAATAATATAGTTTTAGGGGAGTGTCATAATTTAGCAAAAGGTTGGGTTAAAATTTTATAAAACTTCAAAATAATGGTTTTATTTTTTCATTACTTATTTTAAAGTCTGACCAAGGATATGAATATAGAAATTGGACTGGTGTAACAGGTGATTTGACAGTATGACAATGTAAGATTGGGCCTTAATCTTTGGTCCAGTATTATGGACAAAGTCTTTAGTTGGGCTGTAGAAAAAGTTCTAGTAGCACATGTGTTCAGGATACAAATTACTGGCGCCAAGTTAGTTAAAAATTGTTTTTTGGAGAAGTTTGGAAGTTTTAAACCCTAACTAAAACGTTCTTGTTGGCCAATGGGATGGGTAAGGTATAAGGACTAGAAGCTTACATAGTGTCAATAAGTGAGAATTAATCTCTATGTGGTCTATTTAGAAGCTAAACAAGCATATTGTTTAACCGTTTAAGACCTGCTTCCAAGAAGTGTGATCTGAAAAGAGATTGCAGAAGATAAAGGAGAGATTAAAAAAAAGTCACAGCAAAACTGAAGTTTGGAACATAGGCTAAGGAGCTAGCAAGTCATGAAGATCCTTTTAGGACCATATGAGGTAGGAGAGGGTGATAGTTGTACATGGCAACCACTCATCAGCTCCTGATAGAGCACCTCAGGAGATAGATGGGTTAGAAAGACAAAAAAGTAGATAATGAGGTGATCATTTATGGAGGTTTTGTGTAATTAGTAGAAATTGGGCACCTCTGTAACTAAGGTAAACCAAAGCTGCAGAAGCTATCATATTTTAGGAGAAACCATGGTCTAAGTAGCCTCTTTAAAGACAGAAGTCTATATACAGGACGGCTTAATGGCCTCTTTGGCTAATTCATAATGAATGCGTTTATGCACAAGAATAATGTTATACATGACCCATAGACCATATCACATTTTCTCACAGAATAGTAATTGTTTTGAAAGGGACTGACTAGCTTTGTGAGATTTGGAAGGCAAGGCTAAATGACAGTAAAAATTATCATTTGTTTTTTCAGACTAGAGGAGCCCATCTAAGGATGTCTAGGAGAAGAACAAAACAACTTCTATATGTGGTTCACCACCATCCCACTTAAAAGAAGTGATTTTCTTTAAGTAGTACCTCAAATAAAAAAAATATAGTTAGTAGAGTTAAATTATAAGCCATTCTATAAAAATGTGTACAAAAGCAGAGAGATAGTTTATATATAAGATTATTCAGCAAAGTATTTTTTAGCACTAGTGGTGCCCAACCTAAAAGGGGGAGCCGCCATGCATCTTTATTTGCAAATGGGCCAAACAAGAGGATTATTATAATTAAAAAATTTCCATATATAGTCCCTAGGTTATCAACTTAGGAAGCCATATCAGAAGGCGAGGAAGCTTTGGGTAAACTTTTGTCTAGCGCCCGCTTTAGCTGGCGGATCATAACAGACAACATAGGGGTAAGGGCATCAGCGACATGGGGCATGAGGAGGTATAGCTGTGGATTTTCTTTGTTTATGAGGCCAGCGGTATCCATCACCTCAACATATTGAGCAAGTTGATGCTCAGCGAAAGTGATGATACTGGCACACAAGTGAAAAACTTGATGCGCTGGTGGGTTTGGGGATAGTTAGGGTCAAAAAGAAAGGTTTTTACCGCATCAATGCAAGTGCGGCTCTCACCAAAAGCGAGCTCATCAATCTCATATTTTGCATCTTCCTCAAAATCATTGAGGAAATTGGGGATAGGAATTATCTCAACCAGGGGTTCCACCGCCCCATGGAGTTGCTGGCGTATTAGGGTGTTGGCAGGAGCAGCAGCAGCTCCAACTGCAATTTTATTTATATTTTTATAAACTGGAAAACTGTTTTAGGGAGAAAATGGTGGGGGCGCAAATCAGGAGTATTGACAAAGGATTCCTCCAAAGCAAAGTCAGGCTTAACATTATAAGCCCAATCTGAATCATTAATCCATTTGAGCACTTTAAATGGATTTAAATCGGCTAGTGCCAGCCCAACCACCATAGTTGGCAGGTTGGAAGCACCAAATTGGCCATGAGCTGTCAACCATGGCAGCTCAGCTGAAACTGTTTCAGCCATTGGTTCAGGGCGCCGTAATTTGACCAATTTTTTAAAATTTTAAAATTTTGATTGGCTGAGGCTTTAGAAGCCATGCCGGAATCTTCTGAGGTTGGGGTGGGAGGATCACGCCCCATTCAAAAAATTGGGGTGAGGCAGCCACTGGGGCGGCGCTGGAGGGCGGAGCAGTGGAAGTGGTGGAAGAAGAAGCCATAGTGCACTTGCACTTTAAGTGATCAAGCTCAAAACACAAGGAGCAGATGGCGCGGCCATTTTTGATATGCATCCAAAATGGATGATCAGGGGTGGACCTGATCATAGGGTGTGGGGAAATCATGAAATGGTTGTCATGATGAAATGGGCAGATGATTGTGAAGACGTGAGGGCCTGCCAGATGACCCACCCCATGGGGCAGCACAAACTGCAACATGTGGTCTGCGCCTTATATAAAAAACCCCTTGAGCTCATGGTGGAGGCTTTTGAGGGAAAGGAAGGAGGGCAACCCAGCGAACTGGACCACCAAAGTGGCCTCATCCAGGAGTAGGGTTCAAACGGTGGGCAAAGGAATTTTTTTATAAATTAATTGCAGCATGGCTGCTGCTGCATCGGCTTCAGAGTGGAAGCTGAGGTCAAAGTACCCCTTAAAGGGGCAGAAGTTGATATATCCGCGGGTTTGAAAACCACCATGGCCATCTCAATGATGGCCGCGCTTGCATATGGGAGGAGATTCCCATGTTTGACCTGGAGGCCAAAATGCAAATTGCTCCATGGGAGCACCAAAGGGCTCTGGAGCACTGCCTGAGAGCTTGCGAGGTGGTGGGCTAAGTCCTGAGGGGGGACATAATGCCTGGTAGCGTCGGGAGTATAGCAGAGCCAGCCCAGGTGAACTTCAGTGGCAGCCAAAAAAATGCCAGATGGCAGTGCACAACCCCAGGCTGGGGCAGCAGGCGTCGATTTCATCAACATTGGTAAGCTTTGGCTCAATTGAACAGTAGTGTTTTGTCTTTTTTTAAAAATACAAACTTGGCTTTGATTTAAGTATCAAAGCAAAAGAAAGATAAAGTATTTTTACTTTTATAGAGTATTTATATATAGTAACTTTTCTATAAAGATACTAAACCTGCCTTTTTTATAATACATGATTATCAGATAATAAGAGCAAGTTAATTTTGAAAATTATAATAGCAAAAAATTAATCATTTTTATTAGTTTTAAAGTACAAAATGATAGTCATTTTTTTCTCAATTATGAGTTAATCCTCAACCTTAATTTTTTAAATAACTATAACTAATGGTAAGATCCTTAGATATACCATAGTCTTTTATGTAAATGTTTTATAAATCAAGATACAAGGCTCCACCAGACCTAATTTTTCATAGGTCTAATATTGAGTTTAAATCAACAAGCAAGATTGTCTCTTGTTTATTATAGAATGATGAGTAAACAAATTGAGTAACAAATCAAGTCTCAATCCAAACAACAAATTGATTATAAATTTCCACTCTAGTGGCACAAAACTGTTAAATTAAGCGACCACTCCATTCAATTCATTGTAGAGCAATCTGGAAGGACGAAGCTCAAATCAGGAATTACCTTGTCCTATTGCAAACCCAGCACCACTCACTGAGGATTATATGATGGAATACCATTTACCACTGATACATATTGGAAAAAACAACCTATTAGTGAGAATGCCTCAAAGCGTGGATCAATGCTTTTATTAAATGGAAAGACCCCAATTCCAAATGCAATAAATGATCATGTTCTGAAGTCCAACTTCAGACACTTAATACGCCTATTTTTTACATTCCTGAATATTTTACAGTATTTATATATAGTACATAAATATTTTGATTAGATTGCTTTTTAAAATCTAGATTTATTTAAGTCTAAATTCCAATTATTTCAAGTTAGGGAAAAGAGCATTAGCCATTGTCCTAAGAAAGAGTGACACAATCCCTAATAAGTGTGAAAGGGCATAAGCCATTGATCTGGAGAATTCATAGTGTTAATAGCCATCCTGATAATTTCTAGGATCTCTGAACATACCCTTTGCAGGTTACGTCCTAAAACAGTTTCCAACCCAGCCATCTTGTAGTATCTAGCCTAATCCTCACTAGCTCACTGCAACTACACAAAGCTGACATTAAGTTTATCTGCAAACAATCAAAGATTAAGGCCTCACAGTAATTCTGTTATTGTAGTATTACATTACAAAAGATAAGCATCATAAAATCAAAAAATAACAGCTCTTATTCTAGCAAATATAAAGGAAGTGCTATTTAAAACCTTATTTTAGTACTAATGGGCCTACTCTGAGGATGGGATTCATAAATGTAGTGAAAGCTCTTTTCTACTTTTCAAAAGTAATCCTACAACCTTGTAAATTTAGTTTAGGATTTTGTGATAGATCAAAAAACATTGATCTTATTTTTAATAACAAAAATTGTTAAAGAAGACTAATCGTTATAGATAAAGTATCTTTTTTATTTAAGCTATGTATAATAAGCAAGTATCCTATAATCTCAAATATATATTTAATAATGCGCCAGGGATAAATTTATAAAGTCATATTTTGTAACACCATTACCTTTTATACGCTCAGTTGCACTTATTATTTAAATAACTTAAAACATCAGGAGATCATATTAGATGAGTAAAATAAAGAAATAGTAATTTATCCTTATTATATAGCATAAATTAAAATTTTTAAATTAAGATTTAGGTAATTAATAAGACTATCATTATAAAACTAACAAGATTCACTAAAAATCATAACTAATTACTGACACTTATATATTACTATATCTTTTATACTAACTAAGGATTTTACTAAAGCTACCCTGAAAAGTTTGTTGTTTTTGTTAGTTTATATCCAGATGTCTTTATTGATAGTAATGTTTACAATTGTATTATATCATTATTTGGTAAGACTGTGATTAGTCAAGCATCTAGATAGATCTACAAAAAAAACCTAAACTAAAAGTTAATGTTTAATTTATTATTGCTAGATGATTTGCTTCTTAACATCTTGAGCAAACCTTAGGGGAATAGTTTTTAGTCTAAGCGTTTACCATGTGATTTTATTAATGTGTGCATAACAATAAAACATTTTCACTGCTTCTCCAGGTTCAATCCCAGTAGATGAACTTTGGGTAGGGGACAATTATGACTGTGTTGGTTTTGCGCACCAATGCCCCAAACTGAGATAGCAAATAGCAAAGGCGGTCCATGGAGTTCCTGGCCTATCATATGCCATGCATGGAGGTTTTCAGGTTTTTATCCTCCTTTCCCATTTCTTAGATTCCCTTAATTGGTGCAGTATCATCCCCAGGTTATCCCATATTGAAAAAAAATTAAATAATATAAACAGTAAAACGTTTTATTTATTATGTAAAATATATTTATCCTTTTCTCATTAGGACTTTAGATTTTTATTGCTTATAATTTTAAAATTCTAGATAAAAGTATAAATAAATCCTGATAATGATCACTATCACATTCAGTTGTTAGTAAATATAAAGGCATGTTATACTATATTAAATACTATAAAAGGATTATATGGAACTTGATATTGTCCATCCCCTGGTCAGCTTGCCTTGGTTAAGTAAAAATAAAATGGTTATATGGGTTCAAAGCTAGTTTTAAATTATTTAACAGTAAATAAACCACTAAAAGATTGTCATAATTTGACATAACTTAAAAAGGATAATTTACATATTTAAAACTCTATAAAACAACTAGATATTTCTTTTTAAGTTCTTATTTTGACCAGTTATAAATTTAGAGATTTAAAAAGGCTTTCCTGATTCAAACCCATTACTTTTTTAGCACTTCCAAAACTTCCTATAAATTACATTGACACTGTTCTAGATACTTATTTCATTTAAAACTAAAAAATATAAAACTAAAAACTAAGTATATCTGATCTATAAAAGTGAATATATTTTTAACCTAAATAGGAATATGAAACCGGCTCACAGGATACAACTTTTAACATTTAATAGTTTAATTCAACCCTTACAACAAATTTTCTGATTTTAAACGCACAGTTTTGTTATTCTTTTTGAAAGCTGGATCAATCCCTTAGTACAATACATCTATTATATTAATCATTTTATAAACAGTTACTAGTATGAGTTATAGTTTAAGCTATTTATTTAGATTAATATGATATAAAAACATGATGTAAATAATACATTCAAATTATATTGCATTGTGATAGCATAAAGAACATTGTACAACATAATAGGTATTGTTTCAGTAATGTCTGTCCCCTGGTTGGCTTGCCTCAAATAAATAAAAAAATAAAAATAAAAACATAATAGGTATTGTCAATGATATGTTTACATCTAAACATGATTAAATTTATTTGAATAAAGGGTGTTTAGCCTTGCAGGGTAATTCCTGCTTCCACTCTAGTGCAGGTTTTGTTCAACACAAGTTCAAAATCTGTGCTGGCTAAAAAATCTCAGTGTGGCATATATATCTTAAGGTCAAAGCACCTTGATTACTTTAAATTTATTTGAATAAAATAATTTATGTGCTTTTTAAAAGTCTATTTTTTAAAGCATGATAGTTGTAAGAATATGAAATAATTAATCATAAGGCAATACTATGAAAGATAGATATATACTTCAAGTACTGTGCCAAATAAAATATCAAAAGGGAATATTTTACAGCACTCTAATAAAACATATACTATGTCAGACAATAGTGCAAACCTACTTTAACTAAGCTAAAAGTTTTTTATATTGAATAGCAATACAGTCTTGATTTTTATATGAATTGTTCAATAATTGAACCATCCTGGTATGTTACTAGGAAAGGTGAGATATGCTTGGAATACATGAAACTTGACTTTTCCTAACCTAATAAACAATGTCTAGCAATATCTAATATAGTTAAGTGATATCTCAAAATCATCTTAAAAAGTTTTTCAGAATATAAATAAAACCCTTAGCAATAAATTTGAGGATGATTAACCACATCTAAATTCTTTTAGTAATTTATTAGCTCATATTAGATTTTCATATATAAAAGACAGCTTTCATTTTCAAATTTATCTTTCTTGCTTTTATAGAGTAAGTATTAGCAAGACCAAAAGAGAAGAAAATTTATACTATCATAATGTGCAGAGAACTTAAAAAATGCTTATTGCTACCAATATAATTTTCAACATATGATTTTATCTTAAAACTGACACTATACAACAAATTAACAGAAATTTCATTAATTTAAGCTTACAAATATTTTTTTGGTGTTGTATCTTTTTGATAGATTAATATGCTTACTTTATACCATATGAATCATCATTGATTGCATGTATATTAGAAATAAGTTCTTGTTAGGATTTAATTGATATTGCTTTGAGACCCACCATATAAAACTACTTTATGATGGGTCACCTTGGGATAGCTATCACACTGGTTATAGGATTGGAAAGCAAAAGCATAGGAATAGAGTCTATAATTCAAGTACTGGGATAAGTTTCATGCATATAATATGATAGGCCAGGATTAAATGATATGACTTCACTTATTTATTTGCCTGGACCATGTCATTATTCCTGACTCAACATAAATCTATGTTTGTTAAATTCACAAAAGTATTAGATTTCTACTATTAGCAGAGTCAGCATGTCAGCCATTTCTCGCCTAACTTAACTAAATGACTTATTCTGCAAGAGTTCTGTTCCACACAGATTAAACACCAGGTGACATTCTAGAGGCGTATGACCATCTCATAGAGTAGATCTACTCCTGATACTACACAATGTTTCGTTTATAGCTTATTGTGACTGTTTACTGTGATGCTTGCAGTATTCTTGTTGAAACTTTTATAAATATCTTCAATAATTGGCCTAACAAAAGACTCAAAATCTAACCTCCACCTTACTCTTACTTGGCATTACTAGCAACTAAAGGTGTCCTTCTAAACGATTATCATATTCTTTGGATATCAGGCTAGGTATTGGAAATCAATTCACTTAAACTAAACAAAAATGAAAACATAGATAATTACAAGATTCTGTAGTTTGAGTCTTTTTTGGAATAAAACCAAAGTAACTTCTACTTCAGGCATAAAAATAAATATTAATGAAATGTAAAATGATATAATTAAAATGTGGGAGATGGAGATATTATAGGGGCTTTCTTGAAACTCTTTTGAGTTTTTCTTGACTTCTTCCTTGGTGGCAGTGTACACTTGGTTCAATACTTGTATTTGTTAACTCTATCTTTCAGTGAACATCATTGAGCCAGGGTGGTCTGTGGCCCCTTACACAATACCCACTTCTGGGTCTGGGGCAGCGATATTCTTCTGATTTAATGCTCCTTTGCCATTTTAGTTTATGCTACTCAGGACAAGATTCAGATGAGGGCGCTGCTCCAATGCACCTCGATTCAGAGGTTTGACTGCTTCTATATTAAATGGTTTATTTCAGATATTATTCAGATGTAAAGTTTGACTTCTTTCATTGGGGTAACTCAGTTCAGATGTCTGTTCAGGCTTCTCCTTGTCATTGGTTGTTTATGATTAAATTACTCCATCATTGGCTGATTATAAACTCTTTTGCACCCCTGAGGGTGTAGGAGAGGTCTATCTTCATAGTTTCATTAGTGGTGTTGTAGTCATAGTCATACTGTAAACCTCTTTTGTTGGCCGGTACCAACTTTATGCAGGTGACATAATTATGATTGTCTGGTAATTTCTGAGACTATCTACCTCAATGAAAGGGGTTCAATTCCTTTATTTTCATTTTGATATTGACTTTCTAAAATTTGTAGTGGTTGTAAACTGTCAGAGTTCCTTCCAGAGGGTGAGGATTTATTATCCAGTATACTTGTGATCTCTTTTAAACCACTTTCCTCCCAAGAAAAGACCTGGGAAAGTTCCTTGGCGCTGGGCATTACTCTGTTGAATACTATAATGACATCATCGTCTCATTTATAAAATAATTGGCTCCTCTCTTGGCCAGGATGGTTTCAGGGCCAGTCCTGAAGGCTTGCAACTTATCAGGCTGACTTCCTCATATATATTAGACTAGGATTTTTCTCATACTGAACTCTGGGAACCTAGTACACTCTGACTTTATTGCTGACCTTGGGTATAGTTTGCTTTAGTGTTCTTGCATGAGTCTAATTAAATTTAAATCAACTCATTGGCCAAGCTTTCTGGGAATCACCAAGTAGGTTCTTGTGAGCTGCATAAATGACTGATGCCAGCAAGGTAGGTAGAACTGCTCTCACCTATACATGGCTTTGAGCTGATACATGATGTTGGTATTTTGATATGCCCACATTAGCCCAGCTTAATTAACTATAATACAGCTTAATCCACTAGAGGATTCATCCCAATAGTGGGTATGAGAGTTATCATTTACGTACAATAATTATTTTTTGGAAAAATATTTTAACTAATATATAGCAAATTACTAGGTTTTATCTTCCAGATCAATGATGTTTCTTCTGATAATCCCTAACAATAAACAAGCGATTATGTTTTCAATTTAAAATATTGGTAATATATTTAACTTGTGGGAGTTGATGAGTTTTGTTTACAATTGACTAAGGGGTTTAAGTTGCTAGGCAAGTGATGCTGCATGTAATAAGCAACTTGCAAGTTAAACTTTATAGGTACTACAAGCTTATATTTACTGCATTAATACCATTTTCCAAGTATGGTGTTAACCTAATAAGGGTAAGATATTGGAAATAAGTGAAAGCATTGAGACACATTATTTGTTTCAACCAAGAGGAGGTCACATTGATAGTCAGTGGAACAATTTTTGAGTACTCAATGAGGATGATTATTTTTTAGAGTGACACTGAAGGGTTAATTCATCAGCGACGGCAGCAATTTCCAATTTGGGCACCAACAGAAGAGTTGGGAACTGAATTTCCTTTATTAAGTTCCTATTATTTTTCTAAATAAAGCAGATTAGAAAAGCTCAAATACTTTAATAATTTAATCTATTATATGTTACTCTTGAGACTAAAGTTTTGGAAAGATAAGAGATTATTTGTCTTTCTAATTGTTATCTCTGCAGACTCTGCAAGAATAGAGAGAAGAACCTCTGAGCCTAATTTTAGGTTAAGTTCCACAGGAGAGAGTTTAAGAACTTACCAATATTCTAGAAAAATCCAAGACTAGGACCAGCACCAGTTTAGCATTGGACCTAAAAATCATCTTGTTATAAGGAGCTCAACTAGAATAATAGTCTTCATACTATTACTGACTATCTAATTAATTATCAACAAATATAAAGCACACATACCAAGAACCTGTGCAGTTAATCAAGGGAGCTGAAGCGAGCTACAATTTTTCAAGATAAATCAGCTCACAAAACTTAACATTTGGTGCAGAAAACGGGGTAGTTGAGTTTCAAGCCAGCTTTAATAAGAACACATCAATTATGTCTTATAAAAATGAATTACAAACGCTTTGGATGGAACTAGAGATCATAATTAAGAATGCGCTCAACTTGACATCACGGTCCGTTTCACTACATTAAATTAATGGGTGACAAAAGCTGAGGAAGAGGTTAAGCAAGTTAGAAATTTAACAATTACCTCTATGGAAAGGTCACTTCCTTTTGTAGCGCAAGGAGGTTGAACTTAAAAAGAATATAATTTCAGAAGGCAGAGAAAAAAACGGATTGAGAACACTTATGCCGGGATAATGAAGATATGGCAAGCCTGTTTAAGTGCTTAAGGACTGGAGAATCACAAATGTGATTGCATACAAATGGAAGTTGATGAAGCCAACAACAATACGCACAAAACTCCAGTTGGGAAAAAACTCAACCAGAAATATACCTGAGTCATTCAAAGCAATTTCAAGAATGATCCTAAAGTTACCCCTATGGGTAATTAAGTCAACGGGCAGGAATCCCCTGCCAGTGGAGCCACAGATAAATATTGGAGTACACCGATATTACCCACATTTCACTGGGACAGCGCCCCTGCATTTTTCCTATCGTTTGAAATGATGATTTTTGTTTAGTGACCAGCAAAAGGCAGTACAGTAATGAACTGCCTGGACACCAATGGTCAGAATATGGTGTTGCCCATCTTAACAGGGACAATTGGACTTATAATGAGGCCAAGGAAACCATACTGATAGAGTTCAGAACCCTTAACGGATGTCTATTTGCAAGTAGGAATTTAAGACAATCTAATCCAAAAGGATGATACTATAGCAGCATTGCTGACAAATTCTATCAGGAATCACAAATACTGGCTGTTGTGAAAGTGTTATTGGATTTTGATGCACGAATTGCAATGCAAGAAGCGCTTCAGGCTTATCATGATTTGCATTGTACAATAGCTTCAGCGCTAGTAACACAGATGTCCACATCCCAAATTGTGGATAATCTAAAGATGTTAGGACCACTTTTAAAGCCCCTAATATTATTAAAGGCTATTCAAGTTACATACCAAAATACAGTGAAATTCTCTGAGCTTAGCAAAGAGTAACAGAATTAAGTCATGATGAAAGCAATTTTGAAGGACAAATTCAAGCGGACAAGATGCAGATCTGCTGACACCAATGCAGGAAACCTGTTCACTTCGACGCTCAATGTTGGAGCAAGAAACCCAAAGATCAAGTTACTCTAGTTAAGGCGAAAGTAAATTAAATTAGTCAAAAATTAGGAAAAGGACCTGCAGTCAAGACAAGGAACAATATGGCACTGGGGGCAAACCTGTTTCTCCTAAAATATTTAAAAATATATAGACATTTCTGATATATTTTTAGATGAAGGAACAATTACCCAATCTATTAGGTTGTTAATTTGGACGTGAATGCCATTACCCGAGCCAAAGAGGAGGGGATTGACCCCAAAATTGTGATAGATTTGGCTTGGCCGTATGCTCATCAGCTGGTGGAAAAAACTAGATCTACTGAGAACTTGGAGAAAATACTCAAGATGAGAATAGATGAGGCGAATGTATCTCTCCCCATTATATAATCAAAGAAACTTCCCTTATTTATCCATGCAAGTAATTAACAATCTTGATTTAGAAAATAATGCTGCTATCCACTTAGTAAATACCTTATTACAATACTCTGAGTGCACCTATTTGGATATCATAGTCAAACAGATGATAGTGTGGTATTAACTGACAGTGGAGCACCCATCAACATATTTCGACCAAATTGGTGAAACAAAAGGAAAATTTCGCTGGATATAGATCACTGGAAGGAATCTGGAATGGCTGAACCACGTTTTACAATATACTGTGAAGCCTACAGTGTGCATATTGGTTTAAATCACTTGTGGTATCAGCTCCCCCATAGTGTTAGCTAATAAGAATTATGACATACTTATCTGGATGGAATTTATGAGAAAATATGGTGTACAATGTTATTTCAAGGAAAATACTCTGAAGATTTTGGTGCAAACCCTGCCCTTGGCATGTCAGCAAGAAGAAAAACACCGCTGACAAAGAAGAGCAATTTTGTAAACTTGATTCATAATGGTGGCATCATTCCCATCCAGTACAAGTTGGTTGGATGAAAACGGAGGTAAATGACTATTAAAATTCTCATAAATGTGGGATAACCTTGACAAGCTAAAAGACGATCATTATACCACTGGGAATGCAAATAATCATTAACACAGGGTTATTTATTAAAAACCTAGAGCAATTATATGGAGAAGTTATCAGCCCATGAAGGAACTTGAGAATCAAGCCATTGGTAGTGACAGGGATTATTTTGCTGGGACAGGGTGAAAAAAAGTGGAATAATGGCTAACCTGGAAGAAAAACTAGTGAAGATAAAGATAAATTAAGTCATTGCATTTCAATATTTAATCCTGATGGTAGAGATCAATAAATTCCATGACTTTAATATATTAACCAAAGTGGGATTAATGGCATATATTGCTGAAAGCGTTAATGTTTTTATCATTTGAGAGTAGCTGGCTGAATTATAAGAGCATCAGCAAGAAGATGAACTCCAAATATTTGAGAGATAAAAAGAATATTTTTTTAGGATGAACTTGACCTGGGATACGCTAAAATGTGATCCATAAGGTTAACACTGGGGTATATCTACCAATAAGGATGAGATCTGTCCGCCATTTTAGGGCTGCTGAAGCTGTGGTCAGGGAAGAAATAAGTAAGCTAGTAGAACATGGGCTCTCATTCCTTTGTTGTTTCCATGGGTGAGTCAGATCCTAGTTGTGAAAAATTAGGACGTATCTAACTAAGTAGTGATCAATTATCATCAATAAACAAAATCACTACGATAGATTTTTATTCACTGCTGATGATTAATGATGCACTCAATCACCTAGGGGTTGCCAAGTACTTTTAGTGATGGATTTATTTTGGGATATTGGTAAATCAATTTGTCAAAGGATTATCAAGAAAAATTATGATAATTACCGCACAGGGACTTTACCAGCCAACTCAAATGTCTAAAGGATTGTGTAACGCGTCAGAGACATTCTAGAGAGCAATGTATTTTATTCTTGGTGATTTGAAGGTATTCCGGGCTAAGTATATTTGGATGATATCAATATATTCAGCAGGTTTATACGGACCATATGGAGCACTTAGAATAAGTGTTCTAGCGCCTGGTGATGGTGAACTTGGAGATTAATCCAAGGGAATTTTATTTTTTTCAAGGAAGAGCTTGAGTATTTGGGGTTTGTGATAAACTTCAAATGGCTGCAACCCCAGCTGCAGAAGCTTATGTCTATTAAACTGAAGTCAATAATGAAGAGCATTTGGTATATCCATTTTACTTATTGGGATGGGCAGCTACCATTGATGATCCATTTGGATTTTTCCAGAATTGTGGAGTTATTATCCCGCTTATTGAATGATCCAAAAAAGGATCTTTGTTGAACATGAGGCCCAGGAATTGTTCAATGAGTTACACTGATATTTAATGACCATTTCTTTTTATAGAATACCCAAATTTTGTTTAAGAATTCATCATCCAAATTGATGATTCATTAATGGTGATCAATGCTATTTTGAGTCAAGTGGATGATGGTAGGGAAGGACATCCATTGGCCTATGTGAGCTGAACACTAAATCCAGCGGAAAGAAACTATACCATGTTGGAGTGCAAATGCATAGCATTGATCTATGCTTGCAAGAAATTCTGAGTGTATCTATGAAACACACTTTAAAGTGGTGACCAACCAATTGTCTTATTCTGGCTCCATAACCTGAAGGTACCAGATGTGCTATTAGCTTTTGGGCTTTAAAACTACAAGCCTACAATTTTGAATTAATACACTGAGCTGGAGCAGCACATCAAAAGCTGACGGATTATCACGATTACCTGCTGTCCAAATTGTCTATCATCAATTGAATGAGTTATTCCAGAGGATGATTGATTAAAATATTGGGAACGATAGTCTAGAAAATTAAGGTGCACTAAAATAAGCAATGAAAAACATCAAGATGACAAAATGGACAATTATAAAAACTATCAATGGAAAATGGTTTTTATTCCTGGACCATTAAAACAAGCGGAAATAGTCCACGCTTTACATAAAGTTGTCAGCCATAGTGGCCTAAGAAAAACAATGGTCCATATTTTCCAGTATTGGTAAAAAGAATTGAACAACTATGATGTCTCCAACTACCGGTCCAGTTGCATAGAATGCCAACTACACAAGCCTCATAAGATTATAACAGGATGCCAGCTAGTATGCTCTGGGTTCGCGTGACATGCAGTGCTAATAGATGTGATGGGTCCCCTGAGTATTAGTACAAGAGGAGAAAAATAGATCGTAGTCACAAAAGACCATCTGACTAGATAGGTAGAAACCAAAGCCTTAGGTAAAGTGGATGCTACAAGCATGGCGAAATTCACCCTGGACCAAATGGAGTACCAGCATGGATGCCCGCAAGTTTTATTGAGTGATAACAGAATCGATTTTACCTCCCATGTGATCCTAAGTCTAAATGAACTAATGGGAATCAGAGTAGTGGTGTTCGTTCCATAGTTGCCAGAAACAAACAGAAATTATAATGAGTCAACAGAACGTAAGCTGCTACGCTGAAAAAATAGGTTGGGGAACTTACCTAAGTTGGTTTACCTTCACCTACAATATCAGTCATCATATGTCAACAAGAAAAACGCTGATCAAACTACTATACAGATGAAGGGCTACATTACCGCCGATTTTGTAATATGTCATATAACAAAGCATCAGGTATGAGTACTGTGCAATGCCTGAAATGAAATAAAGTATTATGATTGAGCTACAATTGCAGGTGTTTGTACCCACCTTGAAGAAAAGGATTAAAGTGAAGACAACAAATGACAAGAACTGACCAGTATTAAAAGAGTACAATGTGGAGGATAGGGTAGCTGATTCAACATCCATGGTTTTTGGAAGAAAAGATAAGCTGGATGCTTTGTGGTCAGGTCCATTTGAGGTAATCACCAATTTGGTGATTGATGCTTATAAAAATAAGAAATTGCAGATGGTCATAATTTAAACTGGGTCCATACAAAATATTTAAAGTATTGGGTCTAGGGAAATAATAAGTTAAAAAGTTCCTGAAGGACCACTGAACCAACTAAAAATGGTTATGTCCTGGTGTTGGTCAAGTTCCAGGAGGGGACCACTGAACCATTATAGGTAGATAAGTCTTAAAATTAGACCTCTGAACCACGATAGCTGGTTAAGTTAAAAAAACAAACTGCTAAAACAGAGTAATGGAAACGAAATGATGGATCTCTGAACTTAGCTATAGGTTAAGTCCCATTAAAAAATAGAAAAAAATAACATAAGAAAAAAATACAAAAAATATAAAAAAATAAAATGTAAAATATATATTGAATATCAATTCCTTATTTTCCATCATCAAAAAGCATCTGATGATGTTCCCTTATGTTATCATCAGGACCAGCTCAGTTTGAAACTGGGTCCTCCAGGTTGAAGTCCTAAGGAAAATATGAAAAAGAGTATTGGTAGGAACAACTCAGCTTGAAACTGGGTCCTCCATGAGTAGTCCTGAGGTGCTGGAAGAAACAATCAGATTGGCATAATCAGGACAGGTTGAAACTGGTTTTGTCAGAAAGAGGCCCTAAGATTTGAAGCCCATACTGAGGGAATACAAGGACAGATAATTAGAGAAGCCAACAGAGAAGATCCTCTAAATGAGAAAAAGTGACATATAACCCCAACCTGGGGGAATACAAGCTTTCCATAAATTTTATTGGCAAGAACACACAAACTAGGTTGACATGGCATGAGGCCGTGGGAACTCTGCTTTGTGGAGGCAGCAGCGAGGAGGATATGGAACATGAACATGGTAAGATGAAAATTACCCAGTGACTTATTGCGCAAAGAAAGGAAATGGACCAAGAGAACTCCAATATAAACCATACTGGCAGACTCAGTCATGTTTGAAGTGGTATATTCTTCCAAAAATTTCTTCATTGCATGGATAATCTAGTTAAGCAGGGATATGTGTTGGGATTTTGATATGCCAACATTACCCAGCTTAGTTAATTATAATACATCTTTTTGTCCACTAGGGGATTCATCCCACTAGGGATGTGGGAGAAATCAATTAACTATAATAACTATTGTTCAGAGTATTATCTTGAACAAATATCTAGTAATTTGCCAGGCTCCGATCTTCCTGATCACTAATGTTTTCTCAGGGGTTATCCCCAACGATACTCAGGTGATTAGGTTGTTTAATTTATATTAAATAACTTAATTAACTTGTAGGAGTCAGAAGGGTTTACTTGCTGATTGACTAAGGGATTTATGAGAGCTAGTAGATTGATGCCACCTGATATAAAGCACTTGTGAGTGAACCTTTTAAGGATCATAAACTGCTGTTTATAGGTAGTAACATTACCTAAGCAGGTTGTTAACCTAATAAGGGTGACTTGATGGGGTTTAGAGAAGGTGTTGGGACACGTAGTTCATTTCAACCCAGAAGAGGTTGCATTGAGAGTCAGCAGGAGAATCTGCCTAAAACCAATAAGGAAGATTTTCATTTTGTGCGACCCTGGAGGGTTAATTTATTGGCAACGTCTAGCATCTACAATTGAGGCGCTAAAAGATGAGTTATGCACTAAATTCCCTTATAGATTCCATTGTACATTTTGATAGAGCAGATAAAAAGAGAATTATCTAAATATAAAGAAAGATCAGATTAAGTACTCTGATAATTTAGACAGTTTTGCTCTTGAGATTAGAGTTAGAAGGATATGAGATCCTTTATTTATTTTATTATTATCTCTGAGGACTCTGCGTGGTGAGAAGCAAAAAAGAACCAATGAACCTAATCCTAGGTTAAGTTCTATCAGAAGAAAGAAGAATTTTTGAACCTACTATTAGCTTAAGTTATAGAAGAGGGAAGAAGTCTTTATGAATATTCAGACCATTCAAGAATAGGAAAGCACAAGTTTAGCGTTAGACCTAATAATCATATTGGTTATCAGAAGCTCAACCAGAGTAATAGTCTTCATACCATTACTGCCCACTTAACTTATAATTAAAATTTTATAACTTTACATACAAAAAAACCTGTGTAGTTAAATTAAGGGAGCTGAAGCGAGCTACTCTCAGGAAATGGTAAATGCTCCTGAAATTTTAACAACATCGAATAAAAGTTAAAAACTAATTGACAGAAACTAAGCTATTAATTTTTACAACACTTCTCCTCCTTGACTTGACCCATTATAAAAATAACTTCCCATGGAGGTTGATTGCCTTAGTAGGGACTTAGGAATCTTGCATGAACCCTATTGATATTTTCCTATAAGATAGATGCTTGATGGTATAGAAGTCAAAGTACCAACTTTTAATGTTTATGTACTGTTTTTTTCAGAACAATGACATCTTTTGTGTTGTCCCTAATCCGTACATGTCACAGTATGATACCTGATCACTTCTCATAAACTTATGTAAGGTTCCACGATGCATATCATCCTAGAATTTCTGATTAATCTTTATAGGTAAAACAGTACCACTATCTTTGTTTTAAACATTAATAAATGCTTACCCAATTGGTCAAAATTCCCTTTATGTCAAATTTAAACTTTTCAAAACAATTAAGTGCAACAAGGGAGGCAAAACAGGCTGCCGATTATAGAGAAGCTAAAAGGTGAGAATACTGATGTACTATTTTAACCAAAGCTTTAGGCAAAGATTGTTGGACTGACATAAAGGGTCTACTGGGAAGGGATAGTAAAACAAAAGGTAATTGCACATGATATTTCCAAAGGTTAGACTTAAAAAACCGCTACAACCATGGTTTTATTCTCATCATCTGAAAAGACTAAATTATGAATGATTCTAATAAGGATACTTTTTTTCATATGATTATATTTTTCTGGCGAATTTATTAGGGTAAAAGATCCCAATTCATCAGCTAGAAGGTGCTAAGAAGCTGGCATTTGTTAGGCTTCTAAGCCAAATATATTATTAATTCATGTAGCTCTTCTTGGGCTACATATCAGTTGAGGGTGTGTTCTTATTTTTCCTCACGTGAGATTCCTGTTATATATCAGTTTAAATCCCATTTCAAATATGTCAGGATGTAGTTTGGAGTCACGTTTCTAATTATTTATTTTATTCAATCGAACTTGCATGGTTGGTGTTAAGGGGAAACCCCAAGTTCTAAAACACCACAATGATATTTGCATATTATAGTAAAGATGTTGCAACAGTATAAACTGGTATTGATCAGGACCCAGGGGTGCCCGTAAATCTTTCCAAAAGTCACCTTAGGCTGCTTCAAGGGCATTTTCATTTACCATACCAAGAACAGATGACCAGAGGCTTGCATAGTGTGATGGCCCACCGTAACTTGTCCCACACTAGAGCCAGGGATGGCTATGCGCCATCTGAGTGCACCTTTGAAAACCACTAGTGATAGAAGCTGGCAGAATATGAACGCCCACCGCACCTTGACCTTTTGGGGTATATTTTATGCTTTTATTGCTTCATGTGAGATATTTTTGAAATGCTTGAACACGGTGGAATCCAAATTTATCTTTTTGATATTATTTAAAATATACATCTCAGAATTTAGTTCTAAATAAACTCCCATATGATTGAGGCAACTCTCTTTTGGCTTAGGTTTGCATTCTAGAGAGTGAGCATGGTTTTGGGAAATTTTCTATTACATTAGTTCAGGTTGTCTTTTTATTGGTGTTTTTGCTTACAAATAGCCCACAAGATATTATGGCGGTAATGTCCCAAGCATCGATTTGGACCCTTTAGTCTTCACTTATTTTTGTTGGGTTATTCGTTAGGAAGATGAAAAGTTTGGGCTGGTCAATTGAACTCTTTTGGTTGAGCATCTTTCACCCACTAGAGACCTCCAGGGGGAATTTGGATGCTTTCCAGGAAACATTGCTTCTAGTTGATTTTCTTTAAAGTCCCCTTTACCTTAAAGTCACCTGTTAAAAAGTTGTTTGATTGTAATTAACCGCTTTGATGATCCCATTTTGGTAACACAAGGATTCAAACTTTAAATGGAGTGATGTAATGATTGGTGATTTTAAATTGTATTTCCTAATGTTGGGACTTAGCTTTCCACTCAGCGTAACTTTCTGAGCAAATTACACGAATTAACAAGAAAGTAAATCTCAATCACCTGTTGTAGTTTCGCTCCAATTTTCTCAGATTCACAGGCTGCTCTAGTGTGGGGCAGCGGCAAAACTCCCCCCGCCATTTTCTGTCCTTCAGGAAAACGCGCTTGGACTGGATCAAAGTCATTCTAAACAGACAGGATGATTTATTCCTCTTAAGGATTTCTACGCCCACCTCACCCATATCCATGTGGTACCTCGCTGCCCCCTGGTGCTCCCCCAGAGCAACATGTGCTACGGCCTAAGGATCAATTATGGGAAACTATTCCCATACCACAACTAAGCCATTATTGAAATGGCACAGGTGGTGATGACTCCTGTTGGATTTATAGATTTCCGCTCCTATAAAGGGTATTTAGACCTTGGTTTCACCTGTGAAGCTGACGCCGCCACTGCAGCAACTGTGCCCCTGGTATTTCAGGGTACCCCTCTGCCTACAATTTAGACCCAGCTCCCAGTGGACACCACTTTGGTGGTCCAGTTTTCTGGTTTAATCCCCACCTCCCACTGCAGTGCTCCATCAGTAGCTGATGGACAGTTCTGGCAGCCTATAGCTCCAACCCCATCCTACAATTTGTGGTCCTAAATGAGGCCACGTGACTCGCTGGGCCTCAGGCGTATGCCACAATGAGCCCTGAATTTAGTAAAATTGCAGTGCTAATTCCCTCTTGCACCGTTATTCCTTATGCCCCTGACCATCCATTTTAGGCCCACGTTGAGGGCAGTGGACGATCTGTCCATCCTGTTTTGAGTTGGACCACTCAAAATGCAAGTGTCCCTCTTTAACCACTTCTGAGGATTAGATTATATTCTGCCAACCTCCAATCTGCTGCCCACCCCGCACCAGTTCTGACATGTGGTACAATCCTACCTCCCCTCCCCCAAAATCTGAGGCTGCAGCTGTATCTACAGCCAAAATTCAGTCTCCTCCTCGCCCCAGTGCGACTAATAATTTCTCCAATCAAGCATTTGATTGGACCCCAGTTTGATCTCATGATTCATCCAACAAATCAACCAAACATCAACCATACACCAATTCCCCAATTCAATTCAACCAGAACCCATGGGAGTTATTGGCTGAAATTGACAATCAGGTAATCTCATTGGAGAACCATATCTGAAAATTGAGCGGTTCTTTAATGCAGAATGGGACGCCAAATACCCCCCTCGCCTATATACCTCACAGCTAAATGACAAATCATTTTGCAGTGACCACCAGCTTGCAGTCAAAGCAACTGCAACAACAGATTGTTGTCCCCTCAAAAATCTGTTGCCAAATCAGTGGTGATGCTCACAGGAGATATTCCCCTCCTGTTATCCTCTCAACCCTCACCCCAAAAAGCAAAAATACAATGAATTAGTTACACAAAAATGCCAATGAAGCTATTTAGAATGTGGTAATAAGGGCACAGAATCCTAAAGCTACAATCAACCAAATCAATATTATCACTTTTGTTGAACTCCCAGATGCCCGCATTAAAACCAAAAATAGCTTTAGCCAAATTTATCTGTGCCATTTTCCTAGCTGGCAATTTCCATAAAATACCAATCATTAGTGATATTGAACCACATGACGCCAATGCCCTGACGCCATTACTATCCGCCTTGACATGTACCCTACTCTGGGAGGAGGAAGCTGCTGCCAAAGATGAACCCCCAAATCCCCCCTCACCTTCCGCCATGGAGGGATAAGCGGTTTCCACTGCCCACCTGGTTGATTGTTTTCATTTAAAATGTTTCATTCAATCCGCTCATTTAGGCGCTTTTTCTGAACCAATTAGTTACGTTAGTTTTAGGTTTAATTTTAGTTTTAGTAATATCTATCCCCTGGTCGGGTTACCTCAAATAAATATCAAATTTTGGGACTTAGGAAATCGGCTATGATGCTAGTTTCAATACCATTCTGTAACAAGACTCAATTGTTAATTGATGCTTAATTAGGGGTACTTTTTATTCTATATATAGATATAATTTGTAGATTTAATAAAATTTAGGCTCTCATCCACCAGCTAGAAGTTTCTAAGCGGCTGGAATTTGGTAGAATTTTGCGCCTAAATTATTTGCAATATGTATTGCTCTTTCAGGGCTATTTTTGTCAATTGAGGGTGTGTTCCCTCTTTCCTTGCCTGAAATTTGTTATTTATCCAAAAAAAACCTAATTCACATATGTCAGGCCCCACTTGGAAGGCACATTTTTAAGTATTGTCACTTAAAACATCAAATTTTCAGAGTTAGCGTTTAGGAAACCTCCAAATTCTGGAACGCCATGAAGTTGTTTGCGCATTATGATAAAGATGTCACAAAAAGATAAACTGCAGCTGACAATAACCCATGGGTGCCTGGAAGTCTCTTGAAAAGGGATTTTAGGACGTCATTTGGGCATTAGCTCAACTATAACAACAGGTGTGGATGACCAAAGGAAGACATGGCTTTATCTCCCACCATATCGTGGCATGGATTAGAGCCTGGTTTATGCACTAACTGAGCACACCACTTCGAAGCCTACTGGGTGACAGAGGTCATAGGTGTATGAACAACCTATGCACCTTGGCCTGTTGGGGTTTATTTCTGCTAAAAATTAATTTGTGTATGATATTTCTAGAGTGCCCAAACTCAGCAGAAAGCAAACATTTTAATATTGTTCACACCGTAAGTTTTGGGATTTTGACACAACCTATCTGACAAACAATTATGGGAAACTATTTTTGTTTTAATTTTGCATTATTTTGAATTATGAGCAAAGTCTTTGGAACTTTGTACTTTACAGGAAGGGCAGCAAACCTGAGAATTTTTATAATGTTCTATTGACCCTCTAGACAGTCCCATTAGACTCTGTATAGCTCGAGGAAAATAGGTCCCCAAAGTCCCATGAGTTTACTTAGTTCAAAAATTATCTTAGATGTATAATTGGTATCATTTTCCATTAAAATAACCTGAGGACACCATGTCTATGGATAATATGTTACATGATGAATTTAGCAGTAGGGACTTCTCTGACATTGTAAAAATTTAGCCTCATTCCACATAGTTAAGCGGTTAATGGAACCATTAATGTAGTGGTGGTTGAAGTTGCTGAGAGTGTTTTTTATAAAAAACAATAAAAATATTATGCCAAGCCCTGTTGGGCTTAAAAAGAAATAAGTGGTGGAGGCCTTTAGTAGTTGTAATTGAAATTCTTAACACTTCATTAACTTTTCTGTAATCAAACCTCATGGACTCTCTGGGGTAGCTCTGTTGAGCTTGCTTCAGAGTTTCTCGCTCTTCCTTGACTAATAATCTTTTGAGTTTGCATAGTAAATAACAGCTGTTTATATGGGGTGGGTATAAACATATTTGAATATCTCTTTACAATTCTTTTAGTTTACTACTTCATTTTTCCGTGTTCTATAATAAATTGGTCAAGAGTGCGCCTAATGGAAGGATGCTCATCATTGTGCTTATGAGCTTCATTTTCTCAAATAGATAATCCACATAAGGAGACTGAGATGAAACAATATATAACTGGAATATTAAGCTGGCATCCTGATTAGAACTTCCCAATCAATGTACTACCTCATAGACATAAGCCTGGAGCATCAATGCCTATCTGGCTAAACGTCCTTTGGGCTCCTTTAGGTTGTAAAGAGACTGCAAATAAGCGTGATAAGTTACAACTTGGAAAATAGTCCCATGAAGATAATAAAGATTTTTTATCAAATGATAATGACAGCTAAACATTTACAATCAATTACCATATAATTTCTCTCCTCCATTATTAAGGTGTGATGCAAAAGGCTACTGGATGTTTCTCCCCTTGCTCGTTACATTGAAACATTACTGCTCCAACAGCCATCAATGAAGCTTCAGATTGAAGTATAAAGGCCTGTCAAAATTAGGGAAGCAGACTGCCATTGCACGTGTTAGAGTTTCTTAAAACTTGTTAAAGGCATAAGAATTCTGTAAAACAATAAAAACACCCTCCTCTTTCTATTAAGTGGATTAATGGCTTAGCATGTTGTTAAATCTCTTTATGGATTAAAGTTATTATACTAGCATTCCTTGGAGCACCTGAACGTCACGTCTGTTCCCAGGTCTTTTCATTCAGTCAACGGCATTGGTAATTTTAGAGGTGGGAACATATTCCTTGAAGTATCAACAATGCAGTACAGATACTTCAATTAGGTTTTTAAAATTTCACTTTTTGGGATCAATTTTCAGTTGACTCTTAGCTCCACGCTTAAGTTCCTATACATGGGATAGATGTTGGGTAAAGGTGCGCAATAGTACATTGATGTTTAAGGTTATACTAAAACGCAGCTCAACAAAGTTCATCTATTATTATGTACATGGCTCTCTGAAAGTTGGCAGGTGCGTTACAAAGACCTAGGCACATGTGTGTTGGCTTTTATAACCCTCAGGACGTGATAATGGCGCATTTTTTCTTCTTCTGATATGTCAATCTTCCCATAGCCATTTGTGATATAAAGCAGTGTAATACTTGGCACCTCATAATTAGTTGAGGGTAGCATATATAGTTTTAAAAAGAGATAATAATTGTTTAGTAACTTTATTATTTAGAATAATCAATCAAAACTTGGTTGGAGACATCCTTTTTCTTGACTAAAGGAACAGGACTGTCTCAAGGACTGAAGGGTGGTAAAAGCATCCTTTGCCATTATAGTTTATCAAGTCTTCATATAACTTTTTAATGGCTCATCTATGCCATATATGATGTGAGAGAATTGTTCAGGCATCCCCAGTATCAATGTGGTGTTAAATTCCTCTAGCGCATCCTAGATCATAATTACTGGTCATAATTATTTATGCATATATTTTTAATAAAGACAACGCTTAATCTTTTTTTCCTCTGGTTAGCCCTCAAGTTAATCTTGTGAGATAAGTGCACATGCGTTAAAAATGGCATAAGGCAGGTCAAACTCATATATTTCTCCAAGACTTCAGTTGATTTGACATCTTCTCTGGGTGTTAAATGAACAAAGATGATTTATGTCATTTTGCTATAGTAAACTTTTGTGTAGTTAAGTTAGTCAGGAGTACGCAGATTTCCTTGTTTATAGTGATGTTAAACCAGGAGCCACGTGAGGCTTGATTTGTGATTTCTACCATGAAGAGTTGCTTCCCCTTATTACCCATCAAGTAGATCCAGTGGTAATCCAGTGCTTATAATTAGCTGTTCTCCAGGAAGCAAGTCACAAATTTTTGGACTCATAAAAAGCGATACCTTGATTTTTGGAATTGATAAGAGAAGGGGTTCAACTTAGACTATCAACTTGCTGATATTGAATAGGGACAACTACGTAAGTACAAGTTTTATTGATAAAATATTGTTTTTATTGAGAAGAATAGTTTTTCCTGATAGTAATAGAATGACAAAGACTGAAAAAGGTTCTTGGATATATTTTCTCTAATTAAAATCTGCTTCATAAAATATGAGAAACCTGGTACTGAATAAAAAAGATGATAGTTGCTGTTGGGCAATTCTAAGGCAGGTTAGCAGGCTTTAGGCTTTTAAGCCTCTTAGGTAAGGCACTGTAGTCTCATTCACTAATAGTGCTGCATGGACCAGCCGTTCTTTGTAATTGATGATGGGCCCTTTTGTGAGCAATCTTTAACTTTATCTCAAAATGATTTAAGATTAAAAAACTGGGGCGCCAATATCAATTATTAAGCAAACTCAAACGATTTAAAACTATATAAATATATTGCAAGTATAAAATTAGCTTAAATGACGTCTAATTTAAGAAAAGCGGGGTATCAACTTGATCAATCATAATCTTGATCTTCTCACCAAAGATCATAAGTTGAGTTTTGTGTCTCAAAGAGTAAAGACAATTTTGACTTATTTCAAAGGAGTAGATCTTACAACTCATCTGACTCCCCAAAGTTGGCTTGTTCTGCAGCTAGCGTAGCATATAGCTTGGAAATGACTTCATGAGTTTCCATCTTAAGCTCAGCGAGCTGGCTATGGGATACAGCTAGTACTTGGCAGGGTTTAACTTTTTCTTATTTTTGAAATGATATAGATAGTATTCAGCAATAGAGTATCTCTCCATTATTGCAAACTGTCTGTTTAATTGTCCTCATTGTCTACAGGCAAAGTGATATAATTTATAATGGGACACTTCTTAAGGCAGATAGCAGCATAATGACCTTTGAAGTCATAGATCCATTAAGTCACTTCAGAGATTTTCGCTTATGCTTAGGAATCTTAGGCCATGGGTAACTAGTCCCCTAGCGAGTTTTTGTGTTGCTTTGCAATTTATTTAGGCGGTTGTCACTTACCTTTACATTAGTGTGGACCAAACGTGATCTCGCTTTGCTTCAAGTATCTAATCATTTCTGATTCAACTAAGTCTTTGAATAATGCGGGCAATAATGATCATTGCAGCTCAGGATAATCATTGGTTGTGTTCTAAAGAGCTATCTTAATGTCAAATTTATTCATTACCTTTGCTCCCAATTCAACTGGGCCTTGTAATAGAAGCAGTCAGCAAGCTCAGTGATAGTCTTGTTCTTTTGGAACTGAACACTCATGAGTTCAGCCTTATGAGCTGACATTTTTCAGGGCTGCTAAATTCTTGTAAAAAAGAGTTTTGACTTCCGCAAAAATCCAATTATCCTTGAGTAGGTAAGTCATGATCAGTTCCTGATTAGATCATCAAGGCATATGATCATAGCATTAACATCAAAAAAGGTCGTTAGCTCCATGAATGATCAACCCAAACATTTTTAAAAAGGACTGTACATTACCAATTTTACCATATTTTGAGAATTATAAAGCTTTTAACCACTGAATTGTTTTAGCAACATTACAGGCGCTGTGATACAAAAAGGCAGCTTGCAAAGATCAACATGGGGTCAGGGATTACTAAAATAATTAGGGAAACACTAAAATCTTATCCAGGGTTCAGGAGGACCGAGGCAAGGCTAGTAATGAAGCCAGCATGTGGTGTTGAGGCTGGCTTGTTGGGATGAATAGGGACCCCACTTCTGATGATTCCCCATCAGAGGATTTAGTCTACCTTGCTCTGGAACTTGAGTTCACGCTGGCAATTTCTATACAATTTAGTTCTAATGTTTCCGTCCCATGTCAATTATTTCTCCTATTCTTGTACCAATTTCTGTCTAATTTTTTTCAGCATAGAAATTTTATTTTTATATTGGCGTATAATAGTACAAAGGTTTATATTATTTTTTTCTAGTCTCTGTTAGCATCTTATATCTCTTGCGTAATATGGTAAAGGTCATTATGACATTCCGTACATTTCCCAGATCATCATACATAGTAAGGTTATCTCCTTCAAGGAATCAATATCCTGATAGATGGAGCTCTTTTGACATTGAAGTTGTTTATAAATCTTTCTGTTACCAAACTATTAGCTTTGGTATACTGCTAATATGTTACACTGCAAACTGCATCTTTTGCGACTTTACTGGCTATGTTCTTCTACAAATTCAGCTTGGTGTGCCTCAGATTGAGCAATGGTAACAGCGTTAGTCCTCCAATTCTAAACGGTTTTACTCCTTAAGACAAATTAAAAGTATTGCTATGATGTTTATGGTTTGTCAGCTGATCTCAATTACATTGTGGTGCAGTTGGCTTATTGGCTCATCAATTTGTTGGAAACTATTGACTAAGCTCACGGTTAAAGCTCACTACTTGTTTACACTATAGAAACTGGTTTATAGTTGGTATAGAGGGACCTCACGGAATCTACATTTTTTAGTTAATACCTCCAAGATCAATTCATGATTTTGGACAATAGTCATCCGGAATTTATGCAAAAGATTGTTGAATTTATTTGTTAACATTTTTAATAAGTTGCTTGACATTACAGATAAAGGACAACAGCTGGCTATGATTCATACTGCAAAACTTCTCATAATAATGGAGCGACTGGTCATGGGTATACAAATGGTAGAATAGAGAGGGTATAAGATTGGGGTTCTTCTGACTAGGAAATTGGATTTCATGCAACAACATTCATTCAATATGCCGTATCTGTTTACTGGTGAAGGAATATGATTAAACCAATAAACTGTGGTGTGCAGTTCCATCCTACTTTTGCACACGCTAGGTGAGAAGGACTGTGCGTATTGACATAGAACACAAATAAGTGGTCATTTTTGGGTTCTCTTCTTGCGGGTATGATTCCATATAGTAATAATTTTTCATAAATTTATGAAAATTTAATGTGACGTCATCTTTAGTGAGTGTCTATATTTGAGAGTATAAGCTAGACAAGTTCTTTACTTCTAATTTGAGAATAACATCTCAACCCAAGAGCCATCACAAATTAAACCTGTTCCTGAAGGCACTAATATAAACTCCAATCAGGAAGCACCACATGCACGAAAATCAATGGAGATGCCTTCAGGAATTTCATCCCCACTTCCTGAACCTTGAGAGGCGCGACACCCACCACTGCAGTTACGAGGATGTTGCATAAAATGAGGCCATCTACCAGGAAGACAAAATTGAAGACTGTGAAAAATCTGATCATACATGGCCATGAAGGTCCCATAGCACCACGTCCTCAAACATCCTACAAATATTGACGCTTTCTAACTCAATAAAGTAGTCTATTTCAATCAATGTGTCATTTTATTAACCTCTCTTTTAGTTACAGCTTTGAGCCCAACTTCAAACTTTGGCTACAGTCAAGAGAACTGCTACGCCAATATGTGATTCTCACTACAGGGTCTCTGAGAGACTAAGTGAAAACGTCTATTGCGAAAATGGAGAATAAATTAGTCAAAAAACAACCTGCTGATTATTGAGAAGCATAACCTGATGATTAACAATTTACAATATGAATACCTCCCATGTAACCTGAAAGCATAGAGTTTTGGGCCTCCTTCCAGTTTACCCTACCCTTCATTAACAATGATCAGCATAAACTTCAATATCAGAACCTTAACGAGATTATTTACCAATTATTAACTGGCATCTACTTTTTTGGGAGGACACACCAGATGCTTCCACACTTCTAAGGTGCTTTCCACAATGTGAGCTTTATATACCTCAGACTTACTACCATTGGAAAAGTTGGCTCTTGGTATCAATAGCTATCTACGGAGTTTCGTCCATCCCTCCATAAATCCTCTCCTACAAAATAGTCACGTTGCAATACCATGAAGCCTCCTGACAACTAGGGCTTACTAATACCCTACACAAAAAATATTGTCAATTTCCATACCGTGGTATCCTCCTTTGTAACAACAATCAGGAGGCCATTGTCAATAACTGTCAATTAATTAATAAGGCCCATAAACAACTCACAGCGTTGGATAGCAGGTTTTTGGGCTACCTCAAGGACCAGCTTTGTCAGACTATACAACTCAAGGCTGCCTGAAATCAATTTTTACTAAATTAGTACCTTGTGCAGACCCTCCAGTAGCGCTACCAGGAGTTATCCTCCCTGGAACTGTTCCTGGAAGTAGGTTAAGAGGCGCTTAGGGGGACCAGAAGATCCAGAAGGCACTGAAGGGCTCAAATGGCCTGAGGGTCCCCATGATCCTCAAAGACCTTTTGCTTCTGTGGTGCTACTCCTGGTGACCCTGAAGATTCCTTGAAAGAGGATGTTTTAACAGCACTCACTGCCTTATGTGATTAATTATACAATGTGGCTCATTGGTACAAGATCTGAGTTGATGAAGTCCCTCAATATTTTAAAGTCTTAAATGAGGCCTTTTCAGATGAGATGGATAATTAAAGCACCTTCACCAAGATCACCAATTATTCCATCACCCGGCTTGAGCAAACCTGCCAAGGGTTTAGATTTGATTGAGTAGCTTAGAGAGCCAGTTGCTTTTTCCAAAGCACTGACATTCAAGCACTAATGGAGCAGGTTGCTCATAATGCTTATATTACCTCTCTAAATTTGAACTTGGACGATATTTAAATGGACCTCAAGGGTTGAAATGACGACTGTATCAACAGGCCTCTGAAAACTACGCAGAAAGTAGGATTTTTGAGCTGCACTGACTTCTGGTGTCAATACTCTTTCTACTCCAATTGTGACTAACTTTAAGCCTAAATTTAAGGAGAAGTTTACCTTAGGCCAGAAAAGCATTGTCTCCTTTATATATGCTTCTGAGAGTTCTGTGGAAGAGGCTTCCAACTGAAGTATTTGAAGCATATCCACTCCTGTTTGAATAACACCACACTGGAGATTATTCCTCCCCATATAAAGGTATGCCACATCTAGGAACAAGTCCATACCACCCTAATCCAGTAATTACCATCAACAAAACCTTGGCCAATCAAAAGAAGGAGTTCATGGTTATTTTTCTGAAAAATGGTAAAGCCCTGTTGAGTTTTCCAGCTGATTCTATGCTCAAGCACAGCCCTTGGTAACCACTAACCGCATTACTATGTACAACGACATGACTGCAGTCATCTCAAGGTTGGTATCTTATCCTGAGGTCCAAATACACATGATTTTCCAAAAAAATGGTTTTACTGCATTTGGGAAATTAAGGCAACCCTTAACGAAGTACCTGCGTCTATTCTGCGCTCCAAGTCTAACACATCTCTGGTCTCCAGCCGTCCTCAGATCCATGTTTTCTAAACCAGAAGAATCCCAGAACTTGATGCTTCCTACTAAATGTACTCTATCACAGCGCAAAGACTTGTTTGAAAGACTTTCTGAGGAGTCGGGAAAAGGTCCATCAGCATGAAGGACGAGGTTTATTCTGCTCCCATCCCTGTACCTCCTCAAGAGCAATCAGTAACTCTAATAAGCCTAAAGTTCTCACCTTAGAAAAAGGAATTTTAGTACCCGTTGATAATAAAGAACCTGATACTGCTAACTCTTCTTCTAACTAATCTACTAGCTTCTTATTCTAACTCCGCATTTTGGGAGTTTAGTCACATGTGTCGCTGTTTGAGTCCATAAAATCGCTGTCCCTGCCATTGTAACAGTGGTTCCCCTGTGAATGTAATTCCACCTAAACTAACAAAATGCATAAAAATTTATCCAGACTTGCCCCATTACATGGAATATGACATGGGTGTGCCGCAATGCATTTAGTACATTGGGGCTTATTCTTCCATACCCATTTGATTTTAAGTAGCTTTCTGTGGATAACCCCATCATTATATATTATACCCAAGTTATGCCCTTCTCCTCGGGACTTAGTTTCTCCAAAGGTATTCTGATATAGTGCACTATGATGAGGTATTTTTATCCCTGCTGGGACTCCAGGCCCCACTGGTTTTCAAAACCTCACGTGATGCCAAAACGGAGGTCAAAGCTTGGTCTTGTCCATTGAAGAGTGAAAGCTGAACATCTGTCTCAGTTATTGAGTAAGGGGCTCTCACATATGGATGCCCCTCCTGTGGTAGATAACCATGAAGGTATGACAATTTATTCGCCTAAGTCAACCACTATACCGCAAAAGTCCTAGGTTATTATTGATACCTGGGTTCACGTCAACTATCCCTCCAGATACCTGCTGGAGATCTTTGACCTGGATAATTCATCAGTCAGGGAGTTCCTAACCTTTCTGGGATTTTAAATCCCATCTATGCTGGATCCATTTCAGTGTTGCTGGATAAACTTATTGTCAAACCTAGAATAATGGACCCTAATACTCCAGCTTTTAGTTTGGCTCCTACCTGTAGGGGCCCTCGACAACATCTGCAGCTTTGGAATTTGAAGGGATCTTGGGTTAGAAATTTCCCCATAAGTAACTCTTGTGGACACCTATATTGAGAAAGAGCTCACTAGTGAGCAACAGAAACAGGGTAAGAAATTATTTTAGGAGTACTTAGACCTCTTCTCAACCTCAACATATGATTTCTGAAAACGATTAGTGTCCTACATCATGAGAGACTGGAGATGCTCCCCCCATTTGGTCATGATCCTACCAAAAAAGTAAGATTGAAGAAGCTCAGGTGGCTGTTGAGCGTAAGCAACTACATGAGATGGGCTCTGGTTCCTTCACGTAGCCCTTGGCCTCTCCTCTCTTGTTGGCTTGGAAGAAGGATGGCAGCCATTGTGTGGTGGTGATCTATTGTTGGCTCATATTAATTGGTAAGAAAGACAGTTATAACGCTTTCTGAATCGATGACTCTCTATCTCTTTCTTGCTGGGGCACAATACTTTTCTACTATGGATCTTGGTAGCAGATAATAGCAAGTAGATCTTGCCCCCAAGATCAAGCCAAGGGTTGTGCTTATAGCTAGTGAGGTACAATTAAAACTAACGAAGATTCCTAAGGGTTTTTGCAAGCGCCCGCCACCTTTCAACGCGCCATGGACAGGATCCTAGGTGACTTGAAACTATCCTGTGTTCTCTTGTAGCTGATGATATTACTGTCTTTTCACAAACTTTTTATAGCCATGTGGAACACCTCCAGTATGTATTTAACCATCTAGGTAGGGTTAATAAAACTTAAGCATAAAATTGCTCTTTCTTTCAAACTGAGATAGGATTTCACAGAAAAAGGTCTTTAAAAGATGCCATCTGATCTTTCTTGGATAAAGTTGACTTTATTGAGAAGATGGCACGCCCTCAGGCCCTTTGGACATTCAAGTATTCCGGGTATTGTGGCTATTACTATCAGTTCATTCCTCATCTTCTGACTTAGCTAAGCCCCTGGTCTATCTCATCCAGATGATTGTGCTCTTCAAGTGGCGGCCTGAACAAGAACAGGCGTTTAATGCGCTGTGGACAATTTTTTGGCTTAAACTAATTTAGTTCATCCACGTCTTGGTCAACACTTTTTACTATTCACAGAAGCTAGTAATGTCAGTGTTGGGCAATCCTTGCTCAGTTGATGAGAAGAATGTTGATCATCCTGTAGCTATTTTAAAAATACTATGAGCAAGGCCAAATGGAATTATAGCTTTACTGAGCGCAAGTGACTGGTTGTTTTGTTAGCAATCAAGCATTTTAAGCCCTACCTCTATGGCACTTATTTTACTATTGTCACTGACCATTACTCGCTCCAATAGCTTCAGCAGATGAAAGACCCGAGCAGCTGTTGCGCCTGGTGGGCTCTAAGGCTGCAGACTACAAATATACTATAGTCCATCACACAGGAGCAATTCATCAGAATACTGATGGTCTATCTAGGATTCTGGTGATTTCTTCCCTTTCCCCTGATGAAAACCAACTGTATGTTCTAATCTTCCAGCCTGAACGATGGGAGTTGGAGACTCCTGAGATCCAAGCTAGTCTCTGAAAAGTGACTTGAGATACTCAGATCAAGGAAGTAATGCTATATAAGAAAGTCAATATGAAATGACTTCCATATACCAGCCCTTCATCCCAAGCTGATGTAATCCTAGAAGGGCATGCAACCTTAGGACATGGGACAGTGAAGAAGATACAGAAATCTCTAACAAAATTCTGCGGTTGAAAAATGGTTAGGGGCCATCCAGGAAGTTCTATAGGCCTTTATATCATATCAATCATAATATCAGACTAGCATCCAATATCAGCTCTCAGTCATGGCTCCATCAGGTCTCTTTAATGTTATTAGCATTGATTTAGTGGGCCCTCTACCCGCCGGTTTGCATGGCCATAGTACATCAACTTAACCATTTCCATTTGACCAAAAATGGATCAAAGCAATTTCTGACCCCACTGCCACTTCAAAAGCCACTGCCCTATTTCTCAATGAATACGTTTTCCCCCAGCATGGATGTCCATAAACTTTACTTTTGGACAATAGGATAAGATTTCTCACATGTAGTCCAAGAACCAACTTCACTATTTTAGAACTAATCAAGGTCTCACCTCCCCTTAAAACCCTTTGACCAAAGGGCAGCGGAATTTGCTAACGGAGCCTTTTTTATCCTTCATAAGATGGCCACCTCCGACCCTTACCGCTGGAACCCCTCTTTTACCCAACTCCCTTCTTTTTTACCAAATAAGCTACCATAGGATCATCATAATGTCCCACTTTAAAGCCATATATGGGTGTTGTCTCTGATTACAAAGTAGCGATCAGATCATGATTGATACCTCTTTAAAAGAACTTAAATTTAGTCATTATAGCCTTAGCTGATGAAATTGTCTAGCTTCAAGCCCAAGCCACTCAAAGCTTTGTCACCAACACAAAAAGGGAGACATCCCAAATTAATGTCGGTCAGCCCTCCTTACTTTTTATTCAATTATGCGACCTAATTCTCTTTTATCACCATTGACATGGAGGTCAACAAGACAAGCCCAACGTTCTTTGTTCTAGACCATATAAACATTCATATGGTAAACTCTGAGTACTCCATTGGTGACATCAATCAGGGGGCAGTGGAGAACTGAGTAATTGCCAATTCTTTTGGCCCTATATCCCCCTCTGAGAGGATCTTGAGGAGGGCGTTGTCAGTATTTGAGAGGATAAGCTAGCCAAGGTCACTACTTCTGAATCAGCGTTAACAACTTGGATCTTAATCCGTCACAAATAAACCTGTCCCTGAAGGCAAAGATAGGAACTCCAATCAAGAAGCATCATGCACAAAATTATATGGAGATGCCATCAGAAATTTCATCGCTGCTTCCTGAACCTTGAGTGGCGCGTTACTCACCACTGCAGTCATAAGGACATCACAGAACAATGCGGGTGTCAATCAGGCAGCCTATCTGGAAGACTGTTAAAGATCATTATCATACAAGGCCGCAAAGGTATCCTAGGCACCAAGTCCCCACTCATCATATAAATATCTACGCTTTCTACCTCAAAAAAGTAGTCTATTTTTCCTCTTCTTTTCATTTATTGACCTATCCACTAGTTTACAGCTTTGAGCTCATCTTTATATTTTGGCTACAGTCAAGTGAACAGTTATATTTAGAGTGAGCAACACAATGTTGTGTGGCATACACACACTGCTGCACAGATTTACGATTCTCCTTGATACTTTTTTGATTTTCCCTGATTGCATGACCTCTGCCCCAGAGAAGGTCAGATTCATTAAATATGTATAGAAAGTAAAATGATAATCAAATCCTCAAATCCCTGGTATAGTGCTTCTATACTTCAGGAATTAATTTCAATAAAACTAGATACATATGGGCAAAAGTTGATTATTAATAGAATAAACGTGAGGTATACTTATAGTAAGCTCTTAACCACAAAACGCTGATGTCTTGTTTTTTGAATCTCAATCAATAGCAAGTAAAATGAGTACAATAAGTAAAAAGGCATAATTTTACCCATTATACATAACTTAATCAAAGGATAAACCTGAAGCGACAATTCTGGAATGACTATGGGCCCAAAAATGGGACAGATAGTGGCATAGTTTAACGGCTTAAATGTTTGCACATGTTCTTGTCAAAATCAGTTAATGAAAAGAAACAAACATTAAGATATCTAAGTTGAGTCAACATTTTTCAATATCAATGTATGGTCTCAAAAATTGTATACTAGCTCTTTTAGGTCAAATGTGATAATATCCCTTTGGCTCTTTTACATTGTACAGAAATTTGAGTAGACAGTGGTATTTTACTACCTTAAAAAGTTTCTAATGGACATTTTCGAGATTCTAATATGACTGGACAATAAGCTATAGCTATAACGGATTGTAAATTAGATTTAAGGCGAGCCTCAAAATTGAGCAAATAATATGGCGATGCAAAGTAATTTCAGTCAAAAAAATAATGGTTTGGAAAATGAGGGAATTCTGCCAAAGTCTCATTGTTCAAATGAACCAAAAGATAGAAGCAAATGAGCTTTTACTAAGCAGATCCTGTTGAATCCGCCAAATAATACAGTGGATTAATAGTCAAACATGAGATTGAGAGGAGGGAGGTTTTTTACAAAGAAAAGAGAGAGTAAGAAGAGTGACACAAGTAGCCATTAAGTTATTTATTAAAAGATTGGCATTGTCAGGGCGATAGCTCCCTAATTAATACTTTAATATTTTTTATTATTGAGGGCCAGTGAGCCTCATATCACTCGTCCGTTGTTTATTGGGATTTCACCTTGTGCAACTCATTAGTTGAAATCACCCTAATCCGCCAAAAAGTTTACAGACATACTCCGAACTGTTTATAGTCATACAACATTGCAGTACATTTGCCCTCTATAACAAGCTTAAATTTGTCCTGTCTGTTAAGTGTTGGCTCACAAATACTACATCGTTTTTCTCTAATTTCATCCACCTGAGTCAATATGGATTTTATTGCCATTAAACATGCATCTATTTTTATAATGAAAAATTGATAAAAATAAGATATCACAATAAATATCTCAGTCATTAGATACATTTTAACTGCTTCAAATGAATTATGCGCTTCTTCGTTCCACTCGAAGCCTCTCCTCAATCCTTCAGTAGCTGAAAGAGTGTCTCATCTATGAAAGCAAAATTTTTAATGAAATCACAATGGTACTCAACCATTCCTAAGAATACTTGTAAGCTTGGATCTTTTGTTTTGACATGGCCCAAATCACATCAACTTTAGGTTTTTAAAGGCACAATCCAATAACATGTACAAAAACTCTAAGTACTCAATTCCTTTCATAAAAAGCATTTCCAATAATTTTTTAATTCTAGCTTGATGCTGAAGATTTCTTTCTAACTTCATAGTGTTCAAGGTGATTTGTATATGTGCAACTTGAGGCATTGTTATCATCTAGTTAAATGAGGATACACAACCATTTCAAGTCCCTAACAGGTAATATATTGCATAATAAATGTAGGTATTGTTTTACAAAAATCTTAAGACTTTTGTATCAGTTAATATATTGGATAGTAGGTAATTATTGCACATATTTATTGATCCTCCTTAGATAGAATAAATAGCTAATATTCAGATAAAGGATCCTTGAGAGAAAAAATGATCCCCTATTAGATCATCCAGATCATTGTCTATACACAGCAATAGATATGGGTCCTTTTAAGTGTTTTATTCAGCTTTCTGTAATCTATAACAACTTGTTTGTATCCATCTTTCTTCTTAAAGTTCAAGATTGATATTTACCAAGGAATTGAAAATGGGATCTGTAATCTATGTATAAGTAGTTTGAAAATGTGATAGCAACCACTGATTCACTCTCTTGTAATTTTCTTATTAGTATCATTTGAACCAGCATTTAATCCCTGTCTTTGACTTTATAAACAGTTATTTTGGAACATCAAATGTCATAGTTGTCTTGTATGAACACCTCTAAAATTCTTATAAAAATTTAATGGCTATCTTTCTGTTCCTCTAAGATCCTGGTAAGTTTTTCTTGATTAAAAAGCAAAATATGCCTTATTTTTTAATTCATCTGGTAAATACATATCAAATAGCAGGCAAATTTAGTTAAAAATATAAGCTCCTAAGTTATAGCAAGTGTTATATGCTACCATATGATTTTTCTTTAATAATTGACATATTTTATAAGTTGACAACCAACCCCTGAATTTACCATCAATAGGGATTAAACCCATAGGCGCGACATATAGTTAGTTCTAGCTTTCTCTCATGGTGCATGGTCTTAGCATACAGATATTCAGTAAATTTAATGCAAGGTCAATTTTTAATCGATGCACTGCTTTTTAAAATTGTTGATCATTGGCCTTTGTGCTTTAAAGGAATCCTCAGCACTCTTTAATCTGATCAGGCGATTTTTAAAGCATTGACTTGTCTGACAATACTTGAATCACTCTTCATATTTAACTGTTATATTTATTCCTATTGTATGGGGTGGTTCCCATTTTTTAATTAAACAGCGTAAAAGTTTCCTTATATTTAAATTATTCTCTTTTAGTCAAAAAACCTCATACTGTCGCATGAAGTCAGTACCAATCAATATCTCTTAGCTATTGTTTAATACAACACTTTTATGGTGCAATAACAATAAATGATTTACAGATCGGTGTATTTCCTTTAAGTTGGGACCACCTAGTGCTAAAAAGCGATAAATGATTAACCATAATGTCAAGGCAATGTATGGCCAATTATATATTTATTTTGTAGTCCAACAGTAACATAATCCTTCTTATGGTCCAGGTCTGTTGTAAGTTCTAAATTTTTCACCAAATTTTTAGAGTTAATTTCTTTGGAGCACCACTGTCAATATTTGCTCAAACTTTCCCTTATTGTACGAAAAAAGCATATGTACAATTAAAATACTGGAAATGTATACCAATTGTATAATAGCGACATGGTTAGCCAAATTGATTGTTTGCAAAGTTGCTCATTTATGTTAAGATTTTCTCCTTAATGGTAGTCATTAGAATTGATATTATCATTAAGGGCTTCATAGTTTTAATTCATGTTCATCTGTTTGTTCTGACGCTGCACCATATAGGTGTGCGCTATTTTTAAAATCTTGAACTCAATTGCCTTTGCTTTTGAATTAGTAATTACGGGTGCTATGTTATTCATTAGAAATTATGATGTGTTTTTGGTCATTGTTTATAAAAGGCTTGCTACAGTTAAGGAATTCTGTCTTTCTAGGTCAGGTGAGACTTGAACACAGGAAGAAATAGACTTATTTTTGTCTACACTGCCTGATCTTTTCCCACATAAGGCACTTAATTGTTATAAGATATATCACATTGGCATCACTTTTAAAAATGCAGAACTTTAAAACATGGACGTCTCTGTTGCATTTGTAGCTGGTAAGTCGAGTTTTTGCATCAACAGGTTTAAAAATCTTTAACCAAATGGTATTAGATCCTGTAGTGGTTACTTCGCTACTAGTTTAGAATACTTTTCCACATTAAACAAATTGCCCAAAATTCATATTTTTGGTAGCTTATGTTTGGGCTTCAAATGTTGCCCCTTCTTTTGTTAAAATTCGACCATATGTGATGTATTAGTATCTAAATTCAAGTATGAAATATATAGCCTTAGATAATTCTTTATAAGGATGAAGCACCACTTTTATTGTAACTCATGCATCAAGATCATTTAGCGCTACCGCATCAATGAGTATCTATGCTTTATGGATAGGGCCTATCAACAAAGCCTTCTATTTTCCATCCCTATTAAACTGGATCAGCATGAAGTTTTGTTTACATTTTTCAATGCACTCTGGGATACCAAATTCGCTCATTTTGGCATCCTTTATATTGTTCTAAGTCCATCTGTTAGCTGATAATCTTGGTAGGACAATTTATAAATCTCTATATCCGGACAATTATATATGGTTTTAGCATTATGAAGATCACCACAACCAACTATGGTCTTTTTAAAAATTCTTAAAGTGCTAGACATTATTCTTTTGAATTTCAGGCAATTTTGGAGTTAGTTGAGATTCAAATTACTGAAATAATTTTTGGTATTATTTTCAATATGACTGGAGATACTATTTGGTCATTAGTGGCGTCATTCTGGAAGGAAGTATATCAGATACATTTTGCATTCTACCATGCTTGAGTTCAATATTGCTACCATTATCAGATAAATAACTTTCCACAAACATTTCTGGTCCTCAATTCTTACATCAGTATGCATTCCACTCTTGGTTATATAGAAAATCTGCAACTTTCTCCTTTCAGGTCTTATAACTCAGTTTCATGCCTCCAATTTAAGATTTTCATGGCATATTTTCCAACTTCTTAGTCATTTAGCAATTTTTTGTTGCCCAATTTATTTGATTCTACTTATGATGTATCTTGATCCTTATCTCTTTAATATTATAATTCTGATTTGTCATAATAATTTCTTCAAAATTAGATTTTTCGAAAGAAATTCGTCTTTTCAATTGATACTGAATCCCATTATCTGGCGATCAAGTTTTGACTTGGCCATACTGTAAGCCCTGGGAGCATACTTTTTCTAAATAGGAAGGAGTTTCCCCATAGAACCAAGAAGTGGCCTAAGAAGGCGGTTGTGCCTCTTGATAACATGAGAAATTAGCCCATGTAGTTGATTAGAATTGGGTCACAGTCTACTCTCTTAAGGCTTCTTTCCTTCTGATCTTTCAAACCTTAAAGATTTCCTGGGAAGGACTAGGGTTGTTCAAGGAGGTAGTTGAAGCCTGAGGGCGCATTAGCCACCTTTTGTCTTCCCCTACAAGGCAGTATTTTTCAGGAAATAGGTTCAAGTCTCTTTAATAAGAAATAAAACAATTGCAAATTGAAATAAGTGGCTAAGTAAATTGAGTTTTGAGAAGAATTTATAATCTTTCAACTTGTGTTTTAGTACAGCAAGCCAATCCTCAATAGAGTTTGCATCATAAACCCATTCAATATAGATATAAATTGAGCCCAACATCCCTGCTTATGGGCATGCCCCACCAGTCTCGTCAAAAAGGCTGTCAGTCTGCCAAGCTGTGACTGTGTGCAATAATATTTTGTATGAAAATTAATAATACCAAGCCAAACAATGGTTAGAGCATTCCAAGCTTACGCACTTGGACATGGTTTTTTTATAAATGTTAAGTAGTGTATAAATCCTTAAAGTTACTATAGTTGGGATTGTTTGACCCTAATGCATAACCAATTATTCAAAGAGAGCATCTTATAAGGAAGCAACCAGTGACAGGTTGCTGACAGTATATTTATTTGTTTTCAATTTCTTATAATTTAAATTCTCCTAATTTTAGTCTTTCATTTCCTAAAAGTAGTTGCAAAAAAGCAGTAATAAAGTCATAGTTTTAGAAAATACTGGTACAATTTTGGAATTGTTTCCTCAAGTTATGAAAACCCTTATGGTTGGCTGTAACATTTATATTCTAGTTTTTATTGGTGGTAATTCATCCAGAATGGCAGCTCAGTCATATTTTCATCAGCAGAATCCATGACATATTTCATTAATTTCCAATTCACTATAAGTTTTTAAATCACTGGTTAGGAGTTGCAAACACATATTACTTTTTGGCCATGATGTGCTTCTTGAAAAGAGTTTGTATCGCTTCATTGTTGTAAGTTGGAATCTGTAAGGCAGAAACCACTTCATATGAAATAAAATACAATATGCCCCTCATTTTTTTGACTATGCAATTTCATGTCCTGTCTCCATCTTGATGGGTAGCAATTTGTTCCAAAAACCCCCATTAACCCTTTGCACTATGAATTATTCTGGACGTTAGCTACTAGCTACTCAGCGCCACTTTGTGGCATAAATATGCATTTACAAACCCTCATATTATTTAGTATAGTTTTGGAACAAAGTAACATACTATAATGATATTGGATTTATATGAATTGGTTAACATCAAGAAATGTGTATTAGCAAAAGAAGTCAATATTTTTTTTTTTATAATCTTGTAAAGTATGATAACGTTTGAAACACTCCCCAATATGCACTGCAGGCTGGTTTGTGCATGTTTGACAATAGTGTTGTAATTTTGAATGGTATTGTTAGGATCCACCGGGCTATTCACACAGGTCAAGCCCTCTGAGCAACGGATGGATGATGTGAGGATTATTGGTCCTTTGGATGCACTTGAAAAATATATTTAAAAAATAGGAGCAATTGCCCCAATTGGTTCTTTTATTTTATATTTATAAATACAGCATTTTTTGCTGTTCCTTCTTGTCTGCACTTCAAAACCTACCTCTCTTAATCGCCCATTTTGCTTATATACATCAGCTTCAGGTGATACTATTTCTCATTGCTTGGATTATTCTATTCTGCCATTTTTTCTTCAAATTTGGCTTGTTATTCTTAATCCGCTGTCACCCTATTTGTAGGCAATTTACTTTGTATTTGTCAAATATCAACATCGCCTTATCACCTTTATATAGAGGCAACATAATAAACTCATTATATCCAATAAGACTGTTATATCCCAATATTGCCTCATCTCAAGGTACTCAAATATTTGTAACTGATAATATGTTGGTGGATTCCGCCCAGCTGTCCCAAGATTATTGTCCAGTCATATCAAAATTGTGACATTACCCCCTCCTTAACTGGACGATAAGACTCTATTGTTAGGGGACCATCTAGTACTAAAAAAAGACTCTATTGTTTGTAAGGTCTGAGGAACTTTGCATGTACTTGGTTAATGATCCAACCACTTGTAGGATCCTTAATAGTATACATGTTGAAACCAGTCTTCTCTATTACTTCAAATGGGCTGATCCAGATACTAGCCAGTTTCTGCTTCCACCTGAATCCATGCTGATCATGAAAGAGAACCATATCGCCTTCCTTGAATGGCAAAAACCCACTATGGCGTACCTGATCAGCGGCCTGATTCCTAATCTTCTTAGCCATGATGAAGGAATATGCTTCAGTTTGTAGCTTGATTATAATGTTTACGAGTTTAGTCAAATAGCAGTGGGGTTCTAGTCCGCCAGTATCTTCTACACACGCATAAAGCAGCGCCAGAAGAGTTGGGTGTCAGCCATATAGTAATTTAAAGGTGCTCTTATCCATGGCAGAATGGTAACTAATGTTATAAGCAAACATGGCGATGGTAAGAAGAGAGCTCCAATCAGAAGGGCGATCCATTACTAATTTTTGCAGTACATTCACCAGAGTTCCATTCACTTGTTTGACTATTCCATTGGACTCGAGGTAGTATGGGGTTGTCAGAACTCCGCGAATTCCCATAAGTTTGTTCAATTTGGGAAGGATGTGTGAGGTGAAGTTGGTGCCATTATCAGTGAGAATAAACTGAGGGCAACCGTGCCACTGAATAATGCATTCCAACATGAATTTAGCCACCATCACTGCCCCCAGATCTCATATCACCCTTGCTTCAACCCACTGGGTCAAGTGGTCAATAGCCACTAGAATGTACTTACAACGGTTAGCTCCTGTTGGCAAGGGGCCAACAACATCGAGGGAGACCATATGCCAATCGAAATGTGGTTTCACTAACTGATATGACGTCATATGGCGGAACAGTTTCTCCACTTGGCACTGATGGCAACAGGATATGGTTTCAAGCACATCGAAACTCATACTTTCCCAATAGTATTGTGGGCATAACAACTCCATAGTCTTATGCATGCCACAATGCCCAACTGCCCTGTGGGTACTCATAATGATTTTCAGTTGTGTGGAGGTCTTCAGGAAATTTACTGTAATATCGCCAATTCACTTGTACAGTTCTCCATTTTGTTAAAAGGTATTCGTGTGCAATTCATTTAATACTTTGATTACATGAGGTGGTTCAGCATTGTATTTTCCGCTGAGCATCTTATCATATATCACATTGCTAAGGTCCGCTGTCACCGCAATAGTCAGTAACTGGGATAAACAGTCAGCATTCTAGTGCTTTGCACCTGTCTGATGGAGAATCTCAAAATCATAAGCCTGTAACTTGAGAGCCCATTGAGCCAACCGTCCTTCTGGTTTTTTGAGATTCTGCAACTAGCATAATGATGCGTGATTGTTTTTGACTTTGAACTTTACCCCATGCAGATAGACTCTGAATTGTTTATATGCTTAGATTACTTCTAAGCATTCTCGCTCAGTCACAGTGTAGTTATGCTCATGATAGTTCAGACTACGACTACAGAATGCTACAGGATGTTCTTCTCCCTCATCATCTTTCTGAGAAAGTACTTTACCAACAGCGGAAAGGGACGCATCTGTCTGAACAATAAACTCCCAGTTGAGGTTTGATATTGCAACACCTGTGCACTGCTCAGCGCCATATGGAGTGCATCGAAAGCAGATTGACAACGTTCCATCCAATGGAACACAGCGTCTTTTTCAACAACTTGAATAGCAGGCCCCCAATACAGCTAAAATTAGGGATAAAGCATCAGTAGTAACCAACCATCCCCAGAAATACCTGTATGTCATGCTTACTATTATGTGTAGCCATCTTGCTGATGGCCTCCACCTTAGCTGGTTGTGGCTGCAGCCCAGTTGAGTCTACCACAAAGCCCAGGTATTTAAGCTGATCTTTGATAAAGTTACACTTTTGAGGTTTAATTTTAATGTTCGCCTCAGCCAGCTGGTGGAATACTGCTTCAAGGTGGTCAAGGTGCTCCGAAAAGGTCTGAGAAAAATGTTAATATCATCGAGGTATAATAGAATGCATGACAGTTTCAGGTCTCCAAGAATAGTGTCCATGGCTCGCTGAAACGTAGCAGGAGCATTACACAGTCCTTGAGGCATCCATATTGGTTGAAAAAGGCCTTTAGATGTGATCACAGCGCATTTTTCCTGTTACGCCAAGGGTAACTCAATTTGCCAGTAGCCTGATATTAAGTCCATCGCAGAAAAGTAGCAGGCACCCCCTAATTGGTCCATGGCATCGTCAATTCTTGGCAAGGGGTATGATCCTTTTTTGTAATACTGTGAGCTTCCAATAGTCTATTACTACCCCATTGGTGCCGTCCTTCTTTTTTACTATCATAACAGGAAAAGCCCATGGGCTCTTGGATGGCTCAAGCATCCCTTGTTGTAATAACTTATCAATTTCTTCAGTAACCACATCTTCTGCTGCCTGAGAGTGATGGATCAGCCAAGACCTTATTGGAGGATGATCACCAGTGTCCAATCAATGGACCACCCCCAAGCACACCCTAAATCGTGATTGTCAACAGTGATATCCCCTTGTATTTCTGAAATAAAGCCATTGCTTGATCTTTTTGTTCATCCGTTAATCCCATTAAATTACTCCGTGGTACCACCATTAGTACATTGACTGATGGTTCAAGCGGTAGTCCAAATTCATCCAATGATCTGAAATTATGAACCTGATGGACCTCATCTATGGGAATCAGATGTAGATACGCTATAGTTTGGTGGTGGTGGATTTGCATTGGTTCGCTCTGCAGGTTTGCTAACAAAACTTTTATATCCCCATGTCCTGGGAGTATAATTCCTGGAGCCACATGCAGCTCAAACCGTGTTTGATGATAGATCCCAATAACTTCCCCATATAACACACTGGCACTTCTACCTCTAACTCACTATTCACTAAGACTTGATGGCCGGAAGGGATGGATATGGGCCCTGCCACTCAAAGAGGTATTCCTTGATATTCATAGATCTGCTGAGGTAGGGCCAAAGTTTTGTGCTTCAGTTGATGGTAGCAAACAGGCCATACCCTGTCACTATAGGCGAGGTTGATATGGCTTGTATGCACTGGATCCTTTGGTACTCCCCTAGTAGTAAAGTAATCTTGGATCCGCTGACCTAGGATGTCGAGGGTCTCCTCCATTATATCAACAATAGCCCCAGAATTGTTGCAGAAAAGCGGTCCTAATTAATATGTCACAGTGTTCATTCGCTAACACACAGCCTGAGCCACAACAAATGACCCAAAGCGCAGAGGCAGCGCACTAAGATCCCTTGGAGACAGTGCTTACAGCTCCAGCAGTTCTGTAAACCATGCGATAGTCCACATCAGGTTTCAATGTCAATTTTTGCATTAACTTAGCGGAAACTATGTTGATTGGAGCACCAGTATCTATTATAGCGCGAACTCTAATTTTCACTACAAAAATATCACAGTATGTACACTCAGAATAAGAAGAATATTGTCTGTTTAATATGTGAACATTTACAGGCTCTCATTTCCCATGAAAATTCTTAATCCCCTCTCTGACTTGGGGGTATTCTCTGACAATGGCATCTACTGGAAGGGCGATGTTTACTCCTTTCAGAGTTGTGCATCCATGGCAGGATCAAGTTGGTCTGAGGAAGCTTGATCAAGCATTTGACAGGCATAAGGCTTCAGTCGTTTGAGGGGCTCTTCTTCTGCCGCCGCCTTAGCTTGAGCTCAGGTTACTATGTTTACTCCTCCAATTGGCTGCTGGTATAAAACTCCATCATCGTACTGAGGAATTTTTGCAGGGTATACTACTATTGATTTGGGGACGTGTTGAGTGGGTATCGTGGAGTTAGAGGGTCCCATATCTACTCCGCTCCATCTTTTCCCCGATAGTATTGGTCTTGTTGTACATAATTCATGCGGCAATTGTGTCAGATTTTGACAAATGACCAGGGCGACCGCATTTATAGCAGTCATCCCCATAAGAACCATATCCTGGGTTATCATAAGCAGATCCAGACCAAAAGGGTTGGGGTCATTTGGTATACTCAGTTCCAGGCCGGTAATCTGAGTGTTGACAGTTGGCGTAATTGGGTTCAGGTCAATAACTAGGTTGCTGGCGGTTGTCATGGCCAGCCCATTGACACTGATCGTACTGTTGATTATAATTTGGCCAAGGACGAGGCGCAGAGCTATAGTAAGGCTGAGGATTACTAAATGAAGCTGTAGGCGGCCAATAGTATTCTTCAGAATAAGAGAGTGCCGTGGCAGTGATAGTCTTACAATCTGAATTTGGCGGCAAAAAGTTAGGGGATACCTGACATAAAAACTGTACAATTTTATGCAGAGGTACGTCATCATCCAGAAGCGGCGAAATAACATTAGAAAGTTTGCAATATGGCTTCACCACAGCAGACATGGCAATGCACACGTCAGCTTCTGCTAAGTACCCAGCTCCAATCAGTACATGGGCTTCTGTTGTGAATTGATCAGCAAACTCGATGAGAGTTTCTTTTCAACAGAATCTGATTGTTAAGAATTCCACTTTACGTTGAAACATTTTTGAGTTTCCCCCAAACAAGCGGAGTATGGTGTCCTTTTTGTCCTTATAGGAGATGAAACTACTTGGGAGGTAACAGGTGACCTGATTGGCGCTTCCTACATCCAGGGCAGATATTAGCAACTTAGCCTTCCATTTATTGGAGGCTCCTTCCGCAGTGAACTTTAATCGTTTAAAGAACCCCTGGATGTTCCCATTGTGGTCAAACGGGGGTATCTTTTCAATCTAAATTTCTCCTTTTGTTCGCGGTTATTAGGTCCACACTGAGGAATGGAACGAGACCCAAAAGCGAATTCTTAATGAGGAGTGGGATTAGCAGAAGTTGGGATATTTGTTGCTTCAGGGGTAGCATGACTGTCAGTTGTAAATGGTACAGCCATTACTGGAGGTAAGTGGTGTTCCAACTCATAGAAATATCTGGTGTTATTATCATTAGTGTCATAGCTATACCCACCGCTGTTTTCTCCTACATAGGATGCTACTTCTTGATAGTCATCATCCTCCCAGTGCAATGACTGAGAAGGAGTAGAGAATCTTTGTTCTGCATATTGCAGCTGCTGGGTGGTATCATTCAGTCATTCAGCAAGTTCTTTGTTTTGTTGTCCCAAGATTCGCATTTGACTAAATGTACTATCAAGTTGATGCATGATCGTGTTACGTTCTTGAAGGAGTTCAACTTGGTTTTTGAGTACCGCGTCCAAGGTAACTTTGATTTCCTTGTATGAAGCTGATATGGGGTTTTGGGAAGACTCCCCAAAGACGTGACTTGGGTAAGGCATAGTTGGCAACTGGAGTTCCAGAGTGTTGGGTGGTTGATCAATGGGCCCCCTGTAGTGAGCACCACTGTTGTAATTTTGAATGGTATTGCTAGGATCCGCAGTGCTATTCACACAGGTCAAGCCCTCTGAGCAATGGACGGATGATGTGAGGATTGTCAGTCCTTCAGGCACACTTAAAGTTATAGTCAAAAAATAGGAGCAATTGACCCAATCAATTCTTTTATTTATTATTATAAATACAGCGTCTTTTGCTGTTCCTTCTTGTCTGCACTTCAAAACCTACCTCTCTTAATCGCCCATTTTGCTTACATACATAAGCTTCAGGCGATACTATTTCTCATTTCTTGGATTATTCTATTCCGCCAATTTTTCCTCGAATTTGGCTTGTTATTCTTAATCAGCTGTCACCCTATTTGTAGGCGATTTACTTTGTATTTGTCAAATATCAACATCGCCTTATTGCCTTATATAGAGGCGATCCAATAAACTCATTATATCTAATAAGACCCATTATATCCCAATATCACCTCATCTCAAGGCACTCAAATATTTGTAATTGATACTATGCTGGCAGATTCCACCCGGCTGTCCCAAGATTATCATCCAGTCATATCAAAATTGCAACAAATAGTAAGTTGTTTGACATCTTCCACCAGATGTTTTTCTGTCAGAACAAACAATACAATCCAATTTTCTTTCTCCCACACTGGGAATATGAAGTTGATTATTCAGTCTAATGTCTGCTGAAGATGTGGATGGACATGTTCTTAGTTCCCAAAAATCACTTTTTAACTGGTCTATATTTGCCTTCACAAACTTGAAATGCATCATGGGTGTCTGATTTTCTTCTTCAGTGATGCGGTAAATTATGTAGGGGTCTAACATGTCTGAATAAGTGTCTATCTGGAACTCATCTTCACTACTACTTGTGTCATGAGACTCACTTGTGTTTGGATGATTTGCCATTGTTCTAATAAAAAAATGAATAAAAATAGATGGGTTGAAAATTTTAATTGTTATTACAAACTCACAAATGATATTTACCAAAAGAATATCACTTTTTCAATCACTTTTTAGAACAGAGTCACTTTTTCTCACTTGATAGATCTATCTATACCACTCAGCATTTAAAATCAGACTGATTTTGGCTTTGAAAATCTTTTCCTCAAGTTTTAGATTTGTTTGTTTACATTTATAAATTTCCTCTGCTTTGCACCATAGAGTGCGAGGCATGCTCTTATAGCAACCTTTCTTCTACAAACTCTCCTTATTGCTCCTTTCAAGTGGCGCAGTCAAGTGCTTGGACCGTAGTGAGCACACTTCTCATGCTCTCTTCTGACACAGAATCCGCTGACATTTTTTATATATTTTAGTAATTTTACCATATTTTGATTTGATTTCTTCTGCCATTTCAAGAGAAAATTTCATTAAAACATGCATTTCTCAAAAAGTTGTGCTGGAAAAAGTTATTCCCTGTAATCACTAATAAACTTTAATGTCCCCTGAGAGGGGACATCTGAGTGATATGCTAGAAATACAATGTCCCCTGAGAGGGAACAGCGGAGTGCAAAGGGTTAAAATATCACTTAGTTTAGTATTTTTATGACTAACTACTGGATTTCGTTTTTAACTATTGACACAATTTGTGAATTTGATTTAAGACCACGTTAGATCTATTTAAAGTTGTAATTCAACTAGGCGGCCAAAAAGTAAAAATTTATGCTATCTCTGAATATATAAGATTAAACTGGTGATTGATACATGCTTTCTGGATTAAGATAATAGCATATTTTGGATTGTTGTCTGTACATAGTTCACTATATAGCCCTCAAGCTGTGATGAATTATGTAAGAACCCTGATAAAAGGAAGGTGACAGTGTAAAATAATTTTTGAACTGCTTTTGTTTATATCCTGATTCTCTAGGGGAGTAAAAGGCCATATGCTTTAACAATGATGATGGTTAGAAGAAATTGGAACTCTTGAAACAGTTGTTTACTCACATCTTCAATTATAATGGGATTCTCTTCCCATTAGCTTCTCATAAATTTTCTAGCAGTAATATTCACTATGATATACTTCAGGTTCATTTTATATGTACTTACGCTCACCCACCTTTTTTGGGCATTATTCCCTCTGCTTGATGATATCCACTCATTCTGGTGCCTGTTCGCTTAAGAATAGCTCATCTCAGATGCCCTATGTAGTGAGAACAGGTTGTGAAGGGTAATTCAAAGTTTTTTTATGTATAAGTACAAATAAATCATTCTATTCATGAAAATATGTTCAATATATGAAAAAACCTGTATTAAATTAACATAAGCAAGTATCCTTTTAAACTACAATAGAAAATTAATATTTAAAATGGTATTAAAAATATAATTATTTATTAGGAATGAAACTCTGGGAATTTAGAGATGAGTGTCAAACAAATGCCCATATAATTTAAATTAACACGTTGGTATTTTCTACCAGAAAATATATAATTTACCTCCCATCCTTACTCTAGAGTCTACCTGGACTAGTATTAAATAAAAATGTACTTTATGTGCAAGGTAATTTTGGCCAACAAAGAAAGTACAAATTAATTGACATTAGATGCCAGAAAGTAAATAGAATCTTTCAAAATAGTCATTATTCATTGATTAATAAAATCAGAAACTAAGCTAGAACTTCACAAAATATGTTAAGAATGAAGCAATTGTGCCACAAGTTTTAGTCATATTGATAATTATCAGAAATAAAGGTTTCGCTTTTTGGAAATTTTAGAGTCAATAAGATAGCTATATATGATTTCCAACAAAGCTAGGTCAGAACTTACGATTTGCAAGTTTGAAATAATTAAACAAAAAAAGTTAATTGGCAACCTTGCCAATTAAAAAATGCTAAAGTTAAAACATATTAAAAGAATACTCTTGTCAAAATCCCAACACCTCATGTCCTACTGCCTTATGAGCGTTGTTTATATTGTTTGATAACTCCAACAATCCAGAATAATTTAAGTTGACGCCATTGATTTTCTTAAAAAAGCTCTCCATTCTTCTAGAAAGGTTTGCCTTTCATCTCATCCAGGAAAATCTTTACTTGCGGCGGTTCATTGTCATACTTGCTGCTGATAATCTTTTTGTATATCAAGTCTGCAAGCTTTCAATAACGGTAACAGTCATCAACTGTGACAGGCAGTCTGAATTATGGTTCATTACTTCAGGCAGAGAAGTTCCTTAGAATCATAAGCCAAGAGTTTGAAAGCTTACATGTTAAACGCCATTAAGCTTCTAGAGGTTTTGAAGCCAGCTTTTCAATAACTTATCAGCCATAACGCTTAATTTTGCTCCATGCAGATAAATTGAAGCTTTTAGTAAGCGTATATCACAGAGGAGCACTTTTTTGGTAGTAGCAAGTACTGCTTGTGACAGTTTTAACTCCAGCTGCAGTAGGCGACTGGATGTTTTGCGCCATCATTGTCCCATTGGCAAGTACTGACCTATGGTGGAGATGAAGCGTAGGTTTGCGCTTTAAATTCTTTTTGAGTCTGGATGCTATAAAAACAGTTGTTGACCAAAATCGTTATGGGAGTGTTGAAGCCATGATGACGCTATTCCGTCCAGTTCAACACCACGTCCAATTTTAGAAGTTAAAGATTGGTTCTCTTATGCAGCTGAAACTATGAATGAAGCATAGGAATTATCTGGTTATTTCAAGAAGTAAGTGTATGTAGCATTTATTATCTGGTTTTGACATTTTTCTCATGGCGTTGACCTTGTGGGCTTTGGCCTCAAACCTTTTGTTCTACCACAAACATGTGATAATATAGCCGTCTTTGAGAGAAATTACATTTCTTTGCTTTTATCTTCACTTTTTCAGAAAAGAGTTGGCAAAGCATCTCTTCTAGATTTCAAGTGCTACAACAAAGTTTAGAACACGTTGATGTTTTCTATTTATATAATGATACATGGCAGTTTAAGATCTCAATAATAGTGTCCATCAGCCGCTGGAATGTTTCTAGGGCTTTGTAAAGCCCTAGGGCATTTGAGAGAGCTAAAAATTCTCAGAAAGTGGTCTTTGCATATTACTTCTGCTCAATTTATGGCAGTTTTAAGTTCCAGTATACTGAGATCAAGTTCATATTGGGAAATTGTATGGTGCCTCCTATGCTGTCCAATGTATCATCATTCCTAGTAGCAATATAAGTCTTTCACTAGTATATGCTTTTTAGTTTCTAGTTTTTATCACCACACAGTTCATACCATCCTTTTTTCTGACAATCAGTACAGAAATAGCCCAAGAACTCTTAGACGGCTTCAAGATTCCATCTTTTATCAGATTCCTTATTTATTAAGACACTATTTCTCCATGTATGTAATTGGTGGATTAGAAACACTTAAATGTGAGCATGTTCATACTAAATCAAAGCAATAGTTGATGTCATGGGTACAGCCAAAGATATACTAATTGATACCGAAAAATCATGCAATGGCTTTTGAACAAGGCTAACTTTAAAAAATTCTGATCTTCAGACAGTACCATTAAGGTTTCTCTATGAATACTGTCAGTATTATATTCAAAGTTTCGCTGCAAATTCTTTATTCTTATAACTAAATTACTCAAAGCACTAAGGAAAATTTGGTTGACCATATTATCCATCTCGCTGACAATTAAAATTTTAGAAGGTTGTTAAAGCAAACTATTGTTTGGAGATGGTTGTTGACTAAAATACTAGTCATAATTAACCAAAGGAAAAAAATCTGATTATTGGTTTCAATTAGTGTTTCTTCAGGGATTATCCCTGACAATGTTATATATGCATTTCCATGAGTAATTGATAGCCAATGTTCAATTTTCTAGGATGGATCATTAAATAGGAGGTTCTGAACAATTAGGGTCATTTTTTATAAAGCTACTGAAGAGCTTTAGCGCTTGTTTTGGTGGTAGTCAGTAGGTATAATTAGGTAACATGGCCCCCAGACCTTCTGTGTACGGTTCCTAACACAAGAGGATGGCTGCCAATCTGTGATAGGTTACACTGCTGAGGATTAACTAAGATGAATGAATTCGCTATCATATGGAATCTAATCCTAAAGGTCAGAAGTTTCAAGAGACTAATCAGTTTAGTTTCAGAGCATTATATAAAAAGTTTTCCGCCTTCTGCTAATAAAAACTTCTAGCATTTTCTAATTAAAAACAGAGTTAAGCTGAAATATAGTTATTATATATACTTATAAGTTGAAAACTGAAGGAAATATAGATAATTATTGTTTTTATCAAATACAGTTCGTTAGAGTTGATTTGTTGCCACTTATTGTGAAGACTCAACCTACTAATTGTCGCCATACAACTAGTTTTTTCATTATTTTTACAACCAACCTTTGCAGTAAACTACCCATAAAGTTGCACTTGGTGCTCACTAAAGGCTTAGTTGAGTCTTGTCATTAATACCATCATGTCCTCTGTTCAGGGTGAGATTCAGTGGCTATGGAAGGAGCTGGAGAGCGTGAATCAGAACGCTTTAATGTCAGCAGCTCAGGCCAATTTAATCAGAACGGAGGATCACATTATTAAAGTTCAAGAAGAATTTACCCTTGTTGGTAAAATTAGAAATGAGTTTTATAGGTTAATATCCAAATTAGAGAAAAACTATTCCAAAGTGGAGAAGGATCTACTCGTGTTCAAAGTAGACTTTTGAAGCTGAGGCTGGGAAAAGTTTGGCTTTTATGGGAGAAACTTGGTCAGCTCCAGAAACAAGTACAAGAATTGGAATAACATCAATGTATTTTTATTCATGTAGAAAATAAAAATGGGGACCAGGATCTATATGAAGATGAAAACAATACAGGTAGCGTTCAGCCTACTCAAAATATTACAAGTACCTAAGTTGCCATTTTTGCAATGACCCTCACCAACACACCAACTAGCGCTATAATGGCTAGCCACGCTGCTCATCCTGCAAATGAGCCTGTGGAAATTGGAAACTTTATCCCACCCCAAAATTGCAAAATTTTCATTGGGATAATGCCCCAGCTTTCTTCAGATTGTTTGAAATGACCATGTTTGGTTGCAGTGATCGCCAAAAAGCCGTTACTATAATCAATTGTCTAGATAGCACTTGTCTAAACGTGATATTACCCCATATGCAAGGTAAAGATTAGTCATATAACGAGGCAAAAAATGCGATTATGAAGGAATTTGGCAGCCCTGAACAAGTGGCTAACCAATAGCAGGAGTTCATGGGATACAATTCCAAAAAGATGAAACCTTAGGATAATTTGCCAACCGTTTCTATGAAAAAGCGTATTTCATGATAGGAGCTTGAAACCTAGTGCTTTTGATGCTTGCATTGCCATGAAGGAAGCACTCATACCTTTCTAGTACTAAAAAAAAAAAAAAAGAAGCACTCATACCTTATCATGACTTATACAATCCATGGTGTCCACATTCACCAATAATACTGCTTCTTAAATGGTGAAGCACCTGAAAGAATTGACCTCCACTTTTGAAGCAAAAATTGAAGCGTAAGACAATAACTGCCTTTCAACTCAAATTTGGTAAAAAATTCTGAGCCTTAAAAGAATTTCTCCAATCAAATGGGAAAACCCTGATGGCCCAAATTTGGCCTATTAATATGCTTCGCATCACTTGTAACAGATGCATAAATACAGGACACTATGATGCCCAGTGCTGAAGTAAGAAGCCAAAGGATCAGGTGAACTTTATCTAGGATACAGTTACCTATGAAGTGTCAGGAAAAGGCCCTGCAGTCTAGATGAGGAACATTCTAGATCTGCAGATTGCTGAGTCATCCAGACAAGCTTGACAAAAAAATACCTCTGACCTGTTTGTAGATATACTTGTTTACAATTCTCCCCAGTAAAGCACAAGTCCTAATATCCATGCAATAGCTCAATCAAAAGTGAATGCAACTAATCCCTAAAATTATATCAGAAGTTGCTCAACCCTAAGCTCTTCAACTGTTGGAAAAGGCCCAAATGCTGAATGTAAAGATGAATTGCTGAAAATGAAATTGAAAGACGTAAATTTTGATTCCTATTGCTACCATCAAGGATTCTTTTCCTTATAAATCAGCCAAAATATTCACACTCTGGATTTGGCAACTGATGCTGCTATACATTCAGTAAACAATATTTCCCAATACTCTGAGTGTACTTATCTGAAATTTTGGTTAATTAGTATAAGTAAGGGCTCTTATTAATAGCAGTGTACCAATCAATATCGTGTCTATCAAACTTGGTAAAACGTCTAAAAATTTTGCCGGATATAGCACATTAGAAGAATTATGGCACAGCTGAGCCCAACCCTACTACTTCTTATGGGGCTTAAAGTGCCTTAAACCTTCATTTTAGATTGCTAGTTGTGTCTGAGCCAGTGATAGTTCTACCTAATCAAAATTAAAATATTCTCATTGGCACTGACTTCATGAAAAATTATGGAGTAAAGTTTGACTTTGAGAATAAAACCCCGACAATCTTTGGCCAGACACTATCATTGATCTATCATTGAAAGAGGATTTCCCCCCTCAACAAGAGAAATAATTTCATAAATGTGATATATAAGTATGGCACATTTTTGTTCTATTATAAACTAGTTGTGAAAAAGATCCAGCCTTTATTAAAATGCGTGAATGAAAACTGAGAAATTCAGATTTAAATGAAAAAGAAATTAACCATACTCCTGGGATGCAGACAGTGGTCAATACTTGACTGACGCTGAAAATTCCTGAGCAATTATATGTATAAATTAAGGCTCTATGCTGAATATCAAGAACTGAACCTTGGGTAGCTCCATGAATCCTAATTCCAGGCCATGGATAAATTTGTATCCTATCAGCTAATCAGAGAAAAACGCCAGTTAAAATAGGCTAAATCAAGTTGTTGCATTCGCCCTTGTTAATCCCTATAAAATAGCTTCATTCCTTCCACAAATTTGGGAAATAAATGAAGCGGGATCACCAGATTCAGCTTGAAGCATTTATACGTTAATCGCTTGGAAACAATTATCAGGATTGACCAAAGATAATCCAAATTAAGTATTGGCTTTATATAAACAATACCAGACTATTCTCACACAAAATGACCACAATCTATGATGTGTGGAAAGTTTACTCCATCAAATCAACACCAGAGAAGCTGACTCAAATAGACTGAGACCTATTCTTTTTTTAGTACTAGATGGTCTAGACTGAGACCTATATAAAAGATCCCAAACGGCTGAGGTAGTAGTTGCCAAAGAAATAGAAAAGTTGCTGGAGCATGGATTACTTGTGCCTTATTCAGCCCTTGGGCCAGCCCAATATTAATCGTCACAAAAAAATGGGTTGAAAAGTTTGTAGTCAACTATTGCTGTCTTGTTGAAATCATGATAAAAGATTCTAATCCCTTGCCACAAAGTGATGATGTGTTGAATCAGTTTGGTGGAGCTAAATTTTTCTCAGCGATGGACCTCATCTTGGGGTATTGGCTGATCAATATGTCACTTGAGGACTATGATAAGTGTGCCATAATAAAGGCACAAGGGCTTTTTCAACCTATGTGGATGTCTAAAGGCTTGTGTAACGCCCCTGAGACTTTTCAACGGGCTTTGGATACTATCTTATGTGACCACAAATTTTCCTGTGTTCTAGTCTACCTAGACAACATCAATGTATTTAGTCAAACATTCACAAAACTCTTGCAACACTTAGAGGAAGTATTCAAGAAACTAGCCCTTGCCAATCTTAAAATCAAGTCCCAAAAGTGTCATTTCTTTAAGGAGCTGTTATAATATTTGGGCTTCTTAATAAATGCTATGGATTACAAACTCAAAAACAAATAGGTCAATGCTATTGAGCAGATGTCCTTGCCAAAAATTGTTCATGATATCAAAGTCTGCTTTAGGAATGGTCGTTTAATGTCGCCATATTATTAAGAACTTTGCAAAAATAGCATAGCCATTATTCCATCTACAAAAGGATCAGAAAAAAGGGTTTAAATGGCATGAGATGGTCCAAAGTTTATTTGACAAATTACGGCAATACTTGACAACTAGCCCAAAACTCAAGTATCCTATTTTTGACCAACCATTTATTATACAAATAGATGCATTGCTCACGGATATAGGAGCCATACATAGTCAAGTGGAGAAACAAAGTGAAGAATAGCACCCAGTGGCCTATGTCAGCCATACCTAAATCAAGGCCAAAAAATTATACAGTCACCAAGCGCAATTGTCCTGCAGTTATCTACTCTTGCAAGCAATTTTGTGTTTATATTCATGGGATGCATTTCAAGGTTGTAACTGATTATGAATCTCTTCGGTGGTTACATAATTTAAATGAACCTGAGGGGAGACTAGCACAATGGGCCTTGAAATTGCAGGCGTATGATTATGAAATCAAACATCGCGCAGGGATAAAACCAAAAGGCTGATGGATTATCCAGACTGCTGGCAATTCCTGAAGTAAAATATTGTGCTGATGAATTATTAAAATGAATGGTGAAAGGAGAGTTGGAGTATGAGCCACCAGAAGTTCAACCGGGGTTACAAAAAGCCATGGAGGGAAAAAATGAGGACAGCTATATAAACTAGTGAACAATAAAAGGCTTTTGTTCCTGAAACCATCCAAACGAATGGAAATAGTTTGCACTGCTCACAAAGTCATTGGCCTTCGTGGCCTCAAGAAATCTTTAGATCACATTAGATAATATTACTATTGGGATCATTAAACTATGATATGGCGGATTGTCTTTCCTCTTGTGCGGAATTTCAGCTCTACAATCCACACAAAAATGTGACCAGATATCAGTTTAGTGCAACCAGGGTTCGCCTAACATACAGTGCAATCAATGTCATGGGACCTCTAAGTACAAGCACTGGAGGAATGTGATATATCATTGTCATAATCATCACCTGACCAGATGGATTGAACCAAGGGTATGGTTTGGGTCAATGCAATGAATATTAAAAATTGTATTCTGGACCAAGTGATATATTGGCATGGATGTCCCCAAGTTATCCTGAATGATAATAGAACAGACCTTCTATACTTTTCCATACCCCAATTGAACGAACTGATGAGGATCAAAGGAAATATATCTGTCTTATATCAGTTAGAGACAAATAAACTAGTTGTGAGAGTGAAAGCTACCTTAGCTGCTGTTACAGATTTTGGTTTTATGAAAACGTCTGCTTGGGCTTTGTAATTAAGTTTGGTGACATTCGCCTTTAATGGCAGGTAACATCCTCATCTGGGAAAACACCCTTCAAATTGCTCTATGGAAGAAAAAAAGCCTTAACACCAATTCTATACTCTGTATTGGAGTTAACTTTGGGTATGAATCCTGACTAATATATTGATTGAATAGCCAACATAATGATTGATTTACAATCCCAAGCATTTTCCAAAACCCTTAGTATAAGTATCCAGGCCAAAACGTATGATGATAAGAAATGACTAGCCATAAAAAGATTCAAAATTGGGGAAAAAGTATCCTGCTGTGACACGCATGGATTTGGCTGTCAAAATAAGCTGCATGCTTAATGGTCAGGTCCATCATAGTAATTTCAAAATTGGCAATGGATGGCTATACAATCAAAAAAATCCGCAAAGGTCATATAGTTAAAAGAGTTCATAGCAAATTCTTAAAAAAATGGCACTAAAGTAAATTACAAAGAGAAACATATATATAACAACAGTAAAATATAAAAAGAAAAATAAAATAATAATGAAAAAAATATGTCAAAAATCATTTTTTAACTAAATGAACTCAAAATCTTTTGGTGTGGTTCCCTACTATCATTTGTCAGGGGCAGATTTAGTTAAAACTGTTTCTGCCAGAATTAGTCCTGAGGCGCTAAAGTATTTTAGTAGGATCAGAAAGAGCTAAAACTATATTCACCATGTTTAGTCCCCAGGAATGAAGAAGATTCGCTCTGATGGTGAGCTAGTTAGGGTAAGCTGGGGCCTTTCCACATGGCACAACCGGGGAAAACCTGTGGAGACATGGGTGAGTAGCTAACACCAGAACCCAAAGAGGCACTTTGGTCAGGTCCTGTAGTGGCCTGAAAGAAATGCGGGATTAAAGTGATGACTGTGTTGACCTGTTCTTGTGGGTGTCTACCACTCCCTGTGGGGAGAATATGGGCAGGAAAGAATGGTTTAAGTCAGGAATGGCGCCTGTCAACGGCCTCCCCACAAGCTGGGGTTGTGTGGGTGCGGACCCCAGGACAAGGGAGGGGTAATCCTGGTTGGATGCGCTTTGGTGCACCTGCCTACAATAAATGCTGCTGTCTGCCAAGTTCGCCTGAAGCTTGGCTAGCTGCCAGTTCGGTCAGCATGAGCCTGCTGGTGGTGAAACAGATCATGCAATAAAGTGATAGCAGTCTGAAAGGACTTCAAGGCTTTCTGGATAAAAAGGGGCCAGTGAGCACAAATCCGCTATAAAATCAGGTGACAAAGGGGAGGGCTTTGGCTTCTCCCCTCAGGGGCCTTAAATCTGGGGGTCATCCAGTCTTGTCCCCCACAAGGGGGATAAGAGGCATATCACCTTTCCTGGTGGTGCAGACGAGCTGCACAGTACTTAAACAGGGCGGGAATATTTCAGATTAGTAAGTAGCGTGAGCTACTCCCAATCACGGTTGGGACAACATTTTTAAGTGGTGCTTAGGTTTGCGCAGCTCTAGTTTAGTGAGGGGCAGTACCCCAGGTCTTCATCCCACAATAGTTGCCTGCACTAGGAGCCCCTCAGGGCTTTTAAAACTCAATGATCTGTAATGATCCCAAATAGAGAGCCAAACCTGAGGGAGTAAAGATTTTCCTGGGTATGAACGGCAACAATGCCCAATTAGTTTTGGTATGGCACAAGGCCATAGGATTGTGCTTTACAGAGGTGGCAGCAAGAAGGGGACCACTGAACTGATGAGTTGTTTAAGTCAAGTAGTTTTACCATTAAAAAGACTTGTTAGTTAAGTCTTAGGATGTAATCACCTCTGAAAAACAGTCTCAATGTATAATCTGGTTAAGTGGGAGATGTGTTAGAAATTCAGTTGACCACATCACCATCTTGCTTGCCAATTAGAATATTGAAAGTTGTTAAAGCAATTTATTGTTTGGATTTGTCATAGAATAAATTATTAGTCTTAATTGGCAAAGGAAAGAATCTGACTATTGGTTTCAAATAATGTTTCATCAGGGATCATCCCTGACAACGTTAAATATATATTTCGATGAGGGCTTGATAACAAATAGTTGAATTGCCAGGGTGGATCGTTCAAGCAGAGGTCCTGAACCATTAGGGCAATATTTATGAAGCTACCAAAGCGTTTTAACGCAAGTTTTGGGTTGTATTTAGTAGTTATGATTAGGTAACACGGCCCCAGAACATTAGTGTACAGTTTTATAACACAAGGGGATGGCTGCCAACCTGTGAAATGTTACACTGCTGAGGATTTTCTAAAGCCATAGGCATTTAACATCATTTGGAAGTTGATACTAAGGGTCAGAAGTTTTGGTAAACGAATTAATTGAACGTCATATAATTATCTGAAAAGTTTTCCGCCTTCTGCCTAAAAACCCCTACCATAATCTGATAAAAACAGTGTTTAACTAAAATATAATTATTATATGAACTTCTAATTTGAATATTGAAGGAAAGATAGAGTCCAAGTTATCTTTAAGTACAGTTTGCCAAAGTGGATTTATTGCCACTTATTATAAAGACTCCACCTGCTAGTTGTCACCATAAAACTATAGTTTTCATTTCTTTACAACCAACCTGTGCATTAAACTACTCAAAAGTTTACAAGCACCATGGACCTCGTCAATAGGGTCAAGTGTAATAGGGTACTACCCAGCTTCTCTGCATTGTCAAGGTCTCCCTCTACAAATTGTCAATAGAACTTTTATACTTTCATTCCCAGTAGTATCAGACAAGGGATACATTAGGTTCTAAGCATGAATGCTGGTTTAACGCAAATACTTAGCCTTACATTCCCTTATATAATATCACCTTCAGTTCAGTGCCCAAAAACACCTGGTGTTTGGAGGGTAACACCCCACTGTAGTTTGAGCATAGTGGCAGTTCTTTGGATTTGTGAAGAGAAATAGTAGGGTTCTAATTCATTTCTTTAGCCATCAATAGCATCATAGGACTAGGCCATCCTAAAAAGTGAGGTTAAAAGAGAAGTACACATTAAATCATTGGGTATGATGTTAATGTAAAGTTAACTGTTTATATTTGGCTTAAATTTTGAACGTCTCAACCACCATATTGATGATTACATAAATTAGCGCTTGAATGCTGCTTCAATTAGAATATAGTAGGTTTGGTTTACTCAGCACAATTGCGAGCGTTGACATGGATAAGGATTTAGATTGGAGAGGAATAAAGCTTTTTATTGTTAGATGTTACACTCCAGGTTCGCTATGACATATATTAATTGGTGTTTAATATCTGTTTTAATAGGAGTATTGCCAATGGTTTCATAGACACAATCATTACTGGAACTAACTAATATTAATTGCGCAAATTTTGGGTTTTCTAAAAAAAATATAATAAACCAGGTACACTTATACAAGGTAAATTTGAGTTATATGGTAAGTGTATTTCTATAGTGCTTTTTCCCCAAAAAAACTGATCTACGTCATGAATTTATATGACTGGACAACAAGCAACAATTATGACCAACGGATCAATGGAGGAATTCCGCCAAAGATTCAATGAGCAGAATTCGCTGAGGAAGTTTTTAGAGCTATAATTATTCAAGCGCCTTAGGATGAGGCAATATTGGGTTATAACGGGATGTTATAAATGGCCTCTAAAATAAGGCAGTAAGGCAATATTGACATCTGATGAAGATAATTTAGAATGCTTCAAATTAGGGTGATAGTGAGCTGAAGAACAACAAGCTGAAACCAATGTGAATATGGCGGAATGAATAAACTAAACAAAAGGGTCAATACTAAATAAGTTCGCTGAATATTAGAAATATGGAAAGATTGAGGAGGGGGAGGATTTTCAGTTAGTTAGAGAGAGTGAGAGCAGACTAGAAGAGATCCGCTGAGACTATTATTTTACAATAAAGAAGTGTTGGGGGAATTGCTCCCTTTTATTATAATTGTTTATTTCCATGAGTTCTAAGGAACGGACAATTTTAATATCATCAAAACTAATTGCTCAGTGGGCATAACCCTGTGCAAAACCCCTTTGGCAGACTATAGGGTATCACCGAAGTTTACAACAGTGGTGCACACTACATATGCCCATAGATCAATTACAATTATGATATAAACTCATTCGCTGGCTATGTCGCATCTAAGTTGCTTTGATAAGGAATCTGCATGACACGCTGGACCAGTTGCATATGCTGAGCTGAAGCTTGTGTTGGACGCTGTGCTCAAAAGACAAGATGAGCTGCTCCAGGAGGTTTTCAATGATAATCTGCTTCCGTTTGATCACAAAGGAGATGTTCATGGGTTCTTTAGGTGATTTGAGTTTGTGACAGAAGGAACCTCAGATCAGCAGAGAGCAAAACTGTTGATCTCCTCCTTGGATGTCAGGAGCGCCAATCAATTCATCTGTTACCTTTCAAGCAGTTCTGTTACATACCAAGAAGTCAAGGAGACAGTGCTGCGGTTGTCTGCATAACAGAAAAGATGTTGCAGTGGAAGGCCAAGTTCTTGAACATCAGGTTTCAGCGTAAAGAGACCCTCACCACATTTGCTGAGTGATTCACAGTGGAGGCTCATGTGTTAATTGGGGCAGGAATTTTATCTGGTGTCAACATGTTCATTGCAATGTCCTCTGCGGTGAAGCCATACACCAAGCTTTACAATGTTATGGTCCCATTATCGGAGGACGATGTACCCCTTCTTAAAGTTGTTCATTTTATACGCCGCCTGCTGCAACTTTCCTTACACCCAATATTGAGCATATTCACTCTGTTGCTGTTGTCAAACCTAATTATGTGCGGAAAATCAATTTTTTTATTGCAGGTTCCACTGGGTTACCCACCGCACTCAATGTATGCCCCATAACTGATGATTGACAACTGGCCAACTACCGCTTAGCCCTAAATATGCTGACCGTCAGCAGTCATTCTATCAACTTGGGCCTGTTTAAGCTAATCATCTTCGGATCAACTTTCTGCATGGTCCAACTTATAAAAAAGCACAGATGCAGGCCCTACAGGGTAAGTTGTTTCAATTGCAGTCACCCTGGGCACCTGAGATGATGGTGCCTCAATCGACGGATCCCTTATATACAGCAGGATCAATGCTATCAGGGAAAAGTCAGAGCGTAGTAGAGATGGGACTCTATCTCTGCTATCTCAAATTCAAACATCCACAAAAATCTACTGAATTGTATGCAGCAGTAGCATCCCAGTATGACGATACATTCCTCTATCAGCAGCCAGTAGGGGGAGTAAGTGTTGACCCAATCACAAGCCAAAGAAATGATGGACAAAGGGTCTCTGGAGTGACTAAAGCCTTATGCTTTTCAGATGTTTGACCAAAGTCAATCAGACAAGCTGGACCAGTTCACAGATGGTCTGTCTCTGAAAGGAGTGTAGGTCGCCCTTCCAGTGGACGTTATTGTAACAGGGTACCCTAAAGTTGGTGGGGGTATTATTAATTTCCTGGAAAAACGCAATCCGCTGAATGTCCATATAGTAAATAGCTGACACTCATCCTTATTGGAGTGCACTTACTGTGACATTGTGGCAGCCAAAACCTGAGTCTGACTATAATTGATATGGGTGCTCATGTCAACATTGTCTTCTCTAAGTTGGTGGCGAAGTTGACTTTAAAACCTGATATAGACCATTGGATGGTGTATGAGACCGCTCAAGCAGAAACCACGGTCTCTGAGGGAGCATAAAGTGCGCTAACCTTGCGGTTTGGATCTTTGTTGTTGTGGCTCCGGTGGTAATATTACTGAATAGAATTACAATCTGTTGATTGTACTGCATTTATGTGAAACTATGGGGCTGTCGCTGATTGATGGAAGAGACCTTCACAATTTTGGGACAGCAGATCTCATTTTACTTTACCTCCAGCAGGTGCTGAAGGGCTTGGTGCATAAGGGACGGATCAACCTTGCCTTCAGTGATGGGGTGATTAAGGTACGCTACCATCGGCTAAAAGGCAAGACTCAGGCCCTTCCCCATCAAATATATTAATACCAGGGGCTATCGATTAGAGCTGCTGGACCTATCTCCATCCCCTCAGACATCAAGTAATAATAAATACTGAGTTAGAAGTGGAAGTGTCTGCTGGGCTCTATAGGGAGATCAGTGGGCCTTATCAGCAATCATGGCTTGATCCCCTTGTGGCTCCAGGCATCATACTTCCAGGCCTTGGGGAGTTCAGGGTATTTTTAGCAAATCTTCAGAACGTACCAATTCAAATCTGCCAGTTCCAGATTGTAGCATTATTTTACATCTAAACTTAGTTGGGAGGTCACGCGGGTTCACAAGTATGGGTCACTGGAAGAATTTGGTCTGCCCATCGAACCACACGTTGGCATAATGGCAGTTGTACCCCATGAGAATTTAATGTGGTTATCAGAAGACCAGAAGGATCAAGCGGAAGCTTTATTTAAAAAATACAAGGAGATTTTTGCTGTTTGATAATCATGATTTAGGATGCACTTGGGCAGTTGTTCATTGGTTGTACACTGGGGATCATCCCCCCATCAGTCTCAGCCAATCTGCTGATCAAGGGCAGCTGAAGAAGTTGTCACTGAGGGGATCAACAAGCTACTGGAGCAGGGGATGCTTAAACCCTCTAAGAGTCCCTGGGCTTTGTCTGTTCTGATTGTGAAAAAAAGGATGGCACTAACCACATATTAACTGAATACTGGAAGCTCAATAGTATCACCAAAAAAGACTCAAACCCTCTGCCATGGATTGATGATGTGCTGGATCAGTTATGCAGAGCTCACTATTTCTCAGTAATGGACTTGAAATTTGGTTATTAAAATTGTGTTGCCCATGACAGAACAAGAGAAATGCGTGTAATCACATCCGAAGGGCTTTTCTAACTGAACCATATGCCGCAAGGGCTGTGTAATTCCCCAGCTACGTTCCAACGAGCAATGGACACCATTTTAGGCAACCTGAAGCTGTTGTGCATACTTTTGTACCTCAACAATATCAACATCTTCTCCAACACATTCTCTGAGAACCTTACCCATTTAGAAGAGGTTTTTTGCTGACTGGCTGAGGCCAATATCAAGATCAAGCCCTGGAAATGTAGCTTTATCAAGAATCAGTTGGAGTACCTCAGGTTTGTGGTGGATGTAACCAGGCTGCAGCCCAAGCCAGCCAAAGTGGAGGCTATCCAGAAGATGATTATGCCAACTAGTAAAGGGATATTCAGGTGTTTTTGGGGATGTTGTGTTATTACCGCAACCTCATACCCAATTTCAGTTGCATTAGAGGTCCGCTGTTTGAGCTACTAAAGAAAGATGCCACTTTCAAATGGATGAAACGGCGCCAATGCTCCTTTGATACACTTCAAACAGCACTAATCAGTGCGCCTATGTTGTGCTACCCTAATTTTTGATAATGAATTTCTTGTGCAGATGGATGCTTCACTTTCTGCTGTTGGAGAGGTTCTGTCTAAGAAGGATAATGAGGGGGAGGAGCACCCCATGGTGTACTGCAGTTGTAGCTTGAATTGCCATTAACGTAACTAAACTGTAACCAAGTGGGAGTGCTTAGCAATGATTTATGCGTATAAGCAGTTTTGAGTCTACTTGCACGTATTAAAGTTTAAGGTCATAACTAATCATGCATCATTGCGCTGGATGCAGAATCTAAGAGAGCCTGAAGGGCGGTTAGCCAGATGGGCCCTTAAGCTTCAGGCTTATGACTTTAAATCCATTACCAACCTGAAGCAAAACACTAAAACGCTGATTTCTTATCAAGATTGCCAACAATTGTAAATACAGCATATTTAAGTGACATAATATATGACAAAATGCTCAGTGGAAAGTATGACAATGAGCTGCCTCAAGTTATCAAGGTAGTAGATTTAATCAGGTCTAATGCATTTTAGAAAAATGGGGAATTGTTAAGTGGATAGGGTGTACTACCATGAAGTTCCCCAACCTTCCACCAGACCAAATATTTATCATGAGCGCACACTGAGCAGTTGGCCATGATGGAGACTGAAAGACCCTTTAATTGTTGCGACCATGGTATTATTGGGAAAGCATGCAATTTGACATCTTTGAGACACTATCCTGCTTGTCATGGCTGGAAAATGACATGATGGGGACCAATCCAAGGGACAAAGCTGCATAACAGGAGGCCAAGAAGGTGAACTTGGCTGGCCTCCCTGATCTCAAGTATACCTTGGATCAAGGCTATATGAAGGCGAGGTATGCCCAGGTTGGTCCTAGGGATGCTAGAGAAGTTTGGCCCTGCATAGTAGCAGGCGCATCAAAACCAGCTTTATGTTAAATAAAAATGGTTCCCAATGGTTTTTAGGTGAATGGGGTCTCAAAACCCATTTGGTTTTTAAACTTTCAAGCTTGGGTCAGCTGCTTTTACAATCAATTACCCTATTTTGGGTGATTAACAAGTAATCATCTTGAACGATTGAAGCATGCTACTATTGGTGCGCCTTGGCTTAGACCCACTTCCCTCAATTAATTGTCTGCCAAAATCCCTTAAATTCCTCATATCGAGACCAATCTTCCCTGTTGGTTGACATCTCATTTAAAATTTTTCTAATTTTTATTTAAGTGTGACGACTATGGAACAAATGTACCAAACTGATAGAGAGGATAGGGAGTAGGGAGAAAGAATATAGGAGTGGAAGACAAAACCCAAGTACTGGGGGTAAAACCTTACTGAATGTGTTCTGATAGACTGAGATTATATGATCTAACTTCACTGACTCGCTTGGTCAGACCAAGTCATGGTTCACAAATCCACATGTATTGATATCCTTTTGGCATAGAAATGCAATTTCTGCCATGACGGTATTGGAAACCTCAACATGAGGGGCAATAGTGGGACGCCCTCCTGACTATGCCACACCTCCTCTTCTCCCTTGATATAAAACCCTCGTTTAGTACACCGTTTTCTAAATATGTTATCTTGAATAATCCTATGCATGGACCTCTTTGAGGAGGCCTTACGCAACGTTAACCACTTAATTTTACAATACTACATCTCTCCATCAGTGCACCATTGGGCCACCCAGGTTTTCTCCAACCTAGGGCGTCTATCCCTTACCACTTCATGCACCGCATTGCTTCCTTTTGATTTCTACCTTCCTTGATAACCCTTTTCTACCTAAGTTACTCGAGCTCAAGCACCCTCTGCGGGGCTCTAGTAACTCTTGTACTATTGACTAGTTCCCTGGCGTTGTCCTTGTGCACCAAACACTACCACGCTGTGAACAGGAGAGTTATAGATACTCTCCTTACACTGCTTCCACTAGTGCCAGGGGTAGAATCCATTCCACCAAAAGACTTCGTACTAGTTAGTAAAACCTCACTTTACTTGGTATACAGTTTCTATTGATGTTGTGAGACCTCTGCCAACTGGAGCTAACCAGTCTAAGTATTTTTGGTGGCAATGACCACTTGACCAGGTGGGTTGAGGCGCGGGCCATTTGGGATCTGGAGGAATTTACTAGGGGTAAGCTTGTAATGGAATGTATTATTCAGCTTCACAGCTGCCCACAGTTTATCCTTACTGACAACGGCACTAAATTTTTTTCTCTCACATCCTTCCCAAGCTCAATATAATGATGGCCATCCGCAGGGTTCATTAAAACCACTTATCCCTTGAGTCCAACTGAATGGTCAAACTGGATAATGGGACCCTGGTAAACATACTACGGAAGTTGGTTACAGATAGGCCCTTCATTTAGAGTATCCTCCTTTCTACCATGGTGCTCACCTATATTATTAGCTACCATTCCGCCATGGGGAAAAACCCCTTCCAATTGCTTTATAGACGGCACCCCACCCTGCCTGCGCTTCTATATGCCTGTGTAGAGGACTTTGGAAGAGTTTATCCACAACGCTATTTGAATGCCCTAACTAATACGCTGATTAAATTACAAACCAAAGCGTACTCGTTCAGATTAGCCAAGAAAATAAAAACCAGGCTGCTGATAAGATATGGTGGAGTGACCAAGCACAGTTCAAGGATGGAGATATGTTGCTTTACCACGATTATCATGGGTTTGGGTAAAAGCACAAGCTTGCAAATATTTGTATTGGGCCATTTGAGATAATATAAAAGACAGGTGTTGACACCTGTACTATCAAGGGCCCGCAAGCAGTCAGATTATAAATTGAGTGCATGCAAAATTCCTTTGGCCATATAAGCAGCATTAGAGCCTCTCCAAAAAGAAAAGAAAAAACAACAAACAAAATAAAGTAAAATTGAAAATGTTGATCAATACTACAATCATTGAGTTATAAGCTAAGTTTATTAGGAGTTACTTCTTAAGGTCTTTTGCTTTGCTGTCTTAAACTTTCCACGTTTTTTCAGTTTCTTGCAGCGATCCTTTTGCTCTGACCAATGGGACCCTCATTTCTTCTTTTGCTTCTTTGAGGGTGCCACAGATTCAATATACCCTTCTCAGGTTGGGGGTGAAGGCAAAGGCTGCCGTGACAAGGTTGAGGGTGTTGGCATCCACTCAGGGGCCATTGTGCTAGCCTGCGGAGGGGAGGCCAGTGCGGCGAAACTGGAAGAATAGGACGGACTGGGGTTCCAGGAAAAAGGCGAGGTGGTGAGAGCTCGGCTGGTTAATTGAAAAAACACATTCTTACCCCACTAGGAGCAAAGCCCACAACCACATGCATTGATGGACCTAGGAGATTAATGAGTAAGCTAGTAGAGGGGTTGGAGTCATAAGGGCTGCCAAGTAAGTAGGTGAGCCCCAGCTCGAAGAGAAAAAGCCACGCTTAGCACAAGGTAAACCATGAGAAAGTTCTCCATGCTTGGATACACCATTGGAAAAGGATCAGCTGCAGTAAATGCTGCTCGCTGGGCCACTCAAGGGTTGCCTGGTGTCGCTCTATCCCTGATCCTAAAGTGGTTGCAGGATAAAAAAAGTTTACCTAGGGCCCCAATAATGGGAAGGTACTGGGATTGGTCGTTGGTGCTGAGGGCAGTGAACGCTGATGCAACCCAGATCAAAGGCGAGCTAGCCAGATGTGCAGAAGTTCACCACTAGGGACTAGAATTGGGTAGGAGCATGGGGAAATGACCTGACCAGCTGGCTATCACCCACTGCATGAAGCACAGCATACGCGGAATGAGCAAAGCCTTGTGATGAGGCTCAGCAGGAGATGGGAGCACTAGACGACTGAAGCCATCTGCCAGGAGCTGGACCACTATGTTAAATGAAGGCCCTCAGCTCTGCTCCTATCCCCAACGTGACTGAGCCTGTCATGTGCACATGACATGATAGTGGGGACCAACCCCAAAGACAAGGCAGGGCGCCAGGAGGCCCAGAGGGTGAAGATGCAGGCCCTTCCTGACCTGAGGCACACCCTAGACCAACACTGGACTCAGGAAAAATATGCCCAGGTTGGGACTAGTGGGGTGCCAAACTCCCAGCCCCTGAAATAATGTCAGGCATTAAAATGAACAATTTACTGAATGAACGCTGACAGATCAATTCAGTTTGTCAAGGAGCGGGGTTTTAAAACCTGTTCCATTTTTGAAATAATGGTCTCAGGCCAGATCCAACTTCAATCAATCACTTGAGTGAAGTCAGTTTTGCCTATTCAACCAACTTGGATGGCAGTGTTGCCCTATTGGTGAGTCAGTGCTTGTGCCCACTGTGGCATAACCCTTATTTCCCAACTCAATGCTTAAATATGTTTTCCCCAATCAACATTCCTTGTTGGTCTACTTCCCCAATAAACCTTTGCCCCATTTACGTTATTTTAAATTTTATAATATTCTGACGCTCCTGTGCGCAAACCTCTTTGAGGAGGTCTCATGCTCCGTTACCCTTGCCATTGCAAGTACCATGTAGCACTCCTCATGCACCGTTTGTCAGCCCAGGATCCCTCCAACCTGCGCCTAGCCCCGTTATACATGTGCACCGCGTCACCTTTAAAGGGTTTTTATTATAAAATTTTTAATTGTATGCCTAAGTAATTATCGCTCCAGCACCATCTGATGGGCTCTAATCACGTTGACACTAACGGCTAGTTCCCTGGCGTTGGCCTGGTGCACCACACACTGCCACGCTGGGAACAGGAGAGTTATAGACACTCTCCTTACATTAGCTGACCAACTAATTTTTCTTATGTGCACAAACTTTTTCATGTGGAATTATTCCAAAGTGGAGACAGTGGCCGTCAGCTGTAAGCTCCAGCTGTCATTAGCCACACCGCTACTTCCTCTTTTTCCCACAGGTTGGAGTAACTCAGCGCTATAATGGTTGCCTCCAACTGGAAAATATCCACCCTTTGTGTTCTTACCTGATGGATTTGGACGCTTCGATGTCCAAAAGTCATGAACCCCAACTTTCCGCCAAATTTATTAAATTTCATTCTGATAAACAAATTTTCCCTCACCAGCGCATTCATACAATGCTGACAGAATTGGCGCAGATGAGCCTGGGGGTGTTGGCCTTGGATAACATTGGGCATTCCATCGCGGTTCCAGGGATAGGGTTGTTTGCATCTAAAAACGCGTTTTATAACAAAACCCTGGACTTTATCTATGAACTGTTTATTAGTTCATATGGCCTGGATGAGGACCCTATTCCGGTGTATCAGATTACCCCTAAGAACCCACGGTTGACCTCTACCATGATCTGGCGCACTCAGGAGGTGGAGAAGGAACTTCATTTAAAATATGACAAAGTATATGCACCTGCAGAAGGCATGTTGAGGTATGTGGTCTCAGTATTAAGAGTGGCCAACTATCCCTCCCCCTTTTTTTATTCCAAAAAGGAATCTATTAGCATGCTTGAACAAGAAGAAGAAATTTTTGGTGAAGTGTTGTCATTGTCTTCCATAAAAAAGACCATTCCGGGTACTTTTTTTTGACTGCCACCCTCTCCTTTGGGTAAGCTCGCCACTACTATTTTGGTGGATACTGGCGCCTCTGGAAACTTTATGGACCAGTACTTAGTCGATTACCTTGGACTGAGTTACATGCCAGGTGATGTGGTTAGAGGAGGGGCGTCCCAAGGTATTCCCACTCTGAAGATCATTGGGATAGTGGGCTATCAGGTTGGCAAGTACTACTTGTCTGATCACTTCAGTGCGATCAAAAACCTCCTGTTCCATATCATTTTGTGTGTGGAGTAATGGCGGAAGTTTGACATTAGAACTACCCTGAAGGAGAATACCTTGTACCTCACCATGAAGAATGGTCACACATTAGTTGTGCCTTTGTTGGAAGAAAACGTCCCAGGAAAATTGCCCCATTGGTCCCACCGTCTCCCTTGTCGCCTTTTCCTCAATGCAGAAGCCCTCAGTGGAAATTCCAATACCTTCTTGCTTGGAGGTTTTGGAATCCTCCTTTGATGTAGCATCTGCCAACACATTCCCTGAGCACTCTGAGTTTGATTGTGACTTCAAGCTCACAGTGGATCTGGTGTGTATCTCTTCCTCTATTTACCCATTGACTGTCCGGGAGGAGGAGGCGTTGGATGTGTGGGTAAAGAAACAGTTAGCCAAGGGTGCTATTTTTCAGCGTACCACCCCTGTATGCTCCCCCTACTCTTTGTGGAGAAGTCTGATGGTACCTTACGCCCCTTCATAGACTATGGTAACCTTAACAACGTTACTGTACCAGACCTCCATCCCATCCCTTTGGATTCACAGATTGCACGCTATGTGGAGAAGGCGAAGGTCTTTTCCAAGCTGGAATGCCTCAACGAGTTCAATCAGATCCAGATTAAAAAGGGACAAGAGTGGTTGACCGCATTCCATACCAGAAAAGGGATCTTCCAGTTTTGGGTCATGCCCTTTGGGCTTAAGAATTCCCCTGCTTTCTTACAACGCCGCATTGATGCATCATTGGGGGACTTGTTAGGGTATGTGCGGTCGCCTACATAGATGATATCCTGGTATTTTACCCCAATCCAGAGTCCCATGAAGTACATCTTCAGCAAGTGGTGGAGAGGTTAAAGGCATCCAGCCTTACGCTGAAGATTAGCAAGTGTGAATTTTTCAGGTCCCAGGTTACTTTTCTGGGCAACGTCGTGTTTGACAAAAGTACACATGATAACTCCAGACAAGGAGAAAGCTATTCGTGAGTGGCCCACCCCCACCTCAGTCAAGGAATTATGGAGTTTTTTGGGGATATGTACGTTCCTCAAGAAGTTCATTTCTAATCTATCTGAGGTGGCGGCTCCCCTATACAAGGCTAGCGGTGCCAAGGTGCTTCAGTGGTCCCCCACTTTGGAGGATGTATCTAAGCAATGAAGTGTTTCTGTTGTCCACGACTGTTCTTCGCCAAGTCGATTCTTCAAAGGAGTTCATTGTGTCTACTGATGCCTCCAACTTCGCCATAGCGGCCACCTTGTTACAAGTAGGCGAAGATGGGATAGAGCATCCGGTGGGATATTTTTCTAGGAAAATGTCTTTACCAGAGTTGAATTACGCCGTTTATGATAAGGAGTTATTGGAAGTGGTGGAGGCGCTGACTTATTGGCGTCACCACTTGCATGGCTCATCCAAATCTTTCTGGGTACATACAGACCACTGCGCCTTGCTGTACTACCGCTCTCCTCATGTCTTAACCCCACAGCAGAACCGTTGGCATGAGAACCTTGTCCAATTCACATTCACATATGAGTTCACCAAGGGCAAGGATAATGATTTGGCGGATTCTTTGAGCTGCAACCCTGCTCTAGCGCCCAATCCCAAGGGAGTGGAAGTTCACAACACTCAGGTGATGATTCCTCCAAGTAAACTTCTGCCTCAACAACCCTCTCCTCTGGCCATCGGGCCAGCGCTTGCACCTGTGAAAAACGCGGAGGGATATACTATGTTCAGAAAGGTAGTCCTTTCTCAGCCGCTAGCAGCGGAATATACTACGTTACTTGCTAAGTGCGAGATGAATCATGAGGATCTCTCCAGGGGCTATCACATGAAGGATGAGATGGTGTGGTTCCAGGGGCGCCTATGGGTTCCTGCTGGATCACTTCGCCTGGAAATCATCTGGGACCATAATGATGGACTTACCATTGGTCATCCTGGTAAAGCGAAGACATTAGAGTTAATCCGGCGCACATACAATTGAAAGTGCTTGCCTGATCAGGTGGGGCGGTAATGTAAGGAATGTTTAGTCTGCAACCAAATGAAGCCAAATCATCAACCTCTTAGCGGAGTTGATGGTACCTGTCCAGAAAGCTGAAGGGCCCTGGACTACCCTATTAGTGGATATTATTGTATAACTACCTGTCTCTGATGGTTATGATGCCATCATGGTGGTGGTGGAGCATTTTACAAAGTTCACCCACTTCATTCCGTGCAGAACTACAATAACCGCGGCTGAGATGGCCAGGCTTTTCGTCATTTATGTGTTTGCGCTCCATGGAGTTCCCCAAGAGATTATCAGTGACAGGGGACCTCAGTTTACCTCTGTCTTTTGGGAAGAGTTGTGTAAGACTCTTCAGATTTGCCCTTGCTGTTCAACTGCCTATCATCCCCAATCAGATGGGCAGACTGAACGAGTGAACCAGTGCTTGGAACAGTTTCTGAGGTGTTACACCGCTGCAGATTATTCAGATTGGGCTTCTCACCTTCCCATGGCCCAGTTTAGCTACAACAATACCTTGCACTCTTCGATCAGCTGTTCCCCATTTTTCACCAGCCATGGCTTTAACCCCGCATTTAACATAGAGCCCATCTGTGGGTCGAAGGTTGAAGCAGTGGTGGACTTTGCCAAAACAACCAAGAAGGTCCACCAGGGGGTTTCCACAATCCTGGAGGCGGCTATGCAGCTATATAAGGAGAACGCTGATGGGAAGTGCCGAGTGGGTCCCACATACAAGGAAGGTGATCTCGTGATGCTTGATGCTCATAACATCCCAATATAGCAGCCATGTAAGAAGATGGGACAAAAGAGGATTGGCCCCTACCGCGTTGTTAGAAAGGTGGGCCATGCCTCATACCAGCTAGATCTCCCCCTCATTCCAGATCTTCTCTGTGTTTCTTGAGAGCAAAATGATGTTGTTTGAGGGCCCCCACCAGAGACTCCTGAGGCCTATCTCATGAATGGGGCGCCAGAGTGGGAGATGGAAGAAATAGTTGCCTCACGCCGCGTTAAAAGAAGAATCAAGTACCTGGTATCCTGGAAGGGATTTGACGCTGCAGAGAACAGTTTGGTTCCAGCATGCGACTGTGTACATGTCCAAGATCTTTAAAAATTTTTCCACCAGCGTTTTCCCCAGGCTGCTGGATCCCAACCTAAACCAACCGTCGCTGCCATGAAGTTGGCCCCTGCCCACAAGAACTTTTCCCTGGCGCAAGCCCCTGGAGGGGGGGTTGAGCCCCATTGGAAGGAGAGGGTAATGTCATGTGCACATGACATAATAGTGGGGACCAACCCCAAAGACAAGGCTAGGCGCCAGGAGGCCCAGAGGGTGAAGTTTCAGGCACTTCCTGACCTGAGGCACACCCTAGACCAACGCTGGGTTTGGGCAAAATATGCCCATGTTGGGACTAGTGGTGTGCCAAACGCCCATCCCCTGACGTCAAGCCAGGCGTTAAAACAAATGATTTACCAAATGAACACTGATGATTTGCTTCAGTTTGTTGAGGAGTGGGGTTTTAAAACCCGTTCCATTTTAAAATAACGCGCTCAGCTGAATTGAACTTCAATCAATCACTTTTTGAAGTCAGTTTCAGCCTATTCAACCAACTTGGAAGGCAGTGTTGCCCTAATTGTGAGTTGGTACTTGGGCCCACTGCGGCATAACCCTTATTTCCCCACTTGAGCTTAGATACGTTTTTCCAACCAACATTCCTTGTTGGTCAACTTCCCCAAAAAACTTTACCCTGTTTATGTTATTTTAATTTTATGATTCTCCAAATGCTCCTGTGCGCGAACCTCTTCAAGGAGGTCTCGCGCTCCGTTACCCTTGCTCATTGCAAGTACCATGAATCTCCCCTCATGCACCATTTAGCCGCCCAGGATCCCTCCAACCTGGGCCGTTTAGCCCTGTTCTATATGTGCACCACGTCGCCTTTATAGGGGCTTTTATTTATAAAATTCGCAATTGTATGCTTAAGTGGTTTATTGCTCCAGAACCCTCTTCTGGGCTCTAATCACGTTGGCACTAACGGCTAGTTCCCTGGAGTTGGCCTGGTGCACCGCGCACTGCAACGTTGGGAACAGGGGATTTATAGACACTCTCCTTACAGAGCCACTATGTCCCCAAAGGGGGTGTGCCAGGATGACAAATTGCCGACAAATTAGGGAAGGAGCTCTTCCAGCCAGTATGATTATGAGATCCACGTCAGCCTTTTCTCATCAGATGGGGGAAGGGGGAACTGGGGGAGAAGGATGTAGCCTGGGTCAGGCAAATTCACGTCAAGCCATAAAAGGAAGAAGAAGTTGAAGTTGCGTACCTGTGGTTGTTGGCGTGAGATGGTTTGCATCAAGTTGAGGAAAAAAGATGTACAGCTTATCATCCAGTCAAAGGGGGGTAATGTTGCAAATCTATATGACTGGATGACAAGCCCTAATTATGACCAATGGATTATTGGAGGAATTTAGCTGAAGATTCAATGGGGAGAATCCGCTGAGGATGTTTCTGAGCTATAAGTATTCGAGTATCTTAGGATGAGGCAATATTGGTTTATAACAGTTTGTTATCAGATCGCCTCCAAAACAAGGCGGTAAGGCGATGTCAACATTTGACAAAGAGAAATAGAATGCCTCAGATTAGGGTGATCAGAGCTAAAAAAACAACAGGCCAAAACCAATGTGAATATGGCGGAATGAATAAACTAAACAAAAGGGTCAATACCAACTGTGGTCGCTGAGATATCAGTGAGATAGAAAGATTGAGGAGGAGGAAGATTTTGAGTTAGTTAGAGAGAGTGAAAAAAGACTAGAAGAGATCCGCTGAAATTATTATATTACATAAAGAAGTGATGTTGGGGTAAATGCTCCCTTTTTTTATAATTGTTTATCTAAGTGTGTTCCCAGGAACTGCTGATCTTCCTATCATCTTTTCTGATTGCTCAGTGGGCGTACCTGCGTGAAAACCCTTTGGCGGATATATAGGGTATCACCTAATTTCACAACAATTTCTTCTACCTGATAGTACTCCTTGGTGATCATGTAAACATGTATGGCTAAATTTACCAATTCAAGAGACGGTGCTTCAGCAGAAGGGCATGGTTCAGTTTATCAGATTTTGATTTATTAACTGGCATGTGTAAGGATTTCCAATTTCTCAGTAGGTTTATTGGGCGGCGGCATCTTTTTTTAGGCGCAAGTCATCAAATGTATGTTGTCAGTAACTTGATGATCCAATAGATTGATGGTGGGAGAGCCAATTTTTGTCATGTAGGAGTTTATTGTGCATGGTATGAATCCCAAAGATTATATTGTAGAGTTAGAGTGTCCATCTTCTGCCAATCCCATTCTTTTCCTTTTTTAACAAATAGTTGCACACTCTTTAATTGTTGTTTGGTGGCGCAGTGCATGGCAAAATGGGCCCATAGCTCATAGTTAAGACATGGCATCTGAAAAAGTCGCATCTTTATCACTCATTGTATCTTCTCTTGGGTTTGTCTGTAAGTATTTTAATTTCCGGAGAGGAGAATTTTGAGGTCAGTGGATCAGCTTCCATAGTTTGTGGTTACCGTTCATAGTAAGATGTCTGAAATAGTGTAAAGCTTTATAAGTAATTACCTTTTTTTGAGTATGCACACGTCCATTATAGAGCTTGGGTCGTAGCATTGAAGAGCTCTAATTGCAGCTTTATTGTAGCAATTGTGATTCCATAATTAGCTTCAGATAGGATTCTGGCTTCTGCTAGTACATGAGCCTGTTGTATGAATAAAAAGAAAAACTGATCAGTGTATTGTTCCACTAGAAGCTACTAGTCAAAAAGTCAGCATGATGTTGAGTGTCTTCTCTGTTCCTCTAAAAAAGTTCAGTAGAGCGTGTTTGACCTCTTTTTAGGTAACAAACTGTCCTCTAAGCAACAGGTTATCTGGTTGTTTCTCCAAACATCTAAGGTGGAGACTATTATGTTTGCCTTGCGATGATCTGAGGCTCCTTCTATTACAAACTCATTCTTTTAAAGAACCCATACTAAAACTATCTCAGTTCAAGGGTGGGAGCTTTTCAATCCAAAAATTTTATCTTCTTCTAGCTATGGCGTCTTATGTCTCGGTTTTTCATAATTTAACCCATAAGAGAAGAGTAAACATGTTGTTGGGCAAAACTAGTTTCAGGGTAGGCTTAAATTCTTGGGTTGTTTTTTTCCATCATCATGGTGATTACTTGTGTACCTCTTTAAGGGAAGAGTCTTTGTCCCCAGAGCCTTCACTTTATCTAGCCTCTTTTTATCATATTATCAACTCTATAAAGCTAATTGGTGAGTCCTACAGTTTTTTTACTACAGTGCTAATGCCCTTTTTAAGTCCTTTTCTAAACTGCCAACTTCTTAATTCAGATTTAAGCGGTTTTTATCTGCATCTAATTCTTTCTCAACGAAATCATATGTTTTGCAATGTCATTTTAATGCCTTTAGTAAGTGGTATTAACGCCTGACAGTACAAAGTTAGCCTGTCACATTTTTTAGATGGTCACAAAATGACTTACTATTATTTCATAACTTGAAATTGGTTTGTTGTAATATATCTAATCTGTTCTTAATCTCATTATAATTTATCAACTTGGAAAAATGATTAGCAAAAGGTCTGGATAGGTATACATTCCTGTCTTTCTATTTAGTCCAGTAAAACAAGAAGTCATTTGCAATCTGATTTTCTAATGAAAAAGGTATCAGTTATTTTTATTTTTTAGGAGCTACTAATCTCTCCACAAAGTTAACTAATTCCATCCGCTGTGGCATATCAGCGTGGTTAGCAATGTGGTGGCTTAAGGTTATAACATGATCTTATATGCGTGTCACCATGGTTTCAGTTCCTTTTACCCATTCAGACATCTCCTGTATGAAACGAATGGTGTAACTCTCAGTGCAAAATATAACATATCAATTTTATGGTTAGCCCTATATAGGTTATAAGCTCTGTCAGAACCTTAGGAAGCTCCAGTTCAGCTAAGGTATAATTTAATAATATGGTGGTGTGTTCCAGTAATTTTTACTTGCACTTGAACCACTGCCTTTTGACCTCTGTAAAAGCGCAGTTGAAGCGTTCTAAAAATATGCAGTTGTCATTTGCTATGCTTGAGCTAATTAATCACATCACTAATCAAAAAGTTGTGGCTGTCCAGTATGCGCAGAAGCTGGAGTATGAATGGTTGTGAGTAGGAGATAAAATACTACAACACACTTTTCTGGCAGTTGAGTTACCTGGTGATATTAGTAGTAGTTGATTAAGGGTATAAGTAGAGTTCATAAATTTGTGGTTGGTATCATTGGTGAAAGAACATGCCATAAAGGTTTCTTTTGGTCTAAAGCATACAGCCAGTACCCTCTGAGGAGCCACTTCATTTTGGGTCTGAGTTACCTTAGGGTGGCATTAATCGACCTTCCCTGCTGCATGTTTAATTCTGGACGGGTCACAAGTTTATTTTCATCAAAGTCTTCCTGCTCATGCGGTAACACTACAGTAAAGCTGTGGATATACGTATGAGGTCTCCATGGGCTCCCTGGTGTACTTTGCATGTAATCCTTAGATTTTTTTAGTGTGATGAATCGTTGTTAGAGCTAGAAAAAACACCTAATCTCTTGTAATTCAAATAGTTTTAATGTTTTAATAAGTGGCCTCCTTTAGTAGGAAACAATATAAATTTTTTCAGAAGATAGAAGTATGTAAAAACTTTTTTGCGGATGGTTGCACAGGGTCTTAAAACCACTAATAAAATGGGAGGCTAAATGACAGTTACTGTCCTTGAAATAATGTAAAAGCAGCTAGATGATAAACGTTTTCACAATATATCTTAACAGTTGAGTCACACTACTGACCACTCTCAGGGGACTCTTGATAGTCTTTTTTACTTTTAAAAGAGTAATTCTACCAATTAAATGCATGTATCCTAAGCTTGCCCTACTTCTCCTCTTTATGTGTCTTTTGTTTTAGATCAGCGGTTTTTATAATACTTATTTTATTTCCTCCTATCAATTTACACCTAGACTCATGAAGTTACTTATAGTTAGAGTCTTGTCCTAGGATCTAATATCCTTGACTTAACAAATCTCTCTCAAATCAATAGGCATTATTTGTTATAGTTATAGATATATATATACTTCTATTCTAATTGATTTAGTGATAATAGCAATTGAATGCCAGAAGTAAATATACTAAAAATCAATTGCTAATTCGGCATACTAGCAATATTTGATAGTTTAGGTTTATTGCTCATTAATCAGGTTTCTAGCATCTGTTTTCTTGTTACAGCATAGTGAGGCAAGATGTCTATGGACTCAATATTGTTGATAGGTGAGATAAGGTTTATCTGACCATTTCCGTCCATCTAGTTTTTCCTGTTTGTCCATGATTTGGTATTTCCTTATGATTTTTGGCATAATTATCCAATTTCTATGTTATTTTATCTACAATTTTTAATTGGCGTGTCAAAAGTCAAAACCAACATCCTAAGGAAGAACAGTTTTAAATATTTAGCTATAGATGGTTAAAGTTAAATTATTACTTAATGACGATCCTGATAGAGATACTTGTGCTGTTTGGAAGGTAATGCGAATGTAAAAGTTGTTTATAGTATTTTCCATGATTAAGACTTGAGACTCTTAGTAGAATTTGTTGGCTTAGTCTCCTATATAATCATTTTTACTAAATTAATATAAACTCCTACTTGTATACATCCATTTATTTAGGGCTCCCAAACTCTTTAGTGATTTCATCTTTGGCTTCATGTAATAAATATTTTCCGTTTATTTGATGTAACATCTGATTTTGGCAATCAGTGTCTAAGCGGTTGACTATTATTACAGCTTTATAGAAACCACTATGACAAAATAGTCAACTTAAACAGAATAATAATGCAAAATATTGTCTAAAAAGAAATGCAAGTAGTTTTGGTATTTTGAAGAAATTGTCAGTAATATAATTTTTTTAGTACTAGATGATCAGTAATATAGGTTTAGAATTTGCAAGATATGTACAGTCAAGAATCCAAGCTGCAACTATAATGTTATTTGTGCTATTTTTAGGATTGTAGCAAAATTTATAAGCATTTTTTAGAATTACAAGTACTGTCTGCTTTGCTCTCCTCCTTAAATAATTTAAAAATCTTCTTTGGTCAACTATGCTTCATGATTTTCAATTTATTGAATTTTCACTTATTTTGCACAAGGTCTTTTAATTATTCATGGATTTAGCTTCTTAACTTTTCTGATTTTGTTTGCTTTCCTGAAATAGGCAAATTTACCAACTTTAGCTTGCAAAAGAGACTTTAACATTAGAAACTCTATCAGGACATCTTCAAATTATCCTTAAGGCGAAAAGTGTCCATAGAAATCATCCGTTAGTTTTTACCACATGTTATACTTCTTTGTCCACTTTTTCAAACTTTTTCTGTGTCATTTAATTTTTCCTGACTTCTTTAATTTTAAGGCATCTTGATTGACAATCTTTATCCTTCCCAGATTTTCAGTATCTCTCATTTAATGTTTGCCATGAAGGTGATAACTTCTGTTTTTTTCTATATGGTGTTATAGAATCACCTGCCTTTATCATGAGAACTAAATTGTCTTTTTAGGTTTTAATGCATAATCTCATTGATGATGATAAAGATTTACTATTGTATGATGACAGCAAGCCCTATTTTATTATTCTTAACAAGCAATCTTAACCTCACTTAGTTTTAAGAAATGAGTATTGTGAACCAAGGCTAAACACTTCATAAGACAAAAATACACTTATTAGTAGAATACCTGCTGCTTTCCTACTTTTAGTAAAAAGAAATTATACATTACAAAGGGATAAGTTAATTCTAGTGAACACACAAATAGTTTATTTCATTTAAAAATGACAACCTTGCTAACAAGCTTATTACCCTAAAAGGGAAATATATAACTTTGATAATAAAATTTATCAATACCTTCTCTATTTAAATAAAGAGTTTAATAACAGAGAGCTTTTATAACACTTTCTGGATGACCCTATAATAGCGTTCTGAAGCTTAGTCAGCCCTAACTGCCCTAAAAAATACCTAGTGGCCATTGTTTTGTAAAGGAACAGTAGCCCTTATAATGTAGGCTACATCACTTATTTAATACCTAAGTGCCATCAAAACTAGTGGTGACTCTGAGGTAGCTTCAATAAGTACCCTAAATTAAGTGGCGCTTATCCTGATTATAATTTTAATAAATTGGTAATGACCAAATGTAAAAGATCTCCGAAAATACATATGTCCCTTGTTGACAAATGCGCCTGATAAAAATTAATTAGTCTTAGAATTGGAATTTAGCATAGTTTTGAAGGCAACTAAAGATTAAATTGGCACACACCCTAAGTTGCAAAATTCTTGATTGTCTATACAATGAAACAATAATAAGCTGTCATAAGAAGCTTATCAAGCTAATTAAATTAGCATTAAGACAGGCGTACAACAAATTGTACTATCAATAAAGTCAGAGCTAGTTGTCTAATCACATAGATTGTAATAACCTCAAATCATGAAGCGCTACAATTCACCCTCAAGTTTGCGTCATTAAAGTCTATATCTTTTCAGAGATTATATAGAATGAACTGACCTGTTGGAAATGGGATCAGACTGATTACTAGTAACTTTGACAAACCTTTAAGACATCGCAAATAGACGCTCTATAACTGACAATAAAATTATTATAGGGGATATAGAACTCCACAGCAAACCTGAAAATCATATGACACTGTTAGTACTTGTGAGAATACAGAATGTTAGAGAATTATCATATACTAAATGACCTTTTGTCAAGTACAAGGTCCCTATTTTTTTAAAAAAATTTCCTTGTACAGAAGTACTTATTCAAATGCAAAAAAAACTTGATAATAACTGCATTTAAACTCCCTTGCGCAGAACTACAGGGGGTTCTGAGATTTTTGCATTGGATTGTTTTACTAATAAAATTATATATCTAACATAAGCATTTATTTTCTCTATACTAGATACATTAGTAACTAAAAAAGAGTTTATAGCAGGAATATCTGAAGTTGAAAAAATATATGTCAAAGCATTTAGTTTCATTCTAAAATTGTGAAATAGGTAGAACTATCCCAAAATAATGAGATCAATATAGAAAAAGGTACCCTACTCTTGTAGGTAGCACTTTAGGTACCAATTTCTTTATATTAGCAATTTAAGCAGAAATGAATACAGGTGAGCTTTTACAAAAATTTATTTAAGATTAAAACCATAACCCTAACATGGATACAATGTATTGTAGAAAACTAGACCTTGTTGCAAAGATCTGAGATTAGATTTTCACATTTGATACATAATATGATTCTTTTAAAAAAATTAGAAATTTGGTTATAGTTGAGGATAAAGTATGACAAAAACCTGAATTATCACTTTGAAAAATGAGAGATATTTTATCTCTTCCAGAACATTAAAAAACCCAGAATCTTTGGGACCATCTAGTACTAAAAAAAACCCAGAATCTTTATATGATTCTTGATAAATTTTTTACTTAAAAACTGAAGTTTAGCCAACTTGCAGGTTCTCTGCATTAATAGTTGCAAAAATACTGTTAATGGTGCTTCTCATAGGTGCTTAACCTCAGGAGTTTAAAATATTGACAGATACATAAGTTGTAAAAACTTAGCATTTTAAAAATTCATATCATAAAAAACAAATCGTATTGCAATGAATCAGGTAAATAGAGATAGAATGATGCTTTATGAAAAATAAATTGGAGATTTATACACCCCTGTAAATAAAAGAATATTTTAGAATTTACCCCTAGATAAAGACTATGATTGCGTGATATTATATTATAAAGAATCTTTCATCTCAAGTGGTTAGGTTTAAGTACATATTGAGACAGATGCGCCTCACACTTATTTTAGTGCCATGCTGTGTTATAAGGATGCAAGACTTTTAATCTTAAAAAACACCTTTTTAGATTATTGTTATTATACCTTTTAATTAATATGTCAATCCACCAGATCTAGTATTTAAATTATTTTCATTAAATCCTTGTTTCTGATCAAAATTTTTGTCTTACCACAGCGTTCCTAATCTGGGTTATTGCATTTAGAATTGAAAAAACAGGATTTATATTTTATGGTCTCTGACTAATCAGATTGCATTAAAATAGTTAAATACCATACTAACTTAGAAATTGTTAGCTAATCAGACATTTAAGTAACATCTTTGCTTATAAATGGTTTTCATTCTTTTAAACTTTATAGTTGAATTTTAAGTTATCTCATTCTGGTTGGTTTAGCTTGATCACGAATTCTGATTAATTGGTATTATTTTCATAGTTTGTAGCTCCCTTAAGGTCTAAAAATGGTTATGTTTCATCCCTTAGTGTCTGAATTAAGTTTAGGTATTATGGATTGAACTTTGGAGTAAGGTTATCTAATTTCCCCTAAGGTATTATTCTACATAAATAAAGCATTTGAGCTATTATATACCTGGGTATTATTATTGGAATAACAAACATACAGATGTCTTTTATTTATTTGGGTAAGGCTGACCAGGGGACGGACACTTCTGATAAGACACTAAACAACAAACGAACTTCAGTGAGAGGAGGGCACCCCAGAGAAGCAGATGATATCTCCTGTTGCCAGCGGGAATGCCAAGAGAAGAAAGGGGGGTTACGTGTGCAGGGGCTTGCGCCACTATTGAGCATGTATGTAGGAAGGGGCCTGAAACTATGAAACAAACCAGGAACCAGTATGAGACCAACTGGCAGCAATGTGGTGGGAGGTACCCAAACATCCACACTTGAAAGTGGTCCACTAAGTGTGACCATAACCTGCGTACAGCTTCTTAGAGGGTGGGGGTGGAGCCTGTGATGGCATCCAAGACAATCATGTGGATAGTCCGCATAGAGTTTGTGACTACCAAGGCATGGAGGGAAGGCGGAAGAGGGGAAGCCATGGATAAAGCGAACATGTCCTTAGACAGGCTGAAGGGCTGTGCCTGATCCTGGAGAAGCAGACGTTGCACCTCAAGCCATGTCGCTTATGATGGAGGGCACTTTTCCAGTTAGTGAACCAGCGTTATGTACTGGCCACACATGACACAGGATGAGTGTAAAGCGTCAGAGCGTTCGGCAGTATGGTATACCCCTCTCATGCAGCGCCAAACATGGGAACAAATATGTGGCTGAAGAGGGTGGTTGGCATACTTCCAGTTAGCTTTCTGGGTAGCAGGGGGGTAGGGGATGTCCATCATGTTCAGGTAGTACACCCTGTACATGGTAGGGGGTCTCATGGGTATCACTCCGTTCAGAATGAGAAATCCTTGTACTTCCTGGGTGAACCAGGAGAGGGACGTCCCCTCTGGGTGGTGTGCCCACAGGTGAAAAATCTCCACTCAGCGCTCTGCATGGAGAGGAGGATCCTTTTGAAGTGGGGCGACGTCCCATGTGGGCCCGCTTCAGCTGGATGTGAGGCAAGGTACTTTAACAGAGAGTGGGCGTGGGAAGGATTGGTGAGGCCGAGGGTGTGGGAGAAGTTGGAGCAGGCTGCGCGGGACCAGTGATGGGCTGAGATTGTGTGGGTAGTAACGGCAGCGATCCAGGTGCTAAGGATTTTGGCAGCATGGGCCTAAAAGTTGAGCAGGCCCATACCACCACTATGGCGAGGGCCAAACATGACATCCAGATACACTGGCGGTGGGCGGCACAACCAAAGCCACCCTTGCAGAAGGGCATATAGTGACTTGAAGAAGAAAAGGGAAAAAGCGATGGCGTGGGCCCTGAACCAAACTTTAGAAGGAGCATAGAGTTGTCTAGCACTACTCTACCTTAAAAGGGAGGTCTGATGGGCTCTGAGGGAAGATATGCATTTCGTCACGTTGTTTAGTATATGAATCTCTATCACCAATGAGGCGTACCCTCCTGCCGCCAGCTACACCACCAAATGGCGGACAGGGCCAACGGCGGGGCTTGGCACAAAGGGGAGCACAAGCGGGGCGGTGTGGGGTGGGCAGAGCAAGCTAACTTGGGCGCTAGCTGATAAGGTGGGTAGGAAACAGGGCGCTGGGGCCCAGTGGGCTTGATACTGACCAAAGAGAATAATATTCAGTTTTTGAGGCGTTAAGTGCTGCGTTACTTACCCTGGAGTAAACCTGGATAGTATCTTAAAACACAGGTGCGTCATGATTGTTAGACATCCAAATCACACAATCATCAGCAAACGCCAACATCTTGACTGGTGCTTGGCCTTGCACATGGACACCAGTAAGGCGGGCATTCACATTTCGAAGAAGTGGGTCAAGGCTGAAGCTATACAAGAGTGGGCTAAGTGGGTCCCCTTGGCGCAGTTCCCATTGAGGGCGGACTACATCCTTAAGGAAGCCAGGGCCACGCACAGCCATTGTGGCGAATTTCATTAGCAACATCACCCAATTGATGAAGCGAGGGGGGAGGCGGAACTGGTGGAGACAGGCTCTGAGATATTCCCAGTTGAACTATCATAGACCTTATGCTGTTCTAAAAATACAAGTGCTCCAGAAGCCATGGATTGACAGACATTGGCTACGGTGTGTATATTGTACCAAATCGACCTTTTGGGTTGAAACCGAATTGTTCAGGGGAAATGAGAGCAGAGGCAGCAATCCCTAGACGGGTAGCTATGATTTTAGTAAGAATCTTTGTGTCTGTGTTAATAAGTAAAATGGGGCGCCAGTTAGCCAAGTCCAGCTTATCCTATTTTTTGTAGAATGTAATCGTGAAACCTCTTGCCTTCCAAGCAGGAGGCGCATTTCCAGAAGGCATTGGTTAAGAGAGGCAAGCAGAAAGGAGGATAAATCTTTGAAATACTTCTTATAGAACTCATAAGGGATGCCATCTGGGATTGGGCATTTCTTATATAGTGCACCATGAATGATGGACTTGAGTTAGTCCTGAGTAATCAAATTAATTAACTCTGGGAATCAGAAAACAGTGCAGATGTGTGCACTTTGAGAAAATTTGCCATTTTGGCCAGCGTAATAGGATTGGATCAATACAGTTCAGAGTAATATTTATGTATTTTAATTGCAACTTAAGCCTGCATATCCGCTACAAAGTGGTCTGGCCTTCACACTTGTGTGCAGGCCAAACTTTGGTGCAGTGCAAAATTTTTTTGAAAAAAGTAAGTGGAGCACGTGTTGCCCGCTGTAATATATTTAGCTTTATACTGAACACAAACACAATGCTTGTATTGTCTCACCAGTGCGTTGATGCGGGTGGCCACTTCTGCCCACTTGTGACCCCAAGCTAGGCTGTAGCCCACAGTGGGGACGTTAACTTTAGATGCTCCAATTCTGCCAGTGTGCGCGAAATGATTACTGTGGCAGCCCATGAGTGGCAGGAGGAGAGGTGGCGAGCCTGGTGGATTGTGCTCGCCTTGAAGGTTGACCAGGTGGAAATTAGATCTGCACATAATAGTGTAACAAACTCTGGAGCCAAGGTCACATATTCTACCCACGAGGAAATCTAGGCGATGCAATTTTGGCAGGGCGAAGTTTGCACCATTTCGGCACCTAGGCTGCAGGGTTTGATAAGTGGAAGGAAAATGATACCATTCTATGGTCGGAGAAATTGATTTTTGTCATGGTATAGTGGGAAATTTAGGTGTGAAATTTAAGTGGCGCGAGGTAAGGCTGATGCGGGTCGTTGACCTTAACTGGCGTTGTATATGTGGGGGCGCAACATGTAATTGAGCAGCGAAGCATGGTGTGGCAAGGTATCAAACAACCCTAGGGTGGCCTTGAGAATGCAAAGTTAAATGTGTCCCTGTGGTGGTGTAGTCAATGAGGGCCAGAGGTCTGTGGATGGGTTCATCAAGCAGTTCATGTCTCCAACAACAAATGGGTTGGTGGGTAGTGGGAGGGAATTGACTGCTGAGAAAAACTCCCGACATTCTCATGCACAGTTTGGGGCATAAATGTTAATGACAGCATGCACTACGTCAGTCCACAAAAAGGTGACAACAAGGATGCGGCCATTCAGGTATAAATTTGATGAAATATTTTAAATTACTGTTCACTCAAACAAGCACACCACAGTGCTCAGACCAAAAGGATAGGGAAGGGAGGAGCATGGTTTTCCATGATCTCTCAGTACCGCGTGGACAGTGGGTTTCCTAAATGGCCAGGATGTCCACGGGTAAATTTTTTTGTAAAAAACTCAGTTTCCTAGTCCAGGACGGTGAGGAAATTGAGTCCAACAATGTTCAACGTCCCTAAAGTAAAGGCTCCCCCATCACACCTTAGGTGCAAGGGGAAGGGCACCTGAGCCCTTCAGCCTTCTTTTTTTCATCATGGCACTGCCTGGCATCACTGGTATTTGATGCTATGGAGTAATTGTCAGAATGGTTAGCTTTAGCAGTGTGGTTTGAGTTGGCTTTTGGCTTCACTATTTTTCCGCTGTGGGCTGAGTTTTTTGCTGTGCATGCATTTGTGGTGAACCTTTGCTTGGAGGTGGAATTCTTGGCAGGATTGCCAGTGAGCGACGCAGTCCCAATTGATGCTTTGGCGCATTAGTCAGGTAAAACCAATTCATCCATTGGGATTTCAGATTGGGTGGCACAATTGGCTTGGGCGTCCCAATCTGATTAATTGAGAGATTCATGAGCTGCTTCTGCCATGAAAGTCTCAAGGTCCTCCTGGATTTGGGCTGGCGAGATGGCAGACACAGCCTTGGCCGCCTCCTTGGCCGCCGCCTTACAGGACTTCTTGGCCTTCTTCCGCTCTTTTGGGGGCACTGGTTTTACTAGAATGTAGCAACCTTGCGCTCCCCATGGAAAGGCTAGCTTCATTGTCTAGTGTTGGTTCATAGTGGGCTTCAACACCACCCGTTGAATCTAAGACAATTTCTTGATAAGTAATGCCCTCCTTGATAGGGAAAGTGTGGGCCTTATGGCCAAAAGCGTGACAGAATGTGCATATGGGAGGCGCGCTATCCAGGGTGACCCTGAATGGATGGGTGTCTTGCCCATCAATTTTGACAAAAAGTGGTATGAGGGATTTGGGTCAAATTCTCAACTATCCCCACAGATGAGGTGAGGACATCAATTGCTTTACCTGTGCACAGGTTTGGCATCAGCATAAAGCACTGCATTTCGAAGGATTGAATTTCTCCATAGATGGCAAGCCCAGCCTTCAGGTGGTGCTCAAGCACAGTGTGCTTGACCGTTGTGGGTAGAAAGTTAAAAGTCATGAAATTTGGTCGATTTGGTCCAACGGGTGAACTTTGTTTTGACTACCCATTGAACGTCTGGGAGGTCTACTACTACTCACACCTTTGCGGCTTCATCTTCTGCTTCCTTTGTTTTGAAGCCAAGAACCAGCCAACCACGTGGCATGGAGTGGGGTGCAACATACACCACGTTCAGGAAATGTGTGTGTACTACTCCACAAAACATCTCCCAGAGCACCGTTTGCTGAATATCCAGGAAAACAAGCACCTTGTGTTCTACTGACTATAGTGGTTGGGAGTGTGGCATATTGATGAACTGGTTGCAGCGCGCATGCCAAGCCAAAATTTCCGGGGAAATGGTAACTGCCGGTTTTTTGTTATTAATTTATCTATACCGCTGGATTTGTTGAGGCATTTACATAAATTTGGTTGACGTGGGGCCAACACCTGTGCCCTTAGCTTTACTTGCCCAACTGCACCCCAACATTGGGCGCCAACTAATCTCCTCAGTGAGATTATAAAACTTTACCTAGACTCGAATTGAATTTGTTGCAAAAGTGTTTGCAATGAGAGAAAAAAGTAACATACAGATGTCTTGAAATGGTAAAATTTTATTTTATTTCTTATTTGATGGTCTTTTAAATGTAAAGTTGGCTGTTACAGTAAGCAATATGGATGACTTTATGGTAATTTCCTTTACTCTTGACTGCACAGACTTAATTTTAAGAGCTTTTAAATATATTCCAGTGGCAACTTAAAAAAGAGGGTAAATAAAATCTCTAGTAAAGCAACCTTATATCAATAAACTGTTAAAACACTCTCCATGCTATTCATATGAAGTTGTAGAGCCTTAAAAAGCTTTTGTAGACACTACACCTGTATATGTTTGTCTAATATAACACAAATTATTATTTTAGGTTAAAACTTCAAAAAAAACAAAACGGCAAGTTTTACTTTGGCTAATTTTGTTTTCTGAATTCAGTGAAAGCTTGTTTTTGCTTACCAAGATTATGATTGCCTTTCTCCCTTTATAAGAAACAATTGACATAGCTTCAAGTTATATTTACCATTAAGTTAAGGACATTTATATAATAAACAGTATAGATAAGAAGAATGGCTAGTACTGAAATTCAAACAAATAGTTTAATCATCCAAAGTGACTTGTATATATAAGAAGATACAATGTTTCTGGCTAGGTTGTAATATTATTTAAAAAAGCTTTATATCTGCAGAATTAAGTTTAGCCAAGACGTGGATAAAAACTGGATTTACTGGTTTTTTATAGGTTTCAGACTTTTTATATCAAATTTACGTGCCAAAATTAAAGATCATCAAAATATTAATTAACATCTTTAAAGTGATTTCTCTTTTCAACTGCCTCATAGAAAATCAAGAGCTAAATCTTCATTAAGGACTTTAACTTGTCAAAATCTTCAGAGTTCTTGGGCTTTAAGTTAACAAGATAGTTTCTCAATTAGATATCAGCAAAGCAAATTAGAGTTAGTACTAAAAAAAGAAAATTAGAGTTGTTTCATAAGATTTATATAGTAAAATAAATCTATCATGGCCTCTAGTATTCATTAACATTTATAGAGTTCTTAATGATTGTTAGAGACTGAGATGAGAAATTAATGGAACTTTCTACTTTATGATTAAGTCCCAGCAAATCGACCATCTATTGACTTTTTTGGATTCCAGTTTTTGTGACTAAAAACCATTAAAAGATAAACCCAATTTGAAAGCATCATGAGGCTTTGAGCGCCCTGTCCCACCTTAAGACCAACCTTCTGAGGCGGCTTCCTTATTCCCATTGACTAGATCTGGAAACTCTAGGATAATGGGGTAATGAGGTTTCAGTTAACAAAAAGCAACAAAAACAATTGTTTGGCCATCAATGTGAAAGACCATGAGTCTCTGATTATGGGGAGCCTAGGCATTCCAATTTGTATAGGCTCCATGCAATCTATAACTATCATGAGGTTCTAAATTTGATAAATTATCTGAATTCTATCCATCTTGTTAAATGCATACTATATTTAAAACTTCTCATTAATTCTAGGGCATCATATCTTAGTATCCAGGCTGACCCCATGAGAGAAGCTAGAACCTTTAAATATTACAGCTACTAGCTCAAAAGAAAATTAGATTAACAATATTAAGAGCTAAGATCTGGTGATCACTACAAGGGAGCTGCGAGTTTCTTATCAAAAACGTCAATTGTAAAAAATGGAAATCCTAGTCAATATCTTACACTCTGATTAGGTGGGAAGCCTAACCAGATGGATTATTGCTTCAAAAAACATGGTATCTCCAATGCATTCCAAAATCTAAAAATTTGTCTGACAACATACATTTTCTCACTGTTCACTTGAATTTAAATCATTATTGTGTAAATCACAATGCCATCAACACTACCACACATTGACTATTAGATGGAAATCCAAAGACAGTAGTCATTCCAGCTAATCTTGCACTATTGGTGTACTCTTCACTTTTCAAAGATCTGTATGTATAATACCAGATATCCATCAGCAAGCTGGTTACTGGGGTTGAACGTTATCTATATTTATTGTTTTTTAGCACTAGTGGTGCCCAACCCAAAAGAGGGAGCCGCCGCGCATTTTTATTTGCAAAAGGGCCAAACAAAGGGATTAATATAAATCAAAAAAATTCCTAATATAGCCCCTAGGTTATCAACTTAGGAAGCCATATCAGAAGGCGAGGAAGCTTTGGGGAACTTTTTTCTGGCTCTACTTTAGCTGGCGGACCATGATGGACAACATAGCTCTAGGGGCATCAGTGACATGGGGCATGATGAGGTATAGCTGCGTGTTTTCTTCATTTATGAGGCCAGCGGTATCCATCGCCTCAATGTATTGAGCAAGTTAATGCTCAGTGAAAGTGATGAGACTGGCACACAAGTGAAAGACTTGATGCGCTGGTAGGCTTGGGGATAGTTGGGGTCAAAAAGAGAGGTTTTTGCCACATCAATGCAAGAGCGGCTTGCACCAAAAGCGAGCTCCTCAATCTCATATTTTGCAACTTCTTCAACATCATTGGGGAAATTGGGGATAGGAATACCCTCAACCAGGGGTTCCATCGAAACATGGAGTGGCTGGCGTAATAGAGTGTTGGCAGGAGCAACAGCAGCTTCAACTGGTATTTTTTATATTTTTATAAACTGGAAACTGTTTTTAGGGCGAAAACGGTGGGGGTGCAAATTGGGAGGATCAACAAAAAATTCCTTCAAAGCAAAATCAGGCTTAACATTACATGCCTGATCCAAATCATCAATCCATTTGAGCACTTTGAATGGATTTACATCGGCTAGTGCCAGCCCAGCCACAGGAGTTGGCAGGTTGGCAGCACCTGATTGGCTGTGAGCTGTCAACCATGGCAGCTCAGCTGAAACTGTTTCAGCCATTAGCTCAGGGCACCATAAATTGACCAAATTTTTAAAATTTTTAAAAAAATTTTGATAGCTGTGGCTTTACAAGCCACGCCAGAATTTGCCAAGGTTGGGGCGTGAGGATCACGCCCCATTCAAAGAACTGGGGTGAGGTAGCTGTTATAGTGGCACCAGAGGGGGAGCAGTGGAAGCAGCGGAAGCAGAAGCCATAGGGCACTTGCTCTTTGAGTGATCAAGCTCAAAACACAAGGGGCAGATGGTGCAGCCATTTTTGTCTTTAAGTCCCAAAAAGGATGATCAGGGGCGGACCTGATCTCGGTGAGGGGGGGAATTGTTATGTGGGTGTCACAATGAAATGGTCAGATCATTGCAAAGGTGCAAGGGCCTGCCAGACGATCCGCCTCATGAGGCACCATGAACTGCAACACGGGGTCTGTGCCATAATTGACCAAACCCTCTGTGAGCTTGTGGTGGAGGTGTTTGGGGGAAAGGAAGGAGCAACCCGTCGAACTGGACCACCAAAGAGGCCTCATCTGGGAGCCAGGTGCAAACAGTGGGCAAAGATTTTTTTATAAATTAATTGCAGCTTGGCTGCTGCCACTGCATTGGCTTCAGAGCAGAAGCTGAGGTTGAAGTACCCCTTAAAGGGTGGAAGTTGATATAGCCATCAGGTTTGAAAACCGTCATGGCCATCTCAATGATGGCCGTGCTTGCGTATGGGAAGAGATTACCATATTCAACCCAGAGGCCAAATGAAAATTGCTCAGTGGGAGCACCAAAGGGCTCTGGAGCACCGCCTGAGAGCTTTCAAGATGGTAGGCCAAGTCCTGAGGGGGGACATAACTCCCGGTAGCATTGGGAGGGCTAACAGAGCCAGCCCAGGCATGCTTTGGCGGCGGGTGAAAGACACCAGATGGCGGCGCACCACCACCCCAGGCCAGGGTGGTGGGCGTTGATTGAATTGACATTGGTGAGCTTTGGCTCAATTGAGCAGTCATGTTTTGTATTTTTAAAAAATCAGAATTTGGCTTCAATTTAGGTATCAAAGTGAAAGAAAGATATCTATATTTATTGTTAATTCCACTATTCAACAACTAATACAAATTATAGGAATGTATCACCATGAGGCTGTACAGCAGCTTTGATTAAACCATAACTTGCATTCTAATTCCAAAGAAAACTTTAACGTTGGCTGATCTACATTTGTGTCAACTGGGAGGCTAGTTGGACAATTAACAATAGATAAAAGAAGCATGAAACTGAGATTCCATTATAGTTTAAGAATTTCTTTGGCTATATAAGGAAGCATTTAATTAACATGTAGATGTTGCTATAATTTCATGTACAGTTAGGTAAATCAACCCTTCACATACTCCAAAGACCACATCTAACATCTTGATTCCTCTTGGTTGCAACAACTTTTCATTATGAGACCTTTTTGAAAATTACAACATGTTGTAATGAGTTCTCTTTAATAGAGAACATCCTAATTATGAGGGGTATCATATCCATTGGTCTCAAAGGCTCGCATGGGCATATAGGTCCTGAAGGGTTGGGCTATCAGACTATCCTGAAGATCATAAAGTGCCACTTGGACCTCCAGGAACTCCCAGTTCCACAATTCAACCTCTTAGTGATCCTGCCAGATCATGGTGAAAAAACTGGCCATGATGATGGCCTTACACAATCAGGTGGAAGACTATAGCTTGGGGATGAAAATCCACCTTGATGGAAATTATGTTGGTTCAATATTACGGTTGATAAACTATCAGGGGAAGTGGATAACTTTAAAAGTTTACTAAGGTGAATGATGATCGCATCACTTGGATTAAGCATACATGTGCTAACCTTAAGGCCTGATATAGCAGCTGTGAGTGTCTGTTGTAGATAATCCCTCAAGGTACAAGCCCTGAAAAATTAGCTCAGCCATAAGGCGCTAATAACCTCACTCAATCAATACTGAGTAAAGATCCAAAATAATCTAGAAGTAAAATGTTTCTAAATTAACAGTCCTTTAATAGTATGTCAAGATAAAGTCTTTGTAAACCTGGTTCAATATTTCCTTCAACACTGTTTATGATTCTCTCATCTCTAAATTTAAAACTAGTTTATACTAGAAGTACCCATGTACAATAGAGTATTGCTTCATTCCTAAATGCCTAAAAAGCTTTTTTAAGGTGGGACCCTATTGCTAAAGGTGAAGCATACCACTCCTGTCTCTGAGCCATGGCCAGTGAAACGATGACTTCTCACTTGAGATACTGAACTCTTGGAACAAGTCAGAACAGCTCTGATAAAGGAATAATACGGTGATAAAGCCCTTAAACCCATAGGCAGGGTTTTTGGCAATACTTCTGAACAGAGAAAAAAAGTCTAATTAAATTTCTAATCTACTTTCATTCTTGCTCCCAATCATGGAACCACTAAATAAATTATCATTAATGATGTCATATAGGTTTTGATTTACACTCTTGAATTGCGACAATAATTCAGATAAACATTGTTGCGATAAAACATAACTTTACTTGTACCCTGAGATAAAAGAATGCTTAAAATAGATACTTTTAGATCTAGTAATTAATAATTCAATACCACGATATATCCCTCTAATTGGCCCCAATTACATGACGTAGAAGTCAAATATTATCAACAATCTTTATATACCTATTGGAAGAGCCTATGCCACAATGCTCAATATTCTGGAAGATATATGCTAAGGAGGCTATTAGGGCATTAAAAATCTTAGAATGAGGCTCTCCATGTTGAGAAACTTGAAACACCTCAATATAAACTTATTACTTCAATTGCTGAATCTGAGACCATCGCCACTGCATGGAACATGGAATTGAATTGATAACTTAGACATTAATAATTTGGTCTTCTTACTCTACTTTTAATAATTACTCATGTTCCTTATTATGCCTCATTAATTTAGAAGCTTTATAACTTAAGTAGTTGGTAGGCTCATAAGATTACTGTTCTCTCCATAATTGACAGTGGCTCTCCTATTATTGTCATCTCTTCTCTGCTGATAGACGCATATAGATTGCTTTCAATCTAGCTCATTATATGGAGTTTGACACGGCAGTGCCTCAATGTACCTAATATATTGGGGCCTACTCCCCTTTGCCATTAGTTCCAATAAATTTCTCTATTTACTTCAGTTGTAGCTCTTGAAATATCAGTTATGAGTTCATGTTGAGGACACAGTTTTTATAATCGCTTCGCCATTGTAGAGCTTAAAGGAAGGTTCATATCACTATTGGTATTCTGGTTTTCTTTAATATTAAGACTTTGCAATGTAACCAGCTTAACATTAAAACTCATAACTTATTATTTAAAAACTGATTATCCTGATAAAATTGAGTCTTACTTATGGAGCTCTGTTGCAATTAATTTTGGGCTGCCTTCAGCTTATGCAATATTTACTTAATATATTTTTATATAATATGTAGATATAGGATTTGAGCGTTTATTTAGTACTATAGCTTACAGCCCTTTAACTTCTTTGGGAGCTTCAAAAGTTGTATTAAACTACTTTTTGGTGTTTTTGCCTCAGCTTCTTAAGTTTAAAAGATTATAACAACAGATCAAGTCCTTTACCCAACCAATAAAATTTCCACTCCTCTTAAGTTTAATATATTGTTCCATCATATCCCTTGCGCTGACATATAGTATTAAGTACAAGAGTTATTACTGTTAATATGGCCATATTCCAGTGTCTCAATTGCAGTCAGTTGATCGCAACTGTATTAAAATGTGTGAGTTCTAGTGACTTGCTCCATTGTTGTAGTTTAGATAATTACTCCTCTATTCTACCACTTTTGGGTACTGCTTATTATACAAAAAAAACACCAATAGGAAAGCTAGAAGGAGGGCATACTTTAGCGGGATTTCAATGGTAAGTAAATTTTTTCCCTACATTTCTTGAGAAATCTAGAGAAAAGAAGGCATGTGTTAGAGAGCTGGAAAGCCCTTGTCAGTATTTATCAACACGTTGTTCTTCTTTATATTTTATATAAAAAACTTTTGTTAAAACTTTTCTATTTCAAGTTTATAAGTTTGCAGTCATCTAATAGAATCCTGTAGTTTAAGTGTAGTAACCTGTGCACCAAAATCTGACGCCCTAGCGTCAATTGTAATTTTTTGATGCTCACTATAAGAGATACAATTTGTTATTTGAGCATCATCTTATAAGTATTTTTTTAGTACTAGATGGTCCCAATCATCTTATAAGTATTAATCTAAAGCATAACCACTTCTTCCTTGGCCTTAGCGCTAATTATTCTTATGAACTAAGGGATAAAGCAACTTTGCTATTGACCATTTTCAAGTGATTAGTTTTTAAAGTGAAGTGGTAGAAGCACCTAATATGGAGCTTCCCCCTTCCCATGCATTAGAATCTGAAGCATTAGTCCAGGTGTCCAATGTATCACAGGCTGAGTACAGGAAGGATTTAATGTTTGCTACATGGTTAATCTCTTATTGCCACAGATATAAATGAAGCCAGCTGGGAATGTTACTAAATTATAAGTATCAAGTTATGCTTTATGATAACTAATATATTTTCGCGAGATGACCATCATTGAGGTGGTCAAGGGGCTCATGACTCAAGAACAACTAGTAGAAGTTAATTTATATTTGTTTACCCCTCTATCCGCCAAGTTTACCAGATTATTGCTCGACAACATATTGATATTAGCGGGTTGTTTACATTTATGGAAGCTTATCAATGTCATAAGTCACTCTTACTCAGATGGTTGCATGCAGATTTTGCAACCTCCAGCTGTCATTATTCTTTATTGGTAGCAAACTCAGGATGCTCTCCAGAAGATATAAGGACTGGCTGCGCACTTAATGTTGATCTGTCAAATCTGTTAACAATATTATAGTTAATTAAGAGTTAACCCTCCAATGGGTAGCAGGTATTACTCATCACCTTACTTAAGTTTAGTATTATCTTAAATCTGAAGTGGAGTGACATAAGGAAGCTGAAGCAGCCAACTGTGAGGCCCACAAAAACAATTCTGATGAGATTCATCAATTATGGAAAGATTAAATGGTCACATTGGCCAGATTTTGTGTAAATCCAGGACCGCAATTTGTTAGTGAAGAATTTAGTGGAGGACATGTTTTCTTATCAATATCTCATTGACAGCTTGGATGTTGACATGGGTATAGCACTGCGCTCTGATGCTAAATTGTATAAAATAATTGATTCTTAACATCTGAAATTGAGAAATTAGGGTCATAAAATTCATGTTTTAGGTAGTGAGAACTTGGATCTGAAGGCGAATCTTCTTGCCACTGTGACGGATGAGGTCCCTGAACACTGCCACAAAGCGTTTGGGCAAGAGAGCCCAAGTAAGTATTTACAAACTGATAACCCTGCTATGGAAATCTCACTAGTACGCGAGTTTGGGAATCTTCTGACTATGAAAGTCTGGACAACAGTTGTTTTATGCTGGTTTCAAGCAAGAGGGTCTGCTTTCCAGAAAGTTCATACAAGGAAGCAATGAACTTGTCATAGTCTGAGCTGTGATCCAGGTGCAATTTCCTTTGTTTCCTTGATAAAGATGATTTTTATTTTTAAAATTGATTTTTGAATTTTTTAAGTTTATTTATGTATTATAGAAGACGAAAACGCTTTGCACTTTTTTATCAGTTAAAGTTAATACTAAGATTAAGGGAAAAGTGGGTCTTGTTCTCGAAGAGTTTAATGACAACTTTTTATGGCAGTCATAACCTGAGGATCTGGACCCTCAATTTCCGTGTTGAGAACCAGACCAACAGAGGTATTGGTACCTTTGAGGTTGTTGAAACTTCTCTGCATTTATTATTTTACTTTAATTATTCTCAAAGACCAAACCTTTGTTGACATCCTTATAATTAAATTTTAGATTACTTAAAATAAAGTTTTGGTGGCATCTGATTCGCCATATTGCCTTTTCCAAGAGGCTTGTCTAACCTCATCTGAGGTGGTGGCATCTGGTTGGATAAAAGCGCCATTAATGAGGATTTCCATCCACTTCTTCTTTTTAGTAATATCATGTTTAAAACATCAGGTTGGCCAGAGCGCCTTATGTAAGAATTTTCATTATCATTAAAACATTTAGAGATATTGTACCTGGCCACATCTGGTTGGCCAGAGCGCCATTTATGAGATCTAGAACCTCATCATTGTATTTGGTTACATTTATCATTTGGCAGCATCTGGTTTTCCAGAGCGCCATTTACAATGATTTCTTTCCTCATAAACCTCAAGGTATGTTAGAAAATTAGATTTTAAGGCATCTGATTCGCCATAATGCCGTTTTTTAAAGTTCTTTGCAATTGTGCTCATCACCCTCAGCCCTGATCGTCACAATGGGGAAGATTAAGACAATTTGGCAATCAGGCAACGCCTTGATTGTTATATTACCCCATATGAAAGCCCCCTCCAGCTCCAGAACTATTTCACCTTCTGTGATCAGTTGCTGAAGTTAAAAAGTAGTTTTCCAGGTGGACTCCTCCACCAGGTAACCCACCCACTTCACCAGATAACAACGCTTCCCTTTTGAGATCTTTGTGTCCAGGATTTCTCCACCTCATACTCAGCTCTTTTGGTGTTGCTGAGTTAACTAAATCTGTCTTTCTGGAAGAGGACCTTCGAACTTCTTTAGTTGTAAAACGTGCAGTACAGAATTTCACGAGATCCCTTAGGGAACTCCAGTTTTAGTCTATTTCATTCACTTGATGGATGACTTAAATGGTCTCAAGGTGACTGGTCCACAATTCATGCAGCTAGTAGGGACCTAGTAGCTTTTCTTGTTAATCATCACTAGTTCTCCTTCTATTAGCAATGGGGCCCCAGATTGGACGTTTGTCTTCTTCTTCTGCGTCTTTACAGTTTTTATATTAAATTAACACATTGGGTTTTCAGTTTATCCTTCATCTCAGCTGCCAGGTTGTTTGCCGCAGGGTTAAACCTCTGAGATCGTTTTCCACCATCATTTTGGGTGGAATCCATAGTTTTCCATGAAGGTCGACATTCCTGTCAATTAGTGTTCTAGATTATTATATGCGAGTTGGGCTAATTTCATCCAGTCTTTCCAGCGTTCCTGTTGGGTGGCCATATAGCATCGCAAATACCTCTTGGGATAAAATTACCTCATTCAGTCTGACCATCAGAATAAGGGTGGTAGGCCGATGATCTGCACGATTTGATCTGAAGATTTTCAAGTAGGTGTTTCCAGAAGTGCGAGATAAATTATGGGCCACTATCTGACATTTCTTCTCAGGGAGGCCATGTCTGGTGAACACCTCATTCACAAATATCTTGCTGTGCCCTTTGTTATGATTTTGGAAGTACACGACAAAAATTTGGTGTATGCGGTCAGTCTGTCTACTACCACCAGACATAATCATAACACTTTGATTTTGGAAACCCCATTTATGAAATCCACACTTAGGGAGGACCACAGCTTCTCCACAATCTGTAGGGCCTTTAGTTTCCCTAAGTGCTTTTTCCAAACGTTCTTGGATAAGGCGCAGATTATGAAATCCATAATGTAACTTCCTCACGGCGCTTGGCATCCCTAGCCATGAGTAACTTCAGAACAGGATCTCTACTGTTTTCTAAGTCCCCTGGTGTCCCACCAAGGGGTGGTCATGGAAGCACTTATTACCTCCTCTTGGAGATTGTGGATGAGAAGCAACGGGCACTTTTTGTGTAGGATGAGGCCCTTCTCTATGAGAATCATTGTGATTTTCACTCTCAATCCCCTCCTCCAGGTCCTTCTAGGCTGTAGCCCTGTAGTCTGAGCTTTGCTGGCCTGCCCAGAGCTTGTCTGTCAGTTTGTGGGTGGCATCTTGGATAGCGGAAAACACATTTGGGGGCAACATAGCTGACATATTGTAAGCATCCAACTCCTCCTTTGGGAAGGCATTCCTGTGTTTCTGCTTAGGAGGTCTGAAATGAAGTTGCTCTCCCCTGGAATATACGCTCTTGAAATCATACTGCACCATCTTGAGATGACACCAGGCCTGGCGCTGGTTCATGTACTTTGGGTTCTTATAGAATTTGAGAGCGCGTTGGTCAGTTCTGATAGTAAATGGGTGACTGGAGTAGAGCAGGAGATGCTGCCATTCTCCAGAGCTGATACAATTGGTAGAAGCTCTTTATCATATACAGGGTAGTTCATCTTAAAGGGCAAAATTTTTCTACTAAAGTATCTTATAGGATGGTCTACCCCATCTTCCCCTCCTGCAGCAGAACAGCCCCAATTGCGAAGTTTGAGACATCAGTCTCCACTATAAAAGGGCGATTGGCGTCTGGGTGGGCAAGTACTGGTTTTATTATGAGGTTCTCCTTGACGGATTGAATAGCTTTCTCCTCCTCTTCTCCTCAATGGAACGGCACCTGCCCTGTCATACAAGTCAAGGGTGCAGCAGCTTTGGAGAGGTCTTTAGTAAAACTTCGCAGAAAATTAACACTCCTAGAAAGCTTTTAACGCCAGTTCTACCTTTAGAGGCTGATCACTCCATCACCGCCTTCAACTTATCAAGGCATATGGCTGTCTCCTTTTGGAAAACTACGTTCCTCAAGAAGGAGAAAGAGGTCTTTTAGAGCTCAAATTTCATTGGCATCAAGTCAAAGTTCGCCTTATTAAGAGTCTCCTGCCCGCTTAGCACGTCACTTTGTGCTCCTCTTTGGTCATGAAGAACACGAGGATATAGTTTATGTATGCTACATAGCATTTCCCAATCAGGGTTCCCAAATAGTTGTCTATGGTAAGCTGGAATACCACTGGGGCGTTCTTGAGACCAAAGGACATCGTATTGTTTTCAAATACCCCAAGTTGCACTTGAAGGCCGTTTACTGTTGTTGCTTTGTGATCACAGGAATTTGGTAGAAGGTGTCGACCAATTCTAGCTGGTAAAGACTTGAGTTCTTGAAATCATCTGGGAGTGGGATCAATTAATGGAATAGGATAAGAGCCAGAATCAATGATGAAGTTCAACCGCCGGTAATCTATGTACAGACAAGCTTGACACTTGAATTTAGGCCGGGAGTATGGGTGACACCACAGGAGACTTGGACCATACAATTATCCCACGTTCCAACATCTCCTTAACATACACTTCTTTGGCCTCCTTCGCCTTCAGGTTCAAGGGTAGATGGAGCACCCTTGGGAAGCTCCACGTCATTTTGAGCTTGGATGTAAAGAAGATAGGCCCATTTGGGGAAGTGAGGGAGCATTTTTTTTCTGGAAGAAGTGGGTTTATGATTGGAACTCTTCAGGGATTTTCATCACAAGTTCCTTCCCCTGTACCGCGTTCATCCAAGACTTCCTTCTACCAGTGGTAAAGAAATCTAGTGCCACTGGAGGTTGGTTCTTTGGGTGCAGCATGACCAAGCACTCTTCCAGTTTGAATTGAGGGGAGAACTTGTGCCACCACCTCATGCCCAGGATTATGGGGTGAGTCAGGTTTCTAATATGATAAATGTTTCTTGGAACTTGTGGGGTCCCTGCAAAAGCATCACTTGAGACTTGACTTCCCACCAATCTACTGATTTTGAGGTGTCTGCTAGCGTAAAGTTTCCCTTCCATTATATCTCCAGTTTCATTCTCAAAGCTACCCTTACATTTAGATTGTTGTCCTCTGCTCCTGTGTCTATCAGCGCCCAAACTTTGTACTCACACCTATTCTTGTTTCCTAAATCTGTAACAAATATGGAACATAGAGATAGGACGCGGTATTCCCTTTATCAATAGTAGCAACGCGTATGGGGGTCGGGCAGAAGTTGTAGTAAGGCTAGGGGCCCTCTCTGGTGTTTTGGAGGGGGTCACTGTTAGGTTTTGACGTATGAATTGAAAATAAACTTTTTGAAAAAACATCAATGTTGATAGATTACTCCCTTGATGGATCCTTTGATTTTTTACTGTTTATCTGCATAATCTGTTAAACCAAATACCTCAAAACCGCCTTGATTGCATCTAAACAACCCTATTATTGTAGCTAATAATAGCTATAATACAAAACTATTATGATCAAATATTGGACCTACTTGGGTGAATCAAGTGGGTTTATGACACAAATCTAATTGCACATTTAGAATTTAATGCAATTACAATTAATGAATATTGAATTTTATGTATGTCAATCTTTTTAATTGGCACAATAGTACTTTCACATGGATAGCCCAATTAGAAAGACCTAGTACTATTGAGAGGCCTGCTGACGTCCCCATTAGGGGGGCATCATTATTTTTATTTATATTTTCTTTTCCCCAATTTTTTTTCGTCAGCTTGTATGATGAAACGTAATTGAGCTGATTGAAAAGCAAATATACACCGCTGAGGTGTTGTTATTTAAGCCTAAACCCCCCACTAATTATGAGAGTAGAAGTGCCTTTAATTGGGTTGAAACAATTGTAATTAAGTTAATTCAAGGTTTGAACTAACTTGAAGATCTTTAATAACCACCGCTATAATCCATAGAGAATTGGCATGGCTTAAGTGAACTCATCAATAGATGAATATGGCCCAGAGATGTCATAGAGTTATAAAAATACTGGTGTTTTATCTTAAAATAATATATCTTCTACCATAATCATCTTTTACATCTTTATTTTCTTCTATTAAATTTATCTTCATAATAAGAAATATAGACAAGCGTTAAGGAAGGCTTGTCATTATTACCTGCGTCAGGAGAGTTCCTGATTAGAGAGTAGAAAATGCAAAAGACCCAGAAGAGTCAATTTATATTGTCTTTGCTTTATGAGCTGAAAAACGGTTAGGAAATACCGTAAGACACTTAGCAGAATTGAGGATAAATCAGCCAAAACTCTTCTAGACTATCAAAGCAGGAATAAATTCAATAAGCGAGTAAATCCCCAAACTTAACAAGTGGTGCTCACTAAAAAACCACAACACACAATTAAAATGAACAACCAATATGGATACCAGGCACAAGCTGCCAAAAGACATGAAAAAGATATTATGGAAACCAGTGACTAAGAAATCACTGAGTACTTTAGCACTTCTCACCAAAACACTTATGATAGTACTTTGTACTCCTTAGATCTCATCACGGTTGTAGGAGGGCATGTGGACTCAACAGGCCCTTTCAGGTTTACCTTGGACAGTGTAAAGGAGATGATGGAGACCCTCTTTCATGGGTAAAGAATCGGTAATCTCAGGTGGATCCATTGTTTGGTCTATTTTATTACCTGAAGGATCAGGCTAAAAAATGGAGATGTACATGTAATACCAAGACGCAACAATGGCAAAACTCTGGACAGACTCCTCACTAGTACACAAGCAACCAATGAGTTAATGGTCAGTTTTGTACAGCCATCCATTAAGCATACCCAGAGGATTCTGGCCCAGCAGATCCTAGATTTTACAAAGATATACAAAGTTCAAGAGTAAGACTGATTTTCACTTTAACCTACTGGATAAGCTAAATTTCAGCTTCACTGAAGTCAGAAAAGCCATCTTCAATAATACAGAACATGTCAACGATGCCCATAGAAGACTGAATACTTTAGAAGAACACCACGATGCTACTCTTCCTAAGATTGCAGACAAAGTTCAAACTCAACACGGATTTACATGAGTGGGTCCATAATATCAACAAATGCTGCCAGAAATAGGAAAATTACTCAGAATTTTTGTCTTCTCAGACAGAACTTCTGACTGAAATTTTATTTCTGCGAGCAGAAATAATCTGGATTTGAAAGCAATGCATGTACAGCTCAATAAACATGCCCAAACTGAGGTAGGAATTTTACAAAGGAGCATTGAGGATCTGACTGCAATGTAAACAGGGCCAAATTACTAGGAGGATTTCGCTCAAATACATAAGGTATTCTTGAGACTACGGTCAACAGTGTTACCAGTGCAAGCCAATAATGTCAAACTTATTAAGGAGAAGCAAGAGCTCTAAACCCATCTATTGACAACAAATGATCATGTTGCTTATCTGACTTAAGATGTCCAGCATATATTGGCTTCTTGAATTACATTTAAAGAATGTGAGAGCTTAAGAAGGAAATTAATGCCCTCAAGAGGAAAAGCTGCAACTGTTGACCAATCCTTTAAGGGGAAAAAAGTAGTAGAACCTCTATATCTAGGCAGAAAATGACAAAAGAAACTACCCTTGGCTGAATTTAAGACTCCAAATCTAGCAGTTTGGAACAATTCCATGAAGCCAAGTCTTCAGAGGTTGAGATTAATGCTGAAAATTATATTTCAGACGTTTGTTCTATACCCAAAATTTTGGCTTTTATTCCAACTCAAAATAACACTCGTTGCAAATGTGGGCCAAGACTAACATAAGATATACCAAGACGTTTGAACTCCATGTGAAGTTAAACTCCTCTGGACAATTTTGGGCGCAATGACTTTAAGCCCTTAAACTTGCCACTATTTGACAAAGATGGTGTCAAATTATGTGGTTGACTCTAGAATAAACCCTTTGACAAACTACAGATCGAACTGATTTTCCCTCCTAATGCTTGAGCTAATGCTTTAATTAAAACCTATTGCAATAACATGGCTTGGGCCAATTATCGCAATGTGGATTTAATTATATTATCAAAAGCTCAAGCTGAATACCCGCACATTTAGGCTGATCTTCTCAACAACTACTTGGCATGGGCTGATCAATTCAACATCAATTCAAATCAATTGTCCTATCTGTAGCTCAGGGTGAATACACTCGCACAGTTGGACCAATTATCAATGCACCAAACCTTGGCAACTAGTCCCATTTTTAGGACCAGTATTAAAAAATCAGCATAAAATTTTTTATGTTTGACCCAAAAGAGAATGTCTCCAAATCACATGAACAAAAAGACAAAAAGAACGTAATAAGCATGATAGCACTTGCACATGGACCTCCCAAATGGGAGTACCTAGAGCTATCAAGAGGAACAGCTGACATCCCGATTGGGGAGTCGTTTTCATCAGCTGTATGATGAAAATATGATTAGACTGGATCGATTTCTGCCTTAGGGAAAATTTTGTATGTTGGTACATGTATTTGACATAATAGCACTTGCACATGGACCACCCAAATGGGAGTACCTAGTGATATCAAGAGAGGCCTGCCAACGTCCCAATTAAGGGTATGTCATTTATTTAAATTGACCAAAAATCCTTCAGACTTCATATTTCTTAGCAGTATGACAAAACTCATTTTGAATTGATCCTGACCATTTTGCACGCTCATTGTTGCGATGATCCTTGGAATTTCACAGATTGGGATGTACATTCATTCCTAAAATTGTTTGAAAAAACTATATGTGGAGGATCTGAACATATGAAGTTGACAGTTCTCATCAATTTCCTGGACTCCCATGTGTTGGCCCATTATGCCCAATCTGGGTGATGAATGGTCCTATTAGGATGTAAAAAACGCATTACTAAGGCAATTTGGAGGGCCCAATAAACAATTGGCCCAAAAAAAGATCTGCTCAATATCAAATTTTTTATATGAACGTTCCCAACAGAGACTTTGTAGATAGTTCTACCATGAGGCTCAGGTCCTATAGGTCCAATGCTATAGACGAATTTGACACAAAAAATGCCATGGAGCATGCTGTTAAACCATACCGTGACTTTCAGCGTGTTATGATCCCAGCCTTTAATCAAACCATGGGAGCCTTAAAACTCACGGACTGATTTGAGACAATGTGCAAATCACTTTAACACACCTGGTTGGCCGTGAGATCAGTCACAATTTCTGATTTTTTAGACCAAAGAATACCAATTTGAAAAATCAAAGAAAGAATAACTGGCCCAAAAACCAAAAAGATGATCAGCAACTAGGGTCAATTACCTGTCATATTTGTGGCTGAAAGGGACACTTTGCTAGTCAGTGCTACGACGTGCATATAAAAAATATGGGGTAAATGTGGCCCTAAAGGTTGGTAAAAAAAGAAAAGGCGGGAAAAGAGTAGGTGGAGTAGAGATAGAATGCTCTACCTCCACGAATGCCCTAACAGACTTTCCACCTAGCCCTGGCAAGCCTTTTTTGACCAATGAAGTAGCCAAAGATAGCCTTCACCACATAGTGGCTGACGATGTTTATATGGGAATTACCCAAGCCAAAGAAAAAGTTTAAAAAAGCTAGAAGTCACTGAAGAATAGCAGGACAGAGTATCAAAGCCCTATACCTAAACAGGTCATCGATCAAAGGTTAAATAGCCATCCGAGATGTTCTTCCAATATGTCCTCACTACATGACGTGAAAGTTGCCATTCCAATGAAGACTTTAGCAGAGAATTTTTTAGATATCTGGCCAAGTTTGAGTCCCACTTGGAACAAGACATCTAACCCAATATTCACTAAAAAACGATTCTGATATCTACTCTGAATGTCTTATGTGGATAATTCTGTGAATAAGGTATGGGTTTGTGCCATTGTTGATAGTGGGGCATTTATCAACATTGTCAGCACCAAACTATTCAAGAAGCTAAAGATTTCGTCCAATGTTGCCCACTGCTAAGAGTATGGCACGGCAGGAGCTTACAACACTAAGTTGCTCAAGGGCCTACAGCACGCTACCATTATGTTTTGGATCCATTGTAGTGATTGCACCAGCCATAGTATTGCCAAATACAAGCTATGACACCCTTATTGATACTGATTTCTTGAGAAGAATAGCTGTTGTCACGAATTACAAAGAAGATACGCTCACCATCTTAAGGGAGAGCATGCCGCAACACTAAAACAAAAGCGGAAAGGACAAAAAGAAAAAACCAAATCAATTTTTTCAACCTGGCATATAAGGATTGCTTAATCCAGATTGAGTACACAAAATCACGCTCAAAGTTTAAGACCCTACCAATGCGATTTGCAAACTAAAGGAATCCTATTATGCTTGAATTAGTAAGTTACTGTGCTGCCTGGAACTCAAGTAGTTGTCCCTACCAGGCTGACAAATAAAATTACAGAGGTACTTTATGGGAAATTCTAACCATGGTTTAAATCCCAATTAGAGCCAAATAGTGCAGCTGGTATAGTCATTCCTGGACACAAAGAGGATCACATCTTATGTAAAGCCCTACATAATTGGCCCATTGATATACAGATGCATTAAGCTATTACCTACTTGCATTTATTCACAACTACGAAAAAGCAGACCTTACATGAATTTGGAGCCCTAGACGAGTTAGTACTTCCCAATGAAGGGATTATTGATATCAATAATGTTATCCCTATGGCCAAATTAGAAAAATCTGACTGACCTGAAAAAGACCCAAGTTCTGGATTTATTTCTGATTTACTTGTAAATATTTGAGAATATTGATAAAGACTTAGGTTGTGCTAAGAACATGATACACTATTAATACTGGTGACCATGCCCCATATGGTTATACCCAATTAGATGTTGAAAGCAGCAGAGGAAGTTGTTTCAAAAGAGATTAAAGAGCTCCTGGATCGTCGCAAGTTGGACCCCTCAAAGAGCCCTTGGGACGCCCCAATTTTAATTGTAAAAAAGAAGGATTGGAGCAATCAGGTTGTCATTGACTATCAAAAGCTGAATACCATTATGAAGAAGGAAATATATCCTCTTCCACGTATTGATGACAATAAAAGACTTGGGGCTGTGACTCTACTTCTCCATTATGGACCTAAAAATATACTGTAAGATTGATATGTCCAAAAAGAGCTTAAAAATGTGCCATCATGACTCGAGAAGGCCTATTTCAGCCAACTATTATGCCACAAGGGTTATGTAATACACCGCTACATTTCAAAGAGTGATTTACTTAATCCTGGGGGTTATAAAATTGTCTTGTGTGCCTGTTTACTTGGAAGACATAAAGATCCTCAGACGCACCTTCAATGATCATCTGTAACATTTAGAGGAGGTTTATAAGAGGCTAGTGGGTGCTTATTTTAGAACCAAGGAAGTGCTAATTTTATAAAGAACAATTGGAATATCTAGGGTTTCTTATAAATAAAGAAGGACTCCGACCTCATCTGTCAAATTAGATGCAATATCAAAGATGAAATGTCCTGAATCCAAGCACAATATAAAGGTTCTCCTGGACATGCTTAGTTATTATCTCTAATTCATTGCCAATTTTTCACAAATTGGGGAGCTGTTGTTTCATCTACTTAAGGACAAGGTCACATTTGACTGGAATAGACCTGTCAAGGAGCATTCCATCATCTTGAATTGGCCCTAATAGCTCTAGTTCTGTGATATCTGGACTTTAAGCGCAAGTTTATTGTTCAAATTGATGCCTCACTCACAGCAGATGGAACCGTGTTGTCTCAGATAGAAGTTGGCAAAAAATATCCAATCGACTTTGCAAGTCAAACCTTAAACATCCACAAGTGGAACTAATAAGTGACAGAACGGGAATGCTTTGCAGTCATATACTCCTATAATAAAATATTGTGTTTATCTGCAAGACACCCACTTTACAGTTGAAACAGATCATTTGTTCCTATAATGGCTGAACAACTTGAGGAATCAGAGGGATGATTTTTCAGTTAGCATTAAAGCTTAAAGTTAATAATTACACAATCAAGCATTGTGCAGGAGTATTTACCAAAATGCCAACTGTTTATCTCATTTAACTACAATCACCACTGTCAGTATGGCCGCAGATGATCTGTTACAAAAAAAGACCAGTGGGCTATTACAAGACGAGCCTGAATCTGTCCATAAATTGCTCTCAGATCTATGAAAAGACACTATGATTTAAAATGGAACATTGTACAAAATAATCTAGGGAAATAAGGTCATTTTTCCGAGACCCTTTGCATGATCAGATCTAATAATGGATTCTCATAAGGCCTTAAGACACAGTGGATTTAAAAAGTGAGTGAGCATTTAGAGAAATTACTACTGATAGTCAATACACTTTGATATTCAAGAGACTCTGGAGTGTTGCACTGAATGCCAAGGCAAAACTGTTCTTAAAAAGCACATCATACCAGCTCATTTGCCCAGCATACTGTATCCATAGATGTTTGACCACTTCCAACAAGCAACTCTAAGGTCAAGTATACAACATTTCTATCAACCACTTAACTAAGTGGGTTGAAGCCAAGGCTTTTTGGGAAGTAGTAGCTGCAATGATGGCCAAGATTATCCTAAAAAGTGCATTCACTTAAATGTTTGTCCACAATTTATCTTGACTGACAATTTAAGTAATTTTACCCGCCAACGTTATCACAAAGCTCATAAAATTGAAGGGAGTTTGAGGTTTTCTTTCAGCTCCCTACCTTCCTGGGGCAAATGGAACAGTTGAGTGTGTAAACGAGATGCTTGTGAACATTGTCCAGAAGCTAATCTTGGACAAACCATTTGAATGGAGCACATTCCAAACCTCAGCCATGTTAACCTACAACATATCCTATCACTCCGCCACTAAGATGTTGCCTCTCCAGGTTCTATATGGAAGGAATCCAGCCCTACCATCACTTTATATTTACTTCTAGAAAAATCCTGTAGAGAAAATTACCATTAATATGTTGAGAAGCTTGCATATACACTTATCAAGCTGCAGGCTCAAGCTTTGATAACTGTTTTTCTGTTAAAAAGGCTTAACAAAAAGGATTCTAAAGATTGATATTCTTGACCATATTCTAAGTCAGCAATGACGTACTATTCTGGAATACATATGGATCAGGCCAATTACAGATTTTAAATTTCATTTGGTATGGTCTGTATTTGATTATTGAGAAGACTAATGTTTGTTTACACAATCAAAGATGTTAAAACAGGCCATATCTATAATTGCGTTAATGCATGATTCTTAAGAAGATTTTAAAGAGGTCAATTAACTGAATCTTATATATGGGGATAATACATATAAAAAGTAAAAAAGGTTAAAAAGATAATTAATAAATAAAATATATAAACTTATGAAAAGAATAGTATAGTAAAAGATATATATATAGTTAAAAAATAACCTTTATATTATAAAAATAGATGATTGGTAAAAATAAATAATAAATAATGGTTTTTATTCCTCTGCTTTAAGGGGTAGGGACTTGGGATCAGATTCTTATTCAACGCATGCCAATTCAGCTTAATCTAACTGCTGAGTGACAAAAACAGGGCCAAATAGATGTCATGACAGTTGGCGCAATAATGAGATACTAGAATTCAGACTCATGAAGTAATCCTAGGAACATACGCTTGCTCAATGATTGGTCCAATTGGTTAAAGTGACGGCATTTATTGGGACTAAGAGTTCTATGAAAATGTGGTAGGCTGAAGAGGTGCTGTTTAAAGGCATTGGAGAAAGAATTAGGAAACTCAGTGTTAATATTCCAGTCAAGTAGGGGAAATGTTAGATTTTGATGGTTGACTCAAAAATAAACCCTTTAAAAAACCAATGCTGATAGATTACTCCCTAGATGGATCCCTTGATCCTTCCCAATTATTCTGCATAATCTGTTAAGCCAGATTCACATCAAAACTATCTTAATTGCGTATAAACAGCCTGATTATTGTAGCTAATAATAACTATGATATAACTTTATCATGGCCAATTTTGGGGACCACCTCGGTGAATCAAGTGGGCTTAACGGCATAATTTTAATTGCACTTTTCAAATTAATGCAATTAAAATTTATTGAATTTTGGATCTTATGTATGTTAATTTTGTAATTGGCATGATATAATCTTGCACATGGATGGACCAATTAGGGGGTACCTAATAATATCAAAAGCCCTGCTGACGTCCAAAACAGGGGTTCATCTTTATCAAATTTTATATTTCCCTTTCCCAAAATTATTTTAATTCATTAGCTTGTATGAAGAAACGTAATTGGTTTGTTGAAAAGCAAATATACACCTCTGAGGTGATGTTATTTATGCTTAAAATCCTCCTGATTATGATAGTAGAAGTGCCTTTAATTGGGTTGAAAAAATTGCAATTAAGTTATTTCAAGGGTTGAATTAACTTGAAGACCTTTTGATAACTACTATCATAATCCATATAGAATTGTCATGTTTTTAATGAAATCATCTAATAATTGAGTATGGCCTGAAGATGTCATAGAGATAAAAAAATACTGGACCCTTACCTGAAATAAAATAATTATATTTTCCATCTTAAATTGTCTTCTATTAATTATCTTTTTGAATTATGAAGTGTAGACAAGCGTCAAGGGGAGCTTGTCATTATTACCTGCGTCAGGAGAGTTCCTGATTATAGAGGGGAAAATATTTTGAAGACTCAGAAGAGTTCATTTTTTTATTATTTAAGCTTTATGAGATTCAGAAAGCTTAGGAAAGACCGCAAAACACTTAGCAGAATTGAGGATAAATCGCCCAAAACTCTTCCCAACTTTCAAAGCAGGAATACATTCAATAAGAAAGTAAATCCTCAAAAAAGTCACCCTGTTGGCAGAGCTGCAGGTTGATCCTTGAGTGAGCTCCAGAGAGGAGCTGGAGACAGGATCAGACTTGGCATGATGGCCATTGAACTTCCCATGTTGTGACATGGGGTGGGCTTTCGCCTAAGCTAACGCCAGTTGCCCCTCCACCTGGGTTGTGACTGAATCTTCCTCATTGAGGGTGGCTCCCAGGCGAGTAGCAGCCATGGCGGTGAGGATGTTAGGTGACGATATGTGAAACATCCTCACTATCTAGGAGGAGGTGACTTTAACTGCCTTGGCCAATGGGCGTTAAAGATGGGTTTACTCTATGACGGACATCTTCCAATGTGCGTTGGTCAGGAGGTAAGACCAAGCCGCGCCTTGAAAGTCATTAGGTGCTGTTGCTCTCTCAACCACTTGGAGACATTCATCCAGGGTTGGAGGAAGCACTGACTGGGTTTCAATAGCTTAGTAAACCAGCCTGACAGGTTTTGTTCAGGGCGGTCACTATATGAGCAATCTGGAGTGACACAGGGACAGTTCCACTTGAGGCAGCGGTCATCAGCCTGAAGTCTTATATGGGAGAAAGTTACATGAAGTATGCTTAGTTCCCCTAGGTCTGAGGGCATGTCAGAATTCTGGTGTGGGCTTCTCAGAACGGGAGTGGATTTAAACATTCCCATAAGAGGGGATTAGACAGGTGGCTCTTTTATGAGGAACAGAAGAGATAAGATGCCCACCAGAAAAGTGGTTGTGTGTTCATACTATGCAGGCAAGGCTCGTTCTAAAGGCTTAATACCATATATAGAAACAGAGACATCATGTTAGATTATTTTTGTCTAATGTGACGGATGGGGTCCTGATCACTGCCACAAAGCAGTTTGGCAAGAGGGCTTAGGTATATGCTTACAAACATGATAACCCTGCTGTGGAACTCTCCCTAGTTTGCGAGTTTGGGAATCTTCTGACTATGAAATTTTGGACAAAAGTTAGAACTATGCTGGCGCCAAGAAAGAGGGTCTGAATTCCAGAAAGTTCATACAAGGAAGCAATGAAATTTGTCAAAGTCTGAGCTGTGATCCAGGTGCAGTTTCCTTTGTTTCCTTAATAAAGATATTTTTAAATTTAAAATTGATTTTTGAATTTATTAAGTTTATTTATGTATTGTAGAATACGAAAACGCTTTTCATAACTTTGTCAGTTAAAGTTAATACTAAGATTAAGGGAAAAGTGGGTATTGTTGTCCGCAGAGTCCAATGACAACTTCTTATGGCAGTCATAACCTAAGACTGGACCCTCAATTTCCTTGTTGAGACCCATTCCAGCACTAGGTATTGGCACCTTTGCAGCTGTTGAAACTTCTCTGCATTTATTATTTTACTTTAAATTATTCTCAAAGACCAAACCTTTGTTGACATCTTTATAATTAAATTTTAGATTACTTAAAATAAAGTTTTGGTGGCATCTGATTCACCATATTCTCCTTTTCAAGAGGCTTGTCTAGCCTCATCTGAGGTGGTGGCATCTGGTTGGATGAAAGCGCCATTTATGAGGATTTCCATCCTCTTCTTCTTTTTAGTAGTATCATGTTTGAAAACATCTGGTTGGCCAGAGCGCCATATGCAAGGATTTTCATCATCATCGATGCATTTAGAGATATTGGACTTGGCCACATCTGGTTGGCCAGAGCGCCATTTATGAGGATCTACAAAATCGTCATTGTATTTGGTTACATTTTAGCATTTGGCAGCATCTGGTTTGCCAGAGCGCCATTTAAAATTATTTCTTTCCTCATAAACCTCAAGATATGGTAGAAATTTAGATTTTGAGGGATCTTATCCAGAATGCCGTTTTTAAAATTCTTTGCAATTGTGCCCATCACCCTCGGCCCTGATCATATAAATGGGGAATATTAGGGCAATGTGGTAATGAGGCAACGCATTGACTTTTTCAGCCACTAAATAGAAACAATAGCATATCAAAAATTTATTGCTGGCAGAATTCCAACGTCTTTCTGATATTGTTGAGTATGTTCAAAACGTACATCTAAAATGATCTTTGTAAGTGTTGTCAAGGCGACCCAGAGAACCACCCTTGGATGTCTACTTATTAATTTAGTAAATCATTCTTGATTGAAACTAATGGAGTGGAGAAATGAGGCGCAGGTTATGCAAGAGATTCCCATCTTTCTTACCTCCATTCCTTGTTTTAGAGAGTTCGCTCCTTTATATAATCTGTTAACTCCTATTGTGGAGCATTCTGACTCAATCATCTTCAAAACTTATATACCACGATAATACCATACTACCACTACTCCAGCTCATGCTTCTGCAGCATCCACCCCCCAGGCCATTTCAGTAGCTCATTGGAGGGTTACTCCCACTATTTTTTTTGCCACCAAAAATTATGTAGGAATGACGCAGGCTCATTGGCCCTGCAACTATTGACCTCAACTTTATGTTAACCCTATTAAATAATGAAGCTTAATAAACAGGCAAATTTGCATAGTTTTATTAGTCACTTTGATATTAGTGTGTTGGGAGAGCCTGATAATGTTTGTTGGCAGCAGTAAAGAAATCTCTGGACACAAAAGCCAAGTATTTAATTATGTTAAGCTACAGAAAGTTGGTGTAACCTACTTAACGCCAAAGATCTTCTGATCAATAAGTTTGGTGAGGCTGAGCAGACGACTACTCAGAAATAGGATTGTTAGCTTTTGGCGGATATGACTTAGTCCCTAAAAAGAGTTGCACAAGGTTTAGCCTACTGAGCACTGGCCAACCAATATGGAGATTGTTGGTCCCACAAATAAACGTGATAAACTTACATAAAATATGAGGCAATCGTCCCAGCTTCTCTACTTTTATTTTATATGATCTAACCCCAGACCCTCTCTGCTTTATGCTCTATACTTACTCCTACTCACTTATTTTTTTCTTCCTCTCTTTTCTTCTTCTAAGAAACCTCCTTCTACTTCTCTTTTCTCTAAAACCTTAACCCTCAGTATTCCTCAGCGGATCTGACACATTTGCTTAGTCAATCTCAAATTGGTATCAATGTAGATTTTGTTTGATCATCAAGGCTTCAACGGAATTTCCTCAATTACTGAACCCTATTACTCACCCTCAGAGCTCAATTTGCATCTAATTTATGATTCACCAGAACACTAGCTTATCACCCAGCCATATTGAAATCTCGACAAGGAGTTAACTAGCATCTGTTTTTGCAAGGATGATATTGGTTAAAGCCTTTTCAGAGTGGTTTTATTTAGATTCCCAGACACTATCTAAGGCTAATGTAATAAATGACTTTGATGCTCAGATTGCATTGCGTTATGCCTGCAAGCCCTATAAGGGATTGTATAGGGTTATGATTCCTGTCTTAAATGAGAAAGTATGTTATCAACCATATGGTAAATTATCTCAAATGATACGCCGTCACTTTTAAGGCTCTAACAAGACTCTTTTAAAGCCTCACAACCTGCAGCTGTGGGCCCACTCCCCAAAGAAAGATTTACTTATGCCATATGACCCTCGTTTGGTGAGTTTTGAAAGCAGTCATATTACCAGTAACTTTTTTAAAAAAGTGGTGCAATATGCTAATAGTTGCCCTAAAGGCGCTCTAAGTCCTCTGTTCATGCTTTGGATCCAGTGAATGATAAGGTGTTGGGAAAAGACAGGGCATAGTAGACTTGGGATTTTTTAATGCCCTACTCATCCAACAAAATCCTAGTTTGAGCAAAACTCAAAAGCCTCCTTCAGTTAGATCTAAAGACGATGACGCCACCCTGCCTTTAGCGGGTTAAGTGATAACAAGTGATAGCATAGCATTAACTACCCGCTTTCAAGAAAAATGCAACGCCAAATTGGCGGAAGAAAGAGTATTGAGGCCATATGTTCAACAAATATACCCTGAGCTTCCAATACCTTCTAGTGAGACCACTTAAGTTGACTAGGTCCCTGTGAATGTACTTATTGGGTCTTAAGAGAATTTAGCCCTCAATTTTTGGGAAGAACTTAGAATTAATTAATTTTAATCAAACAACTCAGATTTCCGCACAATAAATATAGCTGATGCTTATTTTTCAGTTTTTTTATACTGACGTTACTGTAAATTAGCTCACAGTTCTTTCTATTATTAACAGCAGTCACCTAATAAATTTTTTTCCAATTTTATTGGTAAAGAAACCAAGTATTGATTTTAACAAAGGTTATCAAAAGATCTATGGTACTGCCAACCTGAGGCCACAACCTCTGAAAGAGCATACAATGCCTTGCTGCTGCATTTCATTTCCCTAGTCATTTCCGCTCCTGCCATCGCTTTTCCTAATCAAAAACGACTTTCTTATTAGTTCCTCTTAAGATGAAATATGGAGTCACAGCTAGTATGTAAAACATTTGCTGAAATTACTGAGAAAAATCTTCCACTATTTTATAACTGAAGGTTTAGGCCTGATGGAATGATAAAGGGTTTTTTAACCTTTTTATTCAAGAATGATATATTCAATTGGTTATCACCAGGTAAGTGGCTGTACTTGCTGGTTACCAAATCGTATTATAGAATCTAAGGGTATTCCCTTATGAGCTAATTATAACCTGACCATTCTGGAGGGCCATAAAGTAGATGTGGGGACTAAATTTTCCTAGTATTACTCAAGAATTATATGGTGAATAGTTGCACCATTTGGCTTAAGAAATTTGGAACCTGTCGTTGTGCCAGGATTTATCCTTCCAGAACATGGCGAAATTCAGGTACTGTTAGTTGACTTTAACCTTATTTCATTAAAATTAAGTGACACCAACAAGTCGCTTTGTTCACCTCTTACTACTTAAAAAGTTATCAAGTATCCATGTTTTTGGAAATCTAGATGAACTTGAGCTTAATTTTAAATTAATTGCTATTGTTATGTTCTCTGGTATCTTAGGAACATCTCTCTAAGCTAATGGAAGATGAAAAAGACTAAAATCCAGCCTAATTTGATAAGTATAGTAGTATTTTTATAAAAGACGACTTAGATTAGGTGTACACATGATGTGCTACATCAGATCAGTACTGGTAACCATCCAGTGATTTGCCTCCATCCAATTAGACATTTAAAGGTGGAGGATTAAGTCGTCAAAAATGACACTAATCACCCTTTGCATCAGGGGAAGTTAGTTCTCTCCAAGGTTCCTTGAGCCACCCCAGTGTTGGTACTTAAAAAGAAGGATGGATTCAACAGAGTGGTAAATTTTTTTAAAAACGCAACAACATATCAGGAAAGATTATTTCTCTATTGCCTCACATCAGTGATGCGTTAGACCTCTTAGCAGCGCGCTAACTCTCCACCATTATATCTGATCACTTGATATTTTAAGATTTAGCTTTCTAATAAGAAATAGAAGAAGTGCGCTATATTTACCGCCCAGGTTCTATACCAACCCACTAGGATGCCACATGGACTGCGAAACGCCCTTAACTTTCCAGTGCGTCATGGATAGCATATTGCGGGTATTAAAAATCTACTTTGTTTTATTTTATTTGGACGCGATAAATAATTTTTCTATATGTTTATGTTTCATATGCAGCACTTAGAGGAAATTTGCAACTGAATGGCAAAGGATGATAAAAAAAACCCATAAATGCATTTCTTTGGTTAACAACTTGAGTATTTGATGTTTGTCATTAATTCCCAAGGATTATGGCCCCAGCCTGATAAGGCTGAGGCTATAAAAATGCCATGCCAAGTAGAAAGCGTTAGATTCAAGTATTCCTGGGAATGGTAAATATTTCCGCTGGTTTGTATAGAATTTTGTAAAATAGGTGAGCCACTGTTCCACCTTATCAAGACTGGGGTACCATTAGAACTGTACGGGAAACTTTCAGCTGGCCTTTGATAAATAAGGCTTTGCCTCATTAAAGCGATCATCCTAATACATCCAAATTTTGTAATTCATTATATTGCTCAGACGGATGCCTCACTTACCGCCTAAAGACCAGTGTTATTCCAAATAAAAATTCTGACGGTGTAGACCATCATGTGGCTTACTGCAGTCATATGCTGGATGTACATGAAAAGAATTATGCATTTACATAAAAGAGTGCCTATCAATAATTTATGGTTGCAAACTGTTTAAAGCTTACATTAACAGTGTACACTTTACTGTGGTGACAGATAATGCAACTCTGCGCAGGTTGAAGAATCTGAAAGAGTTAAAAGGGAAGTTGGCCAACTGAGCGTGAAATTACAAGCGTATTAGTTCAAAACTCCACACAGGAATGGTGGTAAACATCAAAACTCTGATAAACTCTCCCGCCTGTCACCCATAGCTTTGATGGTTGATCATATCAATATATAGTTTGAGAAGATGGTGTTGGGGTTTTTTCACATTACCCAGTTTTGTTTATTACAATTAATCTGCTGGCCCACAGGGGATTCATCCCACTAGTGGATGTTGAAGTTATCAATTACTTTTACAATACTACTGTTTTTAGAAATATTTCAGCAAATATTTATTAAATGCCAGATTAAGATCTGCTGGCTTAAAGAGTATTTCATTGGGTATGATCACCAACAAAAAGTAAGTGATTGGGTGGTTGATTTTATTAAGTAATTTAATTGACTTGTAGGAGTCAAACGGGTCTAGTTGCTGATCAACTAAGGGGTTTATGAGTTGCTGGAGATTAATGCTGCCTGACATAATAGCAATTTTTTATGTTAACCTTTCCTTGAACACAATCTGCTATTTTTGGGTAAGAGTCCCATTACAAAAGCAAGTTGTTACTAGATAAGGGTGAATTAGATGGAGTTGAGCAAAGATGTTGGAGCATTCTTGTTTCAACTAAAAGAGGTCACAATTGAGGAGAAAGAGGATCTGAGTATATTATATGAGGAAGATTGTCATTTCGCATGACCCTTTAGGATTAATTTATTGGTGAAAGCCGCCATTCCCAATTGGGGTGCTAACCAAAGAGTTGTGCAACAAATTTTCTTAAAACCCCTTGACTTTTTTATAAAAAAGCAGATAAAAGTAGCTCTAATTGAAGTAAAATATATATAGTTTATAGTTTAGACTGTTTAATATTGTGATTACAGAAAAAAGGAAACTCTTTGCCTAAATTATTGTTGATCTCTGTAGACTCGGCGAATGAGAAGGAAGAAGAACATCTGAACCTTACCCTAGGTTAAGTTAATCAAACTGATAAAGGAAGAAGTCTCTTCCATTTCATAGAAAGTCAATATTAGGAAAAGCAATAGGTTGGCGTTGGACCTAATCATTATTCTAGCTATCAGCTCAAATAGAATAGTAGTCTTCATACTACTATTGCACATTTATCATATTATAAAATCAAATAACACTTACAAGAAAATAATGCAAGTTTGATAAAGGGAGCTGAAGCGAGTTAATATTCAGAACGAGGATTTCAGTCCCCAATTTTACAATTGGTGCTCATTACAGAAATGAAGTCAAGTGAAAAACTCATAAATTTTTAACAATTGATGCTCACTACTTGGGTATTTGAGTTTAGCCAAAGTTAATAAATGGTTTGAATCTATATGCCTTTTAAGAACGAACTACGCAAGCTGTTAATGAAACTTAGTACTTCAAAGAACACGCTTCATTTGGCATCTCAAGCCGACTTCATTGCATTGGAAGAACAGGTGATGAAGGCTGAAGAAGAGGTTGACCATGTGGGAAAGATCAACAATGACTTCTGTGGAAAAGTCACCTTCTTGAACTAAAAGGAGGGTGAACTGGTTAAGGAAGTATTGTTTCAGAAGACTGAGTGAGAGGCAGACTGAGAACGAAATTGTTGGCTTACTGAAGAGATAGAGCAACAATTAAAGTGTGGTGATGAACTGGAGAACATAAATGTGACTGTGCACAAATGGAGGCAAAAAAACTGTAAATAAAATACCTGTCACTACAGTTGTAAAGAATAATCCACTCAGAAACATGCTTAGGTCATTTGGAGCAATTTTGGAGATGACGCTCATAGCCACTCCAATGGTTGATAAGGCCGTTTGACAGGATACACATGTTCGTGAAACCATTAATAAATTTTGAGCACACCAAAATTACCCACATTAAATTGGAATGACGCCCCTCCGTTTCTATGACAATTTGAGATGATGATAATTTTGTTTCAGTGACTGACAGAAAGCAGTTACTTTCATGAACTGCTTGAACACAGATTGTCAGAATTTAGTGTTACCTCACCTAAATGGGGACAACTGGTCTTACCAAGAGGCCAAAGAATCCATCATGCTAAGAACATGGAAGCCCCACACAGATGTCTAACCGCGATTCAAGAATTTATGGGGATTCAATACTGCAAAGATGAAGCCCTAGCAGCTTTAGTGGACCAATTATACCGGAATTGCAGATCCTGACCAGTGCAAACGTGCTAACTGATTTTAACGCCTAAATCGTGATGCAAGCTGCGTTAATGCCCTATCAGTGTTTACAAAGAACTATGGATACAGTGTTAGTAACGCAAATGACCACTTCACAAATGGTGGATCATTTGAAGATGTTGAAGCCACTTTTTAAGCCCCAAATAGAGCTTTCAAAATGAATCAGGATCGAGCTCAAAACACCAAGAAATTTGCTGAGATAAATAAAGAGCAAGAAAATTGAGTTGTGTCAGGTAATAATCCTGAAGTATGAAAGCAAGAAGACAAGACGTTAATTTGCTTCCAACAGTGTGGTAAATATAGATACGTAGCTGCCCAATTTTGGAGAAACAAGCCCAAGGAGAAAGTCTTTTAGTCCAGGGAAAAGAGAAGGAAAACTGTCAGAAGTTGAGAAAAGGTCCCATAGACTAGAGACAGAACAATATGGCTCCATGGTTCAAAATGTTCCTCCCAGTATTATGAATGATGACATAATATCTCTGATTTCTTTGTAGATGATGAAGCAACCAATCCACTATAATGGGTTGTTAATATGACGTAAATGCTATCACTTGAGCCAAAAAAAATTGTATGATCCCAAAATTGTGGGGGAAGTGGATCTACTGTACACTCATCAGCTAGTGACAAGATTGATTCCACTGAGAAACAAGAAGAGTTACTAGAGAAAAAATTAGATGTGGCAAAAGTTTCCATTCCAATTAGTGCTATCAAGTAATACTTCCCTGATTTTTAAAACAACTAGTTAATTACCTTAATTCAGCTAAAACGCTGCAATTCGCTCAGTAAACACACTTTTATAATATTGTGAGTGAGCCTTTTTGGATACTATTGTTAACCAAGTGAGAGTGAGGGCAATCATTGATTGTGGAGTGTCCATAAATATCGTTTCAACTATATTGGTGAAATGAATGAAGATTTCACAGGACCTAGTTTACTGGAAGGAATATGGAACAGCTAGACCAGAGATGACAATATCTTGCGGAGCATACAGCATCCTGCCACTCCATTTGGTTTGCTAGTGGTATCAGCTCCTGCCATTGTGTTGGCAAAACAGAATTACAAAATCCTGATTGGGAAGGAGTTCATGAGAAAATATGGAGTAAATTTAAGCTTTGAAGAGAATACCCTGATCATTTTGGGAAGCCCCTGCCTCTATTAATTAGTGGGAAGGAGAGTTGCCAATGACTAAGAAAATTAATTTTGTAAATTTAATTTACATTGACGGCATTGTTCCATCTATTATTAATTGGTAGGGCGAAAATGGAGAGAAATGCTGAAAGAGCCTGGAAAATCGTGAGATCCTCCTAAGAACGCAAAATAGCAAACACTCTGCTTCCTGGAATGCAAATAATCGTTAACACTTGGTTATCGCTTGACAATAAGTACAACTATATGAAGACATAGGCCCATGGAGGAAACCAAGAATTAAACCTGGGTTGCACCAGGGATAATTATGCAAAGACATTAAGAAATCAATGTGCTACTGGCTTTTATAGGAGCAAAAACTTTAAATTTACTTATATCAAGTCATTGCAGTTATCCATTTAATCCCAATAGCGGAGATCATAAAATTCTATGATTTTTGGACTGTTAAACAAAATGGGATTGCCAGATGAAACTTCCAAAAGTGTCAATGTCTTAATAAATCAAGAGCAGCTGGCTGAATTGACCAAACAGCATCAATGAATAGTACTCTGATTATATGAGAAGTACCCGGAGATATTCTCCCAATACAACCATGACCTGGGATGCTTGAAAAGTGTGCTTCACAAGGTCAACACAAGGTAATATTTGCTGATACAGATGTAAACTATTTAAACGTCTTGAGCTTCTGAAGCTGTAGTCAGTGAAAAGGTCGGCAAGCTTGTTGAGCATGGGATCCTCATTCCTTCATCAAGTCCATGGGCGAGTCTGATCCTTATAGTAAAAAAGAAGGACGGAACAAATTGTTTGGTGATTGATTATTGCTGAAAGAACAAATTTATTGAGAAGGATTTTTACCCACTGCCAAGGATTGACGATGCACTCAATCACCTAGAAATGCCAAATATTTTTTGGTGACTTATTTTTGGGGTATTGGCAAATTGATTTATTTAAAGAGGACTAATAAAAATGTGCAATAATTACCACACAGGGACTCTATCAGCCAACTTGAATGCCCCAGGGATTGTGTAATGCGCCGGCCACCTTCCAAAGAGCAAAGGACTATATCCTTAGTGATCTATAGATCCTGCGCCTTAGTATATCTGGACGATATAAACGTATTCAGAAGGACTTTCAAAGTCCATTTGGAGCACTTAGAAGAAGTGTTTAAGCGTCTAGTGATGTAGAACTTAAAAATAAAGCTGAAGGAATGCCATTTCTTCAAGGAAGGAGCTTGAGTACTTGGGGTTTGTTATCAACTCCAGAGGGCTTCAACCCTATTAGCAGAGGATTATGTCAATCAAACAGATGTCAGTCCTGAAGAGCGTTCAGGATATCCAAGTCTTTCTTGGGTTGTTTGGCTACTATTGCAATTTATAAAGGATTTTATAGAAATTTTGGAGCCTTTATTCCACTTATTAATGGATCCAAAGAAAGGATCTATGGGAACGTTAGACCCAAGAGTCATTTTATTAATTACGCTTATATCTAATGACCAGACCTGTCTTGAAGTACCTAGATATTGATCATGATTTCGCCATTCAAACCAATACATCATTGATGCCAATTGAAGCCGTTTTGAGCCAAGTGGATGAAGACAGGGATGAACATCCAGAGGCCTATGTGAGCCAAACACCTACATCGGAGAGGAATTATAGCATTATGGAGCGTGCATGCTTCGCAGTGATATATGTGTGCAGGCAATTCTGAGAGTACATCCATGGAATGCACTTCAAATTAATACTGGATCACTTTTTCTTGCGCTGGCTCCATAACTTAAGGGAACCAGAGGGTTGGCTGGCCTGATGGGCACTAAAATTCCAAACCTATGATTATAAGATTTTACACCAGGCTGGAGCAGCACATCAAAACGCTAAAAGACAACCAAGATTGCCTTCAGTCCATATTGTCCATCATCAATGAGTATAATTCCAAAGTATGACTGAAAGCAATGTCAGGGACATGCCCAAGAAATTCAAGGTATGCTCAAGAAAGTGATGAATAACACTGAGATAAGAAATGTACAACTATCCAATATAATTGATGGAGAATGTATTTTATTCCCAGAGCCGTGAGAACAACTGAAAAAAATTAAGCTTAAAAAGGTCTTCAGCCATGGTGGACTAAGGCAGACCATGACCATATTAACCCGTACTATTACTGAAAATTGATCATTTATGATGTCGCTGAATACCTGGCCTGTTGTGTGGAATGCCAACTCCACAAGACTCATAAGAATGTAACAGGATACAGGCTAGTATGCCCTAGGTTTGCGTGGCACACAGTGTCAATAGATGTGATGGTGCCCATGCATATCAGCACATGAGGCATGAAATACATCATAGTGGCCATAGACCATCTAATTATATGAGTCAAAACCCTAGCCCTGAGTAAAGTGGCTGCTGTGAGCACAGCAAAATTCATTTTTGATCAAGTGGTTTACAAGCACAGATGTCCTCAAGTGATCTTAAGTGATAATAGAACCATCATTGCCGCTTATGTTATTATAAGGCTCAATGAACTGATGAGAATTAGAGGAGTAGTATCAGTTCCATACAGACCAGAAACGACTGGAATGGTGGATAGAGTTAATGGAAAGTTAGCTGCAATGATGAGAAAATTGATCAAAGGGAAAATATACATTTGTGGAAATTACCAGAGTTTAGTTACCTTTACCTATAATATAAGTCTTCACACGGCAACAGGAAAAGCGCTGTTTGAATTACTTTATGGAAGAAGGGCTTTCTTACCAATAATTTTTTGTTCTGAAAAAGAGCCAGCAGCAGGGATGAGAGCCGATCAATATCTTAACTGACTGGCCAATATGATGATTGAACTGCAATTTGAAGCATTTTATACAACCTAAGGAAAAGGATCAAAGAAAGTCAACAGATGAAAATAACTGACCAGCGATACAGGAGTACCATGTGTGGGGATAGGATAGGCTATTGAGACACCCATGGTTATTGGATAGAGGAACAAGCCAGATGCTTTGTGGTTGGTTCTGTTAATGTGATTGCCAAGAAGGCATCTAATGCCTACACAATCAAGAATATTGCAGATGGTCATGTTGTTAACTGGGTCCATATAATATATTTGAAGTATTGGATCTATGGGAGGAATAAATGCAATGTTCCTGAATGACCAATGAACCTAGAAAAAATAGGTCAAGTCCTAGTTTTTTTCAAGCCCCAGGTGGGGGCCTTTGAACCATGATAGTTAGTTAAGTCTTAAAAATAGACCTCAGAACCATGATAACTTGTTGAGTTCATAAAAAATGAACCGCTAAACCAGAATAGGGGAAACAAAAAGATGGACTAAGAACCTAATAATAAGTTAATTCCCATTGCAAAAGTATTTGGAATACAAAAAATAATACAAGGTTATAAACTCATATAAAATTGAATAAAACATAAAATTATAAGTAAAATCTATTAATATACAATTACATTTATAATATCATCAAAAAACATCTGTTGATGTTCCCTTATGTTAATGGTAGGACCAACTCTGGTTGAAACTAGGTCAACTGCAAGTAATCTAAGGCGTTGAAAGAAGCAACATACATTAGTAGAATCAGGACAGGGTGAACCTGGATACGCCAGGAGTAATCCCTCAAGACTTAAATCCCAGCCTTGAAGAAATACAGGAAACAAGGAATTGAAGAAGTCTCCTGTTAAATCCTATAAATGATAAGGTGTTGTATAACCCCAACCTGGAGAAAAACAGGTCATGACCATTTATTATTAGTAAGAGCAACCAAACTAGGCTAGCATGGAATGTGTTAATGGGAATTATCGCTCTGTGGAGGTGGCAGTGAGAAAGGACATGGAACAGAAATGTGCAAAGAATAAGGACTAAGCCAATATGCATCAAGCAAGGAATGGAGATGGACAAGGGCACTCCGAATTTAAGCCATGCTGGTGGACACAGTCATAATCTACATAGCATATGCCCACAGAAAATTTTTATCACTGGGTAGTCTTGTCAAGCGGGGAGATGTGTTGTAATTTTTGCCCACATTATCCTTCTTCATCAATTACGATTAATCTGCTGGTCCAATAGTGGTTTCATCCAAATAGTGGATATTAATGTTATTGGTTATTTATATATTAACTATTCTTTAAATAAATATTCCAGCTAATATTTATAAATCCTTGATATTAAAATAAACCAGAGTAATGAGTATTTCGTCAGGGATGATCCCTGACAATAAGTTATTAGGGGTTAATTTAAGTATTATTAGCTTAATTGACATATAGGATTTAATCAGATTTGGTTGCCAATCAACTAAGGGGTTTTCGTTGCTAGAGAATTATGCCGTCTGTCCTAATAGCAACTTTCAAGTTAACCTTTCCTGTAACACAATCTAATATTTATGGATAAGAGTCCCATTACCAAAGCAAGTTATTATCAGATAAGGGTAAATCGATGAGTGTTGAACAAAGATGTTTGAACATATTCTTGTGTCAGCTCAGAAGAGGTCATGATTGAGGAGGGAAGTGGAACTGAATATATTCATTGAGGAAGATCATCATTTTGCATAACCCTTAAGGATTAATTTATCAGTGACAGCCGCCATTCCCAATTTGGGGTGCCAACCAAAGAGTTGTGCACCAAATTCCCTATAAAATCACCATAAATTTTTATATAATAAAACAGATAAAAGTAGCTCTAATTGAATATATAAATATATATAGCTTATAATTTAGACTGTTTGATCTTGGGATTGGAGAAAAAGGAAAATTTTTCTTTGTTTAAACCATTTTTGCTCTCTGCGGACTCAGTGAGATAAGAAGGATAAATGTCCTTTAATCTCTCATTGGTTAAGTTCTACCAAACGGATTAGTGAAGAGTCCCTGCCATTTCAGAAGAAGTCAATATTAGGACAAGTACCAGGTTTGCATTGGACCAATAATTATTATGGCTATCAGCTCAACTAGAATAGTAGCCTTCATACTATTATTGCACAATATCATATTATCAAATCAAACAACGCACATTTAAGAAACCTGCGCAATTTTATCAGTGGAGCTGAAGTAAGCTATTATTTAGAACTAGGAATCCAGTCCCCAATTTTACCAATTTTTACTAAGTACAGAAAAGGAATTCAGATGCCAAGCTCCCCAAAAATTAACGGATGTGACCCATCAACATTAAAATGAGTGTTAAGAGTTTCAACACATACTTGATAAACTGATGCAGGATACTTCATGTATAATGGTAAATTGTTTAAGGTTTATAATGAACAAACCTTGTTGTTTCTCAAGCCCATCAAGCAAATGGACTTGATTATCGCCAAACATAAGGTGATAAGGCATCAAAAATATAAGTAAATGTGCAAACAATTGAAATACCATTATCATTAGAAACATGTTATTCAATACTCATGAGACTCTCAACTGCTGCTAAGAATGTTAATCTGAAGCACCTTTTTGACTGCCATAACTTATCAATTAATTAACCCAATTATAACTGGCACACAATCTCTATTGACGTTGTAGCTCTTAGCCAATACTTCTGGTCAGCTAGATATAAACTTTTTAACAATTGCCTCACCAAGTGTATGTCTGAGGGATATTCCCTGCGCCTCGACCATGAGGCGTTCCCTTTTGTATGAAAAGGGTCCCTAAGAAGGCGGCCATTAGCCTCGTCACCCAGGGTAATCTCGCCCATGTGGTGGAAAAACGGTGGTTGATGGCCTACCCTTTAAAGGTTCCACCCTCACTTCTCTACTTAAACACATATGAGCTGATTCATCATATTGGGGTGTATGGATGGAGGTGGTGGCGGCGAAAGAATGCCAGCCAAAGGGTAATGGCGAGCACATAGCCCCAGCGTCAATGTCTGGGTCCACTAAAGGGGCGAAGAATCTCATTCAATTGAGGGGTTCAACTCCTAAATTTATTTTGTGTTGCACCAATAAGGCGAAAAAGCCAGATAAATTGAAAGGTCCAACTTCAAGATATTAAATATGCTAAATCCATTTGATACCCAGTGGGACAGGGCCCCCATGGCCTGGTCATAGGTGCTACCAGTCGCCAATGAAAAAAGTGTCGCAAACTCAAGTAAAAGTGCGGTGGGAGAAAGAATCTAGTGGAGAAATTTGAGCAAATCAGATGGCCAGCGGATTGTCAATTTGGCATTGAGTTAGTTGTGAGATCTCAATCCATCAAAAATTGGTTCAATAGCAATTCCTTAGTTTATGATCCTCAATTATTCCCAAGCTCCTAGGTCTTAAGGAAAATTTCACTCCTTGGTACAGTTTTCAGTCAATTATTTCCTTTTTGTTTTCTATTAAAATTTCTTTTCCAACAAAAAATTAACTTTTATTGATTTTTCACAGCGTTCGCTACCTTGCAACCACAAACAATGTTTCTTAAGTTGTATTATGATTGGGCCCTAGTGGACCTTCTCACCATACTGCTCCTTACCTTCATCAAATGGGGTATCACATGCATGACTTAATGGGATATCTCCGTTTATCAGCGCTCTCTGGAATCAATATGCGTTGTATATGTGAGAGATCTTATCTCTCTGTTGAGTGAGGTTCCGTGGTGTCAAGATTGTTAACCAGATTATGGCTTTTTGTTATCAGCTACGATGATTTATTAATCAGGCATCAATGTCAATTAATTTCTTTGATTTTAGGGGCATTAACTTTAATTAACGTTAATGAATTCAATGGGTCACAATATGTCAGGCACACTTGCCGACTAAAATTCAGCTGGTCTGACTTTTGAGTTCATTGGATCCCAGCGGTTTGAGTTAATAAAGTCATGAACTTGGCTACCTAACTTTGTTCAAATTTCAAGAGTTTGGTGGATATCAGCGGTTAATTATGACAGTCAATCAATTCACCTGAATTGCTCACATGAACCTGCTTCTACTTTTGTTGTTTCAGCCTTAATTTAGCTCATCAAAACGAGTTCTCAATATCTAATAAGATCAAAGCGTCTGGATAAATCGCCAATAGATTTTAAAGGAATTTTAATGGGAAGCTTCACGTCATGCTCCACAACCAATTGGGCTGAGCTATTTCAACTCAGCATTCTTTTTCAAGATATTTACCAGCGACAATGCTAAGGATCACTCTACAACTGATATTTTGGATCTCATAGGATTCATCAGTGACTAATGCCAAGGATCAACCTTCAACTAATTTTTTTTATTAAGGATTTCAGTAAACGATGCCATGATTTGATATTTATAATTGCCAGCCGACTTTTTGAGGATTTTCATGCTAGGGTTACTTGTAGACAATGCTGAGAAATCTGAGATAGATTGTGAGTTGTGGTGAGTTACACCGATGTTATTCCATGAGTTTCTAGCGAGTTATGCCAAAGATGGTTTAGGTTGAAGCCTTACCAATGTATTATGCCCCGTGCTACCCCAGAATCCAATATAACTCCAGATCATATAGAAGTTAGTTGGGTGGGCTGATCAGCTATAAAAACACCACTTTTTTTAACTAAATAAAGATCTACATTTGCCTATTCTTCTTTTTTTCAAGTGATTCGTTACTGGAAATAGTAATAAGCAAGAGATCCCCAAGGATTAGATGCTGGGTCAAGCATCTAGGGAGTTGTCAGCGCTACCACTTCCCCCATACACCAATGAAGGCAGCATAGCAAGGGGTTAACAGTCCTTATACTGTTGATCCTGGCAAACTAGCCAAGTTCCTGAGCCATTAATCAATGGTGAATTTTTCAACACGTGGCCTTGTCACCCAATCTCTCACAAGTGGCCCCACAGCGAATACTGGCCCCTCCGTTGTGCATGAAAAGTCCCCATACCTAAATTTCCTAGCCCTTTAGGGACCAGTATTTGGTTGATTGTCAGGTTGATGGTTATGGTGGCTACCACCCATTGTTCTCTGTTTCCTCTCTCCCACTTTATTACCTAGTCGCTTGGATGGTAATATACTTGGCATCCTGTTTTGTCTTCTAGATGCTCAAACCACAACTGGCAGGCCAGTCTCAATTTTATCTGCCGTTTGTGACATAATTGACCAACCTATAATGTCTGTCAATTCTGCCCTTCAGTTCAATTGAGTGATGCTGTGGTTTCCATTTGCCATATGAACTTGCAGTCAGTGCATTGCCTCTTGATGTTCATTTTGGTCAGTTGTCACATTTGTGTGTTGCTCCCAGGTGGCGGCGGGGGAGTTTATCACCAGCCAGACTGCCCAGAAATTCCAACTTTAGTTCCAGCCTACCCTTGGGGGGTGGGCTCATCAGCTCCATCCGTAGAGATTAGCAACCAGGTTCTTGACGCCCTCGCTGAGCTGCAGGTTCGATTTTTGACTTCCCCTGCAAGTTCCACTACCATGATGGATGCCCATCAGACTGTGCCTTGTTAGACGCCTTTGAAGGTGATCCCCACCATTAGGTGTGGGGTATCCTGCGCTCAGCCACAGGCTGGAATTTTGACTCCCCATGATTGCAAAGGTATTGTCGGACATTCTCCTTTCTGATCTAAGTACAAGAATGTTGGAGGTATTAGTGTTCCCAATTCTACTCTTATGATTGGCCCATCACCTGCCCAATTTTTAAATAATAATGTGGATATCAACAATATGAGTACCCACAATGAGAAAACCCTGGTGGATTCTCACTGGAATCCTAACAAATGGAGGAATACGATTTATCACAAAAATTGGCTTAAAATGGTAATAATTAATAATAGAAATACTCCAACTCCTCGGTCAAATATGAGGAGTATACTATTGCACAGATTAAAACCTCCACAAGGCAAGAGGATGTTACCTGTTGATGATTGGGTGCAAGTTAACCAATCATTATGATCCAAGTCTAACCACCGCCAAGGTGCAAAGATTTTACTTGAGGATGATAGGGTAAAAATTAGTCAATCATTACCATCCAAATCTGACTACTGCCAAAATATCCAATCATTACCAACTGAATCAGACCACCGCCGAGTTGAAAAGATTTTACTTGCTGGTGATTGGATCCAATTCATCAAACCATTACTGCACGGGTCATTTCTACCTATAAAAAATTTTATCTTCGATATGATAGGCCAAAAGCCCATATTACCTAATTTGGAAGACTGAGCTTTGCATTCTTTTGCTTAAAAATAGACGGTCTCAAAATTTGAACTAGTTTAAATAGGAAAAGCTAGTATTGAAAAAAGACCTTTACTTGTTATGCCCTGCCTGTTTAATAAAAACATAAAAAACCAAAACAAGAATTATTTTATATTTTTAATAGAAAGTAAAATATTCCGTTTTAAAATATTATTTATGGCCTCCTTTAGTGAATCCCACAAATTGGAGCCCAACGCGGGGGTCAATTCCCCTGAATACTTTGATAAGTATTAATAAAAAAATGGAGAGTGTCACCCATTGGGTGCAGAATGAGGAAGGAACTGAAGAAGATGATCAAATGGACAGCCCTACTGCTTTAATGTTTGAAGAAGAACAAATTGAGCCCATATTAATACCAGAGTCTCATCGCATCACTTGGCCAGCCACTGAAGCTGTAAGAGACTTCACTCATGGCATCCTTAACCCTGGCGACCTTGCATCTCGTGAACAAGCATTGTTGGTAGAGAAACGCCACTTATTTCTCTACGAGACTAGTGTCCTCCCTGAGACCTATGGTCAGCTTACAAATTTGACCACCTATGTCCACAAGTTTGCTCACCCTGCTCTGGTCCATATGATGCATCTTTTAGCTGGCAATCATGAAGAACTTCATCAACACCTTGATACCCATGCAGCTCTGAATTCAGCCTATAAAAAGTTGTATCAACTGACCTCCAAACATCTTGGGGCAGTTAAATCTGGTGTGGAAGCTAATCGCAACTACATCATACAGCTGTATGACCAACTTACTATTAAGGATACTGGGATTGTAAAGTATGTCAAGGAGGTCATGAAGAAGTTCCAGGATGAAATGAACGCATCCTCCACTAGCACCCGCTCATTGTTGGAAGAGTTTGCTAAAGAAATTGAAAATCAAAATGAGCAAACGTCTCATGACTTTTCAGCTCATGACTCCACCCTTCAATAGAAATATGAATAGCGTATGGCTGTGGTGGAGCGACAGTTAATTCAGGCCTTTTCGCGTGTGAATGAGCTTGAACGCCGTCTGTTGGTTGAACCATCTAGCGCCACCGCCATCCTCGCGGCCAAGGTTGTTCAGCTTAGAAAGGAGCTAACTCTCTAAGCTTCGTTGGAAAATACCAAATATTTGGCACGTCACCTGACTGCATGTGAAATCGAAGCAAAAGAAATAAAAACTTTTCTGGAAAGCTCTGAGCTGTTAAAGAAAGTATACAGCTGACTAATGCAGGTCGAGCGAAAGTATGAGCAGATCAAGGATGGAGCACAAGGCCCAAGCTCACACCCTCATGACGATGAAGGGTGCAAACAAATAAAAGAAGAGCTGAAGAACCGCGTGAAAGCCGTGGAAACTGCTCAATTAAGCCTAAGCTCCATGGTGTCACAACTTCGTTTTCAAGTCTCTGCAATGGAAGACCAAGTGGAAGACTTTGAAACTTATAAATCAGGGATCAAAGCTCAATTAAGACTGTGCGAATATGGGCCTCAAGAAGCCCTCTCTAAAATGGAAACCCGGCTTGAAGCCATGTAAGATCAGTTTGAACGCCTTTCACGGACCTTTGATCAGTTAAGCTACCATTCTGAAACCCCAATAACAGAAGCTCCAGCTATTCATATCCTGATTGGGGGTGAATCTAGTTCATTCAAACCAACGTTCAAAGACAAGTTCATCCCCGGCGAGGGTAGCATTGCCTCGTTTTTATACGTCTATGAAGCAGATATGGAAGGGGCCACTGATCGTCAGAAGGCTAAACATATCCTTTCCTGTTTGGGTCGCATGGCACAAGAGGTGATGGTCCCACATATGGATGCTCTTGGCACCTGGTCCAAGGTTAAAGAGGCCCTCATAAACACGTTCAGCTCCAAACAAGCTTTAAGCATGAAAAAGCAAGCCTTCATGAGTATGAATATTCGAAAAGGAGAGTCAGTGGTCAATTTTGCAGAACAATTCTATTTGGAAGCACAGATGTTGTTAACCTCAAAGATGATGACTTTGGATGATGCTATAGCCGCCGTTTTGACTGGAGTGGCTTCTTACTTATCGCTAGCAATGCACATCACTTCAGTTAAACGCTATTTCCATACCATCCAAGATATCAAGGAGGCATTAATAGATGTCACTGATTTCCATAAGCCCGATGTCTCACGTGGAGCAGTAGCTCAACTCCGCGTTTTAACCATTGATAATCAAAAGCATAAGCCTTGAGCCCTAGCTATTGAGGACAAGAAGGAACCCCTTCAGATAAAGGGCCCTAAAGAGCAAAACCCTAAACCAAAATGTCTTGAATGCCCTCGATGTGAATACTGTGACAAAGTCAGCCACATGGAGGCTATGTGCTGGAAAAAGAAAGCTGACGCCGAGGAACAGGAGCAGGGAAAAGAAATGTCAGCGTAGGGAAAGGCACACCTATTGCTGACAAACCTCATGTGCCTAACTCATTCAACCAACTAATGCCATTACCTCGCATCACAAATACCCCAGGGGATGATTCTGAGGGAGATATGGATGAGGTCAGCTACTACGTAGTTGGAGCACCTGCTGAGGTGGAAGTCCCCAATTGCTTAAATGCTGGAGGAGTGGATGAAGACACTATACCTGAAGAAACGTATCTCAGCCAAGTTCTGGGGGAACCAATTATTATTGATACTGATAGCGATGCAGACGAGGTGGTGTCTCATCTTATACGCCCTATCCAGCATAGTCACACCATGAAATCCATCAAAGAAAATTACCCTAAAGCCGCAGGTAAACTAACCTCCAATTTCCATCTTAGGGAGGTCTTAGCGCTACCACCCCCTTTTGGGGGGATCCTCACAAAGGTCAAAGTGGTGATGCAAAAAGTTCAGGTGATGTCCATTTTAGATACAGGCTCCCCAGTGAACGTAATCTCGTCCAAGCTGATGAAAAAGATCAAGCTTGCACCTGACTTGGAGTACAACCAAGACTATGGTACCGCTGGCCCAAACAACACCCGTGCGCTGGGTGCTTACTCATCCCTTCCCATCTGTATTGGGAAGCTTATCTTATTGGCCCCTGCAATGGCTTTAGAAATAATGATTATGACATGCTTATAGTTACTCAGTTCATGATTGAGTATGATGGCATTATCAACATGAAGCAAGGGCTCTTGTCGCTGCTTAATTTATGAAGTTCCCTTGGTTTTAGCCAATACTGAACCTAGCAAGAAGGACTACTCTTGCATGTATATTAACCTTACAAAAAAAGCGACTAAAAAAGGGCAGGTTGCCAATACGCTCTGCATTCCCCTTCCTACCATTCAAGTGGATGAAAAGGTACCAGCCTACCATAACTGCAACACCCCTACCAACATTCTTGAGGGGGGCAATATCAGACATTCTCCTTTCCAATCTAAGGACAAGAATGTTGGAGGTATTAGTGTTCCCAATTCTGCTCTTATGATAGGCCCATCACCTGCCCAATTTTTAAATAATAATGTGGATATCAACAATATGAGTACCCAAAATGAAAAAACCCTAGTGGATTCTTGGTGGAATCCTATTAATTGGAGGAATACGGTTTATCATAAAAATTGGCTTAAAACGGTAATAATTAATAATAGAAATACTCTGACTCCTTGGTCAAATATGAGGAGTATACTATTGCACAGATCAGAACCTCCACAAGGCAAGAGGATGTTACCCGTTGATGATTGGGTGTAAGTTAACCAATCATTATGATCCAAGTCTAACCACCGCCAAGGTGCAAAGATTTTACTTGAGGATGATAGGGTAAAAATTTGTCAATCATTACCATCCAAATCTGACTACTGCCAAAATATCCAATCATTACCAACTGAGTCAGACCACCGCCAAGGTGAAAAGATTTTACTTGCTGGTGATTGGATCCAATTCATCAAACCATTACTGCACGGGTCATTTCTACCTATAAAAAATTTTATCTTCGATATGATAGGCCAAAAGCCTATATTACCTAATTTGGAAGACTGAGTTTTGCATTCTTTTGCTTAAAAATATCGACGGTCTCAAAATTTGAACTAGTTTAAATAGGAAAAGCTAGTATTGAAAAAAGACCTTTACTTGTTATGCCCTGCCTGTTTAATAAAAAACATAAAAAATCAAAACAAGAATTATTTTATATTTTTAATAGAAAGTAAAATATTCCGTTTTAAAATATTATTTGTGTCCTCCTTTAGTGGATCCCACAGGTATCATCAGTGTTGCAGGCGCTTTGTGGCATGATCAGCTCATTTACTTGAATTATTTCTATGGGTGTATAAGCATCCAACCTGGCTTCATTCATAGAAGCTTTCCATGACCATACCCCTGCACTTGGACTTCTTCTTGACATCTTTAGAGCAGTCTTCCACGCTGCCTTGGATCATATTTGCTAATCATGCTGTTTGGGTCACACCAGTGGATATGGTGTACCAAATGTGCATGAAGGTGACATCTATTGGTGCCACACTTCTCCAAATATCCATTGGTGTGGGGGCTCCTGTAACCCCGTTGGCATAACCTGTGGGGGTTTTCCTGATTCCTGGTCCTCTCCACACCCCTAAAGTTTGTTAAGTGAGGTTTATCAAAGATGCAGTTATTCTCAACCCTGATGGTGGGTCTTAGCCCACTTTACCTCCCGTGGGAGAGGCACCTCCCATAACTTAGCAGATGCCCATCAATACATTGGTCCCCCAGTTGAAGGACACCCAGCGCAAAAAAATTGTGAAGCAGTACCTCAGTATGGGTACCAAGTCCCTAACAAAGCCAGTTTCCCTACCTGATCAATGATCATTACCACTCAGCTGGCGGAATCTCAGAACCTTGCCAAAAAGCAAGATTTTGCTTATTTTTTACTATCATTGAAAATCTAGATGGGTGCACACCGAGAGTCATTTGAGGCCTTGGTTGACATGGGAGTGGCGGAAAACTTCATGAGTTTAAGCTGAAACAGCAGCTTGAGTTATATTTGGATATAGGGGCATCAGTTCTGGGTGCGTAATCTGCTCCAATGTCATCCTTTGATGTGCGGCAGCTGGTGGCCTCCTCATGCATTGATTCAGTTTTGTGATCAATTTGTAGTAGTTCTCGATCTACTCCTGGTCATTCTGAGGGTGGTATGGTGACGGTGTCAGCAGTAAATAATTCATTTAGACTTGAACATACTGTCCTTCACAAATACCCAAGTGGGAGGAGAGTTTTCTCTTATTGACACTCTTACTATGGCATGGGGCTGGAGCTCCATCATGACGCTCGCTACCCCCATGGGCCTTCCGCCCAATTTCTCCACCGTTGGCGGCATACCAGAATATATTTGATTTGGAAAAAGATAATCATCTACCGCCACACACCAAATACAACTTATCATTCCTTTTGACAGTATCCATGATTAGTACTAACTGTCCACAGTATCCTTACTAGGCAGAGGAGAACAATGTTTTTTAAGTATGTTTGGCTGATATGATCAAGAAGGGGTAGGTATTTAAACAAAAATCCTTTAATGTCTTGACTATTTTTTTCTCTTAGATGTCTAATAGGACGCTGCGGCCCTGCGTTGACTACAGTCAAATGAATCTTATCACGGTGCACGACTCCTATCCCCTCCCTCATGAGCATATGATCATCAAGGTAATCACAAAAACCTGTGTGTTTTTTAAAGCTTGACCTGGTGAATGCCTTTAACCAAATATGGGTGTCCGAGGGCCTGGAATGTCATACCGCCATTTAGACTAGGAGAGGCATAACTCAGTTCTGGGCGATGCCTTTCATCCTGAAGAATGCTCCCGCTACATTCCAGCATATGATTGATAATGCTCTGGGGGACCTTAGGTTCACCTGAGCGGTGGCATATATCAATGATATACTTGTCCATCCCCCAACTTCCAATCATGAGAAAGACCTGAGGAGGTGCTGGCTGCATTAAACATTGTGGGACTTTATGTCAAGACGTTTTAAGAGAGTTCTTCCGCGTTAAGAGGCTACCTTTCTGGTTAATCTAGTCTTGAAAGATGGTATGCCATACTCTTCAGCAAGCTCGAGGCCATCCTCAAATGGCCTGCCCCACAACTCAGAAGCAATTGAGGAGCTTTTTAGGCACCATTAACTTCTTGAAAAAAATTTTCTTTCCCTTTCACAGCTGACCGCATTGCTTCATTCCCTGAAAGTGAAATATGTGCCATTCTGCTGGACAGAGGAGTGCCAGAAGGCATTTGAGGCCATTAACCAGGAGTTTTTCCTTCTATAATTCTTAAACATGCTGAGCCCACCAAACCATTATTGTCACATGTGAGGCCTCATCCACTGCGGTGGTGGAGTTCTGTTGCAGGAGCATAATGGGCTGAAACACCCAGTGGCTTACTTTTCCTTTATGTTTGCCTCTTCCAAACAAACCTGGGCCATTTAAGACAAGGAATTTGCCACCCTGGCATGGGTTCTGACCCACTTTCATACTTCTGCAAAGCGCTCAGCATGAGGTAACCGTGAAGATGGATCACCGAGCCTTTTTGTACTTTCATAAGCCTCAGAAGCTGGTACACCATCATGCTCAGATGTATCATGACCTTTGTATCTTAAATTTTAAGTACAATTTTTGAATCAAAATGTTGAATGTGCTCCACAACTTTCTGAGTCACAATCCTATGCTGTGTTAGTGGAGGCAGACGAGCAAGAAATTATCACGGTTATTACGCTAGTTCAAATCTTAGCTTTTGCTCCTCCCGCAATTTTAGTGGCGGATTTGAGCTCATATGTACCCATGGTTTTTAGGGTCTTAGCGGCCTATATGGCTCATGCGGAGTGTCAAGTCTTATTAGATCAGTTGGTACTTCCAATGCACAAGCAGCCCCTTTATTCCTTGGTAGAGGGGCACATTCACATTAGGTCACGCCTGTGTGTGTCGCCCCTCCTCCGCAACAAAGTTGTCTGGCTGCACCATGACCCCCCTGCAATGGGGCACCCATGCAACAAAATATGTCTCATTCTAGTTAAAAGGATGTATATCTGGACAGGACTGTCAAGGATATTACAGCATGTATTGCGAATTGCATGACAGCACATGGGCCAAGTCATACCAGTCAGGAAAAAAATGGTTTACTTCATCCCCTGCAGCAGGCGGAGGGCCAGGGACTTTGGTGTCCATTTACTTCATTATCAAGCTTCACAGTTTCAAAGGGTTTACTGCCATAATTTTGGTAGTAAATCGCTTCAACAAATTCGCTCTTTACATTCCCTGTTCTTCTGCCATTACCTCCGAGGAGATGGCTAAACAGTAATTTACCATGTGTTCTCAATGTTCAGGTTTCCTCAAGAGAATGTCAGAAACTGTGGGACCCAGTTTATGGCATAATTATGGAATGAACTCCTGGCAATACTAAAATTTTGCCCTGTCATTCAACAGCGTACCATCCTCGGTTGGATGGTCAAACAGAGTGGGTAGATCAAATTCTTGAGCAGTACCTTCTGTTTTATGCTACGTCATCTCAGGACACCTGAGTGGATGATCTTCCGCTTGCTCAGTTTGCACATAACAATGGAGCACATGCGTCTACAGGGTTACCGCCTATGTGTTAACACTGGGATAGCCCCTCTTTCTCAGTGGAGCCATGTCTCCATCCTGCGGTACCATTTGCGCCTGGCCACATTCACCATATTCACAGTACCCAGTCTCTGGTTCAGGAGAACATAACCAAGGCTATCAGTGATTACAAGCGTTTTGTGGACTAGAAACGTCTCATGTACACGACTTTAAGGTGGTGTTGCACATCATGCAGTATACGCGCCACTTACAAATGCAGGTGCCTACTGCAGATCTAGGAGAAAACAATCCAGGCACCATTTGGTGGAGGCGGATCTGGGCGTTGGGGCGTTTCGCCTGAAGCTTCCATCCCATTGGAAGCAACTCTCTGTGTTACACACATCACAGTTTTCCCCAGTTAATGCATTATTACATTGGAACCCAAGCTGCTCAAGATAAAAAGGTCAGAGAAGGCCAAAGTTGATGGCACCTTAACTTCCCGGTGGTAGCGCCATTTAGTTTAATATCTGGTGGCTCAGAAAGGTTTTCTGGCCTAAGAAAACAGTTAGGTCAGTGCCTGGGATTATACCAATTATTCCAAGCTGGTAGAAGCCTTCCATACCTCCCACCCTAATACTCCATGGCCCCCCACCAGAAGAACGCTTCACTGATGGCAATTTTGCTCCAAAAAACCACAAAAATTCGCCCTTTGCCAAGTCTCCTCTGAGATAGTGCTCCCTCTCATCAAAGAGGAAAGGGTAATGTTTCTGGGCGAGCTCCCCCTGCGCCTCAACCATGAGGCATTCCATTTTTTGATTGAAAAGAGATGAAGAAGTCGGCTATCCCCCTCATCACCCAGGGCGATCTCGCTCATGTGGTAAAGAATGGTGGGTGACAGCTTACCCTTTGAAGGTTCCACCCCCACCTCCCTACTTAACCAAAAGTGAGCTGATTCAGCAGATTGGGGTGTGTAGATGGAGGTGGTGGCGGCGAAAGGATGTCAGCCAAAGGGTAATGGCGAGCACATAGCCCAGCGCTGATGTCAGGGTCCACTAAAGTGGCGAAGAATCTTAATCAATTGGGGGGTTCAACTCCAGCAAAAATTTTGGGCTCTACTAATAAGGAGAAAAAGCCAGATAAATTGAGTAGTCCAACTCCAAGAAATCAAATGTGATAAATCCATTTGATACCCAGTGGGACAGGGTCCCCATGGCCTGGCCATAGGTGCTACCAGTCGCCCTCTAAAAAAAGTGTCACAAACCCAAGTAAAAGTGCGGTGTGAGGAAGAATCTAGTGGAGAAATTTGAGCAAGTCAGATGGCCAGCGGATTGTCAATTTGGCATTGAGTTAGTTGTGAGATCTCAATCCACCAAAAATTGGTTCAATTGCAACTCTTTTGTTTATGAATCCTCAATAATTTTCTAAGCTCCTAGGTCTTAAGGTAAATGTCATTCCTTGGTACGGTTTTCAGTCAATTCTTTCCTTTTTGGTTTTTTATAAAAATTAGTTTTCCAACAAAAAAAATTAAATTTTGTAAAATTTCACAGCGTTTGCTGCCTTGAAACCCCAAACAGTGTTTCTCAAGCTGTGTCATAATTGGGTCCTAATGGCCCCTCTCACCACACTGCTCCTTACCTTCATCAAATGGGGTATCACATGCATGACTTATTGGGATACACCCGTTCACCATCGCACTCTGGCATCAATGTGTTGTGGATTAGGGAGATTGTATCTCCCTGTTGAGTGAGTTTCCGTGGCCTTGCCACCCAATCTCTCACTAGTGGCCCCACAGAGAATACTGGCCCCTCTGTTGTGCCTGAAGAGTCCCCCATACCTATTTTTCCTGGCCCTTTTGGGACCATTATCAGGTTGCTTGTCAGGTTGATGGTTACAGTGGCTACCAGCCATTGTTCTCTGTTTTCTCTCTCCCTCCTTATAACCAAGTCACTAAGATGGCAATGCCCTTGGCTTTTAGGTTTATCTTCTAGGTTCTCACACACTCTGACTGGCAGGGCAGTCTCAATTACATTAACTGTTCTGGCAGGGTTGAGGCAAAAGCGGTCAGTGATTTAGGGTCCAAGAACACCACTAAGTTTATCTTAGGTATCACGCTTATTGGAATAAAGGCTCCAGTTTCTGTTGGCAGAAAATGGGACTAATTTCATATCCCAGATGATTACTAAGTTTAATTATATAATGGGGATAAGAGGGGTATTATCTACACCCTATCACGTTGAGACCAAAGGAACTATCACACGAATGAAAAGTACACTGTTAAAATTTTATGTAAGTTAGTCTCAGGAAAAGCGGCCAGTTGGACCCTTTTCCTGCCTTCCGCCATATTTTCATATAACATCGCTTACCACTCAGCCACAAGGCACTCCCCAATCGCCTTACTTCTTGGAATGCAGACCACGCTGTCCCTATTTTTATATTTTTTCTATAAAGAAGAGCGCATATGCCCTATCAGATACCTTGATAAGCTCTCAAGTACCTTAATTCAGATACAAAACTTTGTCTAATCCAATGCGTTAGCTTTAAAAGTCAAGAGTAGAGAACGTGATAATGAAGACTGGCTGATATTAACTACTTTCTTTGTAGGAAATTTGGTCCAGTATTATAAAACCTATGGCTTTGGAGGGACTATCAGGATAAAACACATTTGGAAAGGGCCCTTCATGCTCATAAAAATATCTATAGATACCTACACTCTGAAAACCCTACTAAAAAGTTTCTTTGTTAGATGAGCGCATGCTAAGCCCTTAGAAGTACTACCAGCACTCCAGCATCCTAACCCTCAAGCTTTCAAAAGCTTATCTGACTCCCACTCATCATTGTTACCTGATGTTTGGTCATTTGGGGTGAAATATTGCAATCAATTTGACCAACCATAAGCTTAAGTGATATTACTTAATTATTCTATATCAACTAATTTGTAGATATAGGGTTTGATTGCTTATTGACTATTCTAGCACAAAGTCCCCAACTTCTTAAGGAGTTTCCAAAGTTGTATAAGCTACTTTTGGTGCTTTTATCTTGGCGCCTTGAGTTATAAATAATTATTATGTCAGACTAAATCCTTAACCAAGCTTGATACTATCACTACTCTTGAGTCTAATCCTATTGTTTCATCATATCCCTTATACCAGCGTAAAGTATTTGGCATGAGGGTTATTACCGTTATTATGGCCATCTTCCAGTGTCTTAATTGTAGTAAGTTGATCATAACTGTAATGAAAAACCTCAGGCCCCAGTAATTCATCTTTTAGCCTAATTTAGATAACTAATCCTCTAGTCATCCTTTTTAAGTACTTTTTAATATACATAGAAAGCCCAATAGTAACGCTATCAGAAGGGGCATATCTTGGTGGGATTCTAATGTCAAGAGGATCTCTTTTCCTATGTCACTAGAGAAATCTAGAGTAAAGAAGACATATGTTAGCAAGCCGCAACTCCCTTATCAGTAGTTGATATTGCAGTGTGCTTTTCTAAGTTCCAAATAAAAATCCATATTGAAAAAAATGTTCCTTTTGCAAAATTCTAAGTTCACTGTCATCTAACAGTACCTTGTAGTTTTAAGTGTAGTAATCTGTGCATCAAAATATGAAGTACTAGTGTTGATCTCAACAGGCTCTCAAGTGAAACTGCTACCAGACATGGTCAATGGTAAGAGGGTATGCCATATACATTAAAGTCAACAAAATACCACTAAAATCATAATACATTGTCATTAATTAAGTACATGTAGATATACCAACTGTAAACTTGTTGGAAATTTGAGGGTTGGACAACCATCATTAAAAACTGTTCTGATCTGTGCAGTAATAGTAGAACCTGCCTATGCTGGGATTATATTGGTATTGCTAGCTGACATAAAAATTACCCAAGAAAGTGGTTCCTAGTATTACAATTGATAATGTCTGATTACTATCTATTGACATGAGTGACAAAGTTTTTAGTTTTGTTAGGCTGGTAGATTTCTTGGAACTGCCTCTTTTAGTAGACCTGGTGAAAACCTCACCTGGGAAAGAGTTAACTGGTGAACAGCGGTTAGGTCAAAAAGTTATTATATGAATACACTAACCACAAACACTCACTCTTGATTCTACCACTTTTGGTCAAATCTTAATTTAAATATCAGTAAAACATCTCCACTCATCGTCACCCTATCGGTTTACCTATGTTGACACAATTTACGCCCACTTTCCCCATGTGGGCAATGGTGTGCCACCTCCTGATGTTTTTTAGCCGTTGCCAAAATGTGCTAAGGCTGGCTCTGCTAGCCCACCAAGTTCTTCAGGTCGCTTTATCCCACCTGGGACTTAGCTTTGCACCCCACATAAAGTCAGGCAGTACCTCGTTGCCCCCTTGTGCTCCCCCAAAGCAACATGCAATTTGGCCTTAATGTTGAATATGTCAATTAGTTCCCTTTATTTCAAAAGAGCAATTCCCTGTCTTAGTCAGGCTTTAGTGCAGATTGCTGGTTTCAAAGACTTACGTCCTTTCAAGGGGTATTATAATCTCAGCCTCTCAAGCGAAGAAGAAGCTGCAGTGGCAGCTACTAATCCTTAGTATTCCAGGGCCCCAGCATTCAACCTCTCATACTCTGTTGCCCACTAATACCATTGTTGTGGTTCAGTTCTCAAACATTTCTAAAAAAATTCTCCAGACATTCTATATAATGAGATGATTGCTGAATTTTCTTGAATATGGCTCTGACCCCATAATGAAATTTATGGTTCCCAATGGAGCTACCCGCAACAAGGGCACTCGCGCCTTCACAACTATTTGCTTAATTTTAATGGACATTAACCTCTCAATTCCTCCATGCATATATATCCCTTCTGCCCCTGACCATCCTTTCTGGGACAGAGTGGATGGAGGGCGCACCATCTTTCCTTCTTGTTTCAAACTGGACCATTTAAAATGGTGCTGCTCCTCCATCGCATGTGCCACAGCCCACACACCTGACTCCTCTCAGGATGTTCCCATCACTGACACAACTACTTATTCCAAATGGGCACTTTCCTCCCTTCTCCCACCAAGGTGTTAGCTGCAATTGCCACTTATTAAGCCAATCAGGAGCTTTAACCTCAAATCTTTTATCCTGATTTAACCAATAAGGATCATAATAGACTCTAGTAAATTTAGATCCACCCAGCCACCTGCACTAGCGTAATCATATGAAAATAACATAATCAAATTCAACCAAGAACCCATGAGATTACTTGGTTGAACTTGATGTATTGGATGAACTTATTCCAAAATCCAAATGATCCAGTACTCCGTTCTTCAAAATATAACTCAATCCTGATTACATGGTCTAATTCCTAACTTGCCAATTTGTGCCTAACCCTACTGATGCCCAGTTCTAAACTGACCGTCATATAGCTGAAGAGTCCTTGCCTCCACTAAATACCGCCCAATCTGTAAATCCATTGTAAAATTAGTTGCATTATTGGCTGTGTGCCTGTCACCTCTATTCTTCCCTAGCACCATGGTCCCCAAGAACAAAAAGATTATTTTCGCTACTTTAAGGTGGCGCATACAGTGATTCAGAATGTTGTGGTGGTCATAAAGTTTGCCAGAGACCCTCATTACCTGCAGCGTTCTTAGAACCATCGCACTCTTCCTAAAGTACGCCTTGAGGCTTAGAAAGCCCTTACCAATTAAATATTTATTCTCCTTTTTGCATATATTGAGTAGCAAGCGCATCTCTGATACCCTTGCTCCCATTTCCACAATGCGCCCATGCCCATTATTTCATCTTTGTGCCTTTACCTGTCCCCTCCAGATGATTAAGAAGAGCCTCTTAATTCCCCTTTACACTCCGCCATATATTTATAGCAAATGTCGCTTCTGAATTGGTTGATGTGTTTTGTGTGTCTCCTGTCATATTGAGTGGATCCATACATCTTGTTTTGGAATTTTTCCATTCAGTTTGTTTAGCTCTTTTGAGCTTCAGTAATGTCTTTCCCTTTGTTGAAGTAACTCAAATAGATTTATGAATACACTGATCTCTTTTTGACTACCACTTAAATCTTTGGTAAAAAGAAGGGCTTCTTATGTTATTTCAAAATTTGGGCTGCACCGCCCTTAAATTCCTGGCCTTATAGGAAGAGTAAAGTAAAGGAAGCCTAAGTGGCTAACAAACACAGATACTTATTGGAGTCTTGTTTATTGGTGTCCTAAAGTAGTCCTTGAGCCTCGCCTTTATTGCTGATTTGAAAGAAGAATGGTAGTGATATATTATTAATGGATACAGAATTCTCAACTCTGTGACCAAAATAAACACTAACACATTGCCCAAGAGTGAAAATTTGCTCCGCCTTCTTGCTGAAGCTTCATATTTTTCAATGATGAATGCGGCCAGCAGCTACTGGAATAGAGAACCTAGAACCTTAGGGTTAATCTAAATGTGATCTAATTGCTAATGAAAGGGCTATTAAAACTAACCAGGTGCACAAGGGCTATGTAACACCACTGTGACTGCTCAACGATCATAGGATGAGCTCTTGGGTGACTTAATATTGTTCTGCTCCCTAATATATTTTATGGCACTACCATGCCTTTAAAGATATTTAATTGACAACTATAACATCTTATAGAGGTTTTGAATCAGCTGCGTCATGCCTCACCCAAACTCGATCCATTTAAATGTTCCTATAATCAACCTAAAATGGTCTCCTCAAAGTAAGGTCACACAACAAGTGTTTAACACATACCTGAGAATGTCACTGATATCATAAAAATGGCCCCAGAGCTTGAGGGATATTTAATTATTTTTAGAGATGGAGGTACTATAGACAGTTCATTCCTTGATATGCTGACTTAGCGGAACTCTTGTCTATCTTATATAGAAAGGTATATTTATTAAATGAGACCAAAACAATACCAGACTTTCACCTCAAGAATGTTTACCTTGGTCTTGTACCTATCCTTATTCATTCTCATTTTATTCCTTCCTGCTATTCACCAATGTTAGTGATGTAGTCACAGGTGCTATAAAATCCCAGAATGACAATATCCAAGTTGATCACCAGAAGCCTACTATAGTAAGACTCTATGTAAAGTTAATGAAACATAGTAATAATAAATGGGAGTTTCTAGCTATACTGTTGGCCATAAAGCACTTACTCCCTTATATATAAGGGACACACTTTGCTTTCATTACTAACCACACTTCTTTCAATGATATGATAGATAAAAGGTCCTGATGGTAGAATAGTGAAATGTGCACTGATTTACGGAAATGCAATTTACCATTGTGAACTGCATGGGAGCCTCATCATGATGCAGAAAAGTTGTTGTGTATTCCCGTTCTAGAAGTGGTGAATTCTAAAGAGAACTTTATGTATGATTTAATTAGTGCCAAAAAAGGTAGTAACTAGAGACCCTGGAAACTCAAGTCAAGATTCAATGGCTGACTGAAGACACCCAGATAAGTTAAGAAATGCTCTATAAATAATCTGACAGAGAAGGGTGACATATGTGAGCCCCTCATCCTGAGATGAAATCTTATTAGAAGGGCTTTAAGTGTATGGCATATAGCGTTGAAAAATACTGAAATAGTTGAGAAAACGCTGCAACTAGTACAAAATGGTTGAAACCATTAATGGCGTTTAAAGGCTTGTGCAGGAAATCAGAATATCAAGGAAGATGTGGATATCAGTTATTTGACTCCTTCTATATGATGTAGCCTAAACCTGAGAAGGAGGTTAGAAAAGCTACCTTGATTGATCACGCAGAATAGTTGATATTTGGTAAGCATCAAACTGATGCTTGAAAATCTCCATCAGATCCTTTTGAGCTCATGATACCCAAGAAGATATCCTGTCTATTTGAAATTAATGATCATCAATAGGTCAGGTGACTATAAATCTAGGTGGCACACGAGGAAGTAAATTAACATGAACCTGCAAAAGGGTAAGAAATAAAAAATCTGCCTAATAATTGACTTAAGTGATACCAAGTCTCATTGACTTGGTACACTCAACTAACAAATTTACCCTATCAAAGATATGCTACAAAGACATTGTACCCTAAAGAATAGATTTCCTGACCAAGAGACTCCCTCCCAGATTTCCCACTTTATAAATTTCTTAATAGATTTCCTTTTGGGGGTTATTGTATATGTGACATATAAAAACCCATTTTTCTATACTACAGTAAAGTTATGTCTAAAATTCAATGTCTAATTTTGGTACTTAAATTTGATAATCACATTCCGCTTTATTTCCCATAGGACAGATAATCTAGCTGACAGATCATAAACGGTGACTTGGCACCCTTTAAAGGAATAATATAGTTGTCATGAGTCTTAGACATCTCCAAGTATTGACTGTCAGGCTTCTTAGCATAGCAATCAAGCTCAAAAATAGAAGCCCAACAGACTGGTACTCAGTAAATGGATTCAGCCAACGCTTAAGGATACCTGCATCTGATTGATTGCACTATGTAGATAACCCATTTGGTAGTATCATCCATTAGGTAAACTATCAAAATTGTTAAGAAAAAATCAGATGGGAAGTCCACCTATCAATACATTTAATGAATTTCAAAAATTTCCCATGAAGATTCCCAAATATCATCTTCTAACATTAATTTCCAAAGAAGAAATTAGGACTTACTTTGTGGAGGCAATAATCCAGGAGAAAGAGCCAGCCGTGAAAGATCATCCACTGTGGACATAATTCTTAAGTTTCTATATGAGTGCAATGCTTTTCCATAGAATTATGAAATTTATGCAAATTTTATCTCGCTTTATCCTATGATTTGTACACCCTGCGCTCCATTATATCGTACATTAACTAGTAGTCCTTAATGAGGAGCTCCACTATCAAACAATACCCAAGTGTACTTATGGATGAACTATGTACAGTTATATAAGTTAGAATCACAATGTATAGGGGTCATCCGCCGCTTGATTAAATTATTCTATTCCATCATAATTCAGCTCCATAATCAAATGGGGATTAATGATTCCAGTGCTATATAGTATGTGGCTCAAAGCTATGAAGCTTCTCCAAAAGACATCTCACCGTAGATTGAAATACCAAAAGATTACTTGAGGCCTTCGCAAAGACTCCAAAGACAAGATAGTAAAGCCCATGGCGAAATGTCAGCTCAAGTTTCTACTAGCCATCATCAGGAGGAAGAACATATTACCCTCCTCAAGACCCAGCTAAAGAAAGCCCTACTACTAAATGATGTTTTGGATGCCTCTCAAACCTCTTAGACCCCATCTGCAGCTCAAGATTTATTTCCCAGTGTGGCTCATATCAAACATGATTTAGCATTCCGTGTGACTCAGGCGCCTTCTCTTTCCGTTATTGAGTGACTCAGTGAATTGAAGAGTGACATGAGGAGCATACCACCCAGTCAAGTTGACATTAATAAAGTCTACCATCATTCATTAAATCTGATAACCGCTGGAAGACTCTTACAGAAGAGCTGAAAGCCAAAACCAACAAGACTTTGCAAAGCACTGCATGCAAGGAGATGAAAGAGGACTTGAATCAAGCATTTGAGTATCTGAGGATGCGAATAAGATTTTGTTAACTTACCGCTCATCTCTGACCAATAAATTCACGATCTGGACATTGTCGTTAAGAATTTGGAGAATGATAAAGTTATTCTGAAAGAAGATTCAATATTCTGGGTGTCACTCTAAGACTTATCCTGAAGGAAATGGGGCAACATCTCAATCCTCTGCAGTATCAATTAAGTCAACTTGAGCGTCATGTTTAACAGAGCGACACAAATACAAAAATTAACAAATTTGAAATTCCCAGAATAGACGTTGGTGCAGAATTGGAGGCCACTGCCTTTAAACCTACCTTTATGGACAGGTTACACCTGGAAAAGGGATTATTGCGTTTTTCATATATATCTATGAAGCCACTATGGAAGGTTTGACTACTCATCAAAAGTTTAAATATATTATATCTTGTTTAAGCAGTATAGCTTAGGAGCTTATAGTGCCTCATGTGGTCGACCTGCATACCTGGAGGTAAGTGAAGGAAGAGCTCATTAATTAATTTTAGTCCAAAAATGCCTGTGTATGAAGAAACAGGCCTTCATGAGAACTGCGCTATGCCAGATTAAACCCTTTCAAAATTCGCTAATCACTTCTATATCAAGGCACAAACATCGATGACCTTGCTGATGCTTACATTGGAAGATACTTTAGCCGCCATAGTTGCTGGTATATATAATAACTCCTACCTAACTATGCACTTCACGTCTGTCAAACAAAGTCTAAATTCCACTTTGGACAACAAATAAGCTCTGCTAAATGTGGTTAATATACACAATCCAAAGACTTCTGAAAGGCCTCCACATAGCCCAAGTGTATAACGTGAAGGAAGAAAAGCCCAAAAAGAATCATAGTCTAAGGTTTAAATACTTCAAAAAGTACAATTATACCAAGATAGGTCTTTTAAGAAGAATCCTGCCCTTGACAGACAGGGAAAAGGAAAATCAGCCTAGAGTCAAGTAATCCTAAAGCCAACCAATTAAAAGTACCTGAAGTGAAACATTGCAAATCACTCATCTCGCATGCACTGATAATAAATCCTGTTTTGACTCATAAGGGGGTACAATGACACAGGTTATATATATATATGTTCAACTATTGAGCTCACCTTTATGGACTACTTAAATGCCAAATATATTGATGAGCCCAGGTTCCCAAAGGCATTTACTTCAGTCAGGTTATTTTGTGTCCCAGAATAATTAATATGGCCGATAATGCTTATCAAAAACTTATCTTGTTAGTATAACCCATCTCTAGCATGCACAGCCTACTGGAGATCAAGGAGAAGTATATCAAGACTCCACAGAAGCTCAATTCAACATTACGCCTTGAAGAGGTGTTAGCCCTCCCTCTAAAATTAAAGTAACCAATTCTTATAGTGGAAGTGGTAGTTCAGAAGATCAAGTTATACCAATCTAAATATAAGATCACCTACAAATGTTTTTTCATCCAGAATCATTAAAAAGATCAAGCTTACACTGACCAAGAATGCACTCAAGTGTATAGCACCGCCAGTAAGATTAACACCAAGGCAATAGGAGCATATTCGTCTCTACCAATCCAAGTTGGCAAGTTGTTTTCTCAGCTCCTGTAGTTGTTCTGGATAATAGCCATTATGGTATAATTATTATGATGCAGTTCAATTTTGAATACAAAGGAGTCTTTAATATGACAGAAGGATACTTGTCACTCCTTAACTATAAAGTTCCCCTGTGCTGGCTAAAAGAAGACTCTACTAAGAAGTATTACTCTTAGATAGTTGAGGGCCCTGTTTCTGCTTTACCTGGTGATATTCTACCTCCAAAAGAAATACAAAAAAGCTATCCAACTAAGTAGATGCATCAGGAGCCATATCCTTTTATGCCACTGAGGAGGTATAAATTAAACCAGGAGAGCAAAGAGTGGTTTTACCTACATAATTCTTAGTATACTCCAAAATTGATTGCTACATAATACTAATGTCAATGGAGTAAATAGGTTTGAACCATGAGTTTTACCAGGAGACCTCAATCCATATTATCAGCGGCCTATTGACATACTACTTTGGAATACAACCAAAAAATGTCCTAGACAACAGACATCAAGAAATTTAAAAAGTCAATTAATTCCTAATGATTAAATTGAAAAGGTACCATTTATTTATGCTCACTTTGATTTAAGCCTACCTGCCAATAATATAATTAGCACTATCTCTCAAGTCCAAATATACAATAAGCTTATTCAGGAGGAACTTGAAAAAGTGCATTAATTACTTAATGACTATCAAGATAGAATATTCATGTTAGATGTCGTATATTGTCTCATGAAAGACTGAAAACATAGTTTTGACGTTGACATTCAGCCCCTATTAATTTAAGAATATAGGAATTAAAGGTAGAGTAGAAATACATGAAGAATGAGCTCAAGCAATTATTGGATGACAGCATACTTGTGCACTCCCAGATTCCATGTTCAACCCCATGTTTATTTATTAAGAAGAAGAATGGTGGTAACAAAATATAGATGGATTACAGGAAGCTTAAAAGCTTCACTGAGAAGAACAACGATCTGATTCCACTTTTTTGATTCTTTGCCCAGCTCTCCAGCTTGATTTTATTTCAAACAATGGATCTCGCCAGCGATTATTGGCAGATGGATTTTTCATTAGAAGGACAAGAAAAATGAGCGCTGATATACATGGAAATTTTATTCCAACCTACCTGGCTCCCTCAGGCATTATGTGATGCTCCCGCCTTGCTCCATCAGGCGATGTATCACATCATGCAAGATCTTAATTTAAGCAGTGTGTTTTTGTACTTAAATGACATAATTGTTTTCTAACAAAACCTTTACAAATCATATATACTACCTAAAGTCACTTTTTAAATGGCTTAGAGAGAACTAATATGCTTTAAATATGCGAAATGTACTTTTTTCCAACAGTAATTGGAATACTTAGCACACATAATATCTTGGGAAGAATTTAACCCTTGATTAATAAGGTTGAAGAAAACTATTCAATACCTGATCTTAGGAGCCTCTGAGAAATACAAGTATTATTAAAGATGATAGGATACCAATAATTTATCCCAAATTTCACACACCTCGCCAAACCTCATGTCCTTTTAAATTCAAAAAACACCTTTCATGTGGGAAAGAGAAAAGAACGATATTTAAGCAAGGAAGGATTTGTTGATAAAGAGTTATTCTACAACATCCAGATTATGGGAAGTCATTCATATTATAAACAGATGAGTCCAATTTAGCTGTAGTCGCTATCCTCTATCAAATATATGGTCAAGGCATTGACCATCCATTGTGCTATTACAGCAAAACACTTTCCAAAGCTGAGAGATATTAAAGTGTCACAAAGAGAAAGAGTATTAGCTGTTCTCCTGGTGGTAAATCCTTTCTGGCCCTTCTTGTATGGTACAAACTTTGCAGTTCTTACAAACCACGCCTCTTTAAAGTGGCTGCAATACTTGAAAGATCTGACAGGAAGACTATCCCGATGGGCCCTCAAACTTCAGCACTATGACATGATTATTGTCCACTGAGCTGGAATAAAGCACATGAACGTGGGTGGACTGAATCATCTAATCCTTACTGTATTAAGAAAATAGTTAAGCTGAACGGTTACAAGACCTGCTCATTAATACAGACTCTTGTAAGGATAAAGATGAACCAGATTAAAAGATGCTAAAATGAAACGTTTATGATACAGAAGTCTTAAAAGATTACTTTTCAAAAAAATCAGAACTAACTGTCTACATTACGTTCACCTTCATAAAGGGTACAAGCTATAGTGGAAGCCCGCATTACCTTAGAACATGGAGGAGCCAGTGAACTTAAAAATGTATCAAGGGCCACTACTATCAGTAAGGAATACTGGGCTCTATAGTTAAAAGATTTAGTTGCGTGCATATCTTATAAAAAACAGACGCCATATAAGGCCAAGTACAAGTATTAGACCATGACCCCTCAGCAGCCGTTTCATACCTTCAGTTTAGATGTCATAGGTCCATAACTGAATCTACATGTTAAATTCGATACATACTCATTAGTTTTGATCATTCCATGAAGTGTGTCAAAGCAATAGCCATTCTCGCTCAGACCACCAAGGCTAACATTAGCTTTCTATAATAAAATATTTTTACTAGGCATAGCAGCCCGCAGGTACTGCTATACAAAAAATGGAAAGAGCTTTAATTCAAGAGATAGAACAAGCTTGGCTATAAACATGGGAACTTGACATTATTTCATCGCCCTACAACTCCTCAACCAATGAGTATGTAGAATGAGCAAATGGAACATTGTTTTTTAATGTTACGCAATATGGCAACTACTAATCCATTACACTTGGCTTATATCCCAATTTTGTTGATAGCTTAAAGGATAAGTTTCCATTGAATCATTAAGATGTCATCTTTAAAGGCCTTATAAGTAAAAGAACTTGATGTTATGGCTCTATTAGCTCATTAAGTTGCCTGTGAAAATATCGAGGTGCCTGATACAGTGCTAAGGAGATTAGACCTGAATACCACCCAACTTTATTAAAAAGTAATGCTGAATCAAGCCAAGAAGGTTATGATTGAAGGCCAAGCAGCAAATGCATCTCATTAAACTTTACCTGCCTTTGAGTTTTTGTGACTTAGTTCTGTACTACACAATTGTATAGCATCCTTAAGAGGAAAATTAGATCCTATTTGATATGGGCTATATGCTATAATTTACAAAGCTGAGGATGTATACTCAAATAAGTCTTTTAAAATCTGAAGAACTCTCTATTGTTAATTAAAAATTCTGCATATATATTAGGAAGTATTTCGGCTAAAAGAATCAATTTTTAGCCAGTGTCTTACAGTATATTGGCCATTTGGAAGCTCATTAGGCTTATGTAAGATAAAGCGACTCTTCTGGTCTATTTGGGCTAAAATCCATTAAATCTTGGAACTTCTACCAACACAGGCAAAGGTACAAGCTGGTGATTTTTGTCTTAACAGCTTGTCAACACTCTTATTATGAATCAACTCTGGTAAAAAACAGTAGAGAATTAAAAAAAGATGTTTTTATTGGATTATTTTATTTGATGATCCTATTTGATTAGGCCAGGCGACGTTTTTTTACATCTAGGGTATCTCCTAGTCATACTTTAAGCACATAGTTTTCCTCAGATATTACTTTTCACCTCAGTTCAGCCCAAAAAACTGATACAACCATGACCTTTTAATATTATTATTGGTGGCAAAATATTCTTGAGATCAGGAAGATTTCAGTAACAAAAGTTGAGCCTTGAATTTTCATAGTTTTTCTTAGATCAGCCCAATTTGAATCTTGTCAAACAGCTGACGAAATACAACTTCTGGTAAATTTGGCATTAATTCATGGTTAATGAGGTATCCCTAATTGGGATGTCAGCAGGCTTCTCAATAACACTAGGTACTTTATATTGGGGTGTCCATGTGCAAGTGCTATCATGCTTTTGAGAATCAACATAAAAATTTCTTCATCAGGAAGAAAACTAATTCATTATCATGATGGCAGCCTTATAGTTGTTATTAGCCCATGATAATTTCATAACAAATTTCAGGTATTGCTATTAAGGCAATCCCTTGATTATAAAAATGATATTATGTATGATTAATTGGGAATAATTGTTGTGTAGTTGTAAGGGTAATTGGCCCAAATTGATGATTTTCAAAAGGATTATTTCTGAGTCAAACATCAGAATCTGAAACTTCCCACCACTTGACTTGAACATAAGCCCTGAGATTCCGAATTTGTCTGCATTAATTGTTGGCTGTCAGCTTTGGTTTTAACCCAAATTGCCATTAAATATAGGGCCACATACCTTGGTTTTAGGATTGGCCTAATTTGCTGATGTATTTGGAGTCAGATCTCCTCACCTCCCTTGAATGCGCAGAATAGCTTTAATTATTTATGTTAAATATTGTATTTATTTTTTTAGTTTATATATTTTTCATTATTCATATTTTCACTTTTTTTACTTTATTTATTTTGTTTTGCACTATTTTTATTATATATATGTATGCTTTAATTAACCAACATTTGAATCTTCTTTTTGATTTTTGTATGGACACAGCTGTATATATGGCTAGTCTTAACATCCTTGATTGTATAGGTATATTGTGATGTATTCTCATAGTTAGTCAAATTACTCAATCTGCCATTAAAAACGTCTATAGTGCTGATTAGGTCCTTGTCAGGAAGCTCTTTTCAACAAAAGTTCTAAACTGATGAATCATCATGATTTTCATGGTAGGAAACAGATGCAGAAAGGCGATTATCTGATAACTTTTAAAAGTAGTGAGTCAATTTTGTAGCTTTTTTTTAGTACTAGATGTCAATTTTGTAGCTTTTCACATAAGATACAGATTTCCCATGGCCTAGAATGATGATACCAGGTGTGATTGTTTGGCTCAAATTGTAATTGAACCATGGTCAATATACTATGCCGTAAAAATTTCAGAGCTTTATCTGTCTTTCCAGTCATCAAGATTACTTGATCTCCCATTTTCATAGTAACGTGATGACTGGAAAAAGAAAAGTGCCCTTTGACTCATTAATCTGTGTGAGTAATGGTTTTATATTCAATTGTGCTTTGGCGTACTCAATTGAGATACTTCATCCTTGTAGGGAAGATTTATAAATATGCTGGGCATCTTTTTCTCAACTGCTCCTTCTTTATTTAGTAAAGCGGGATAGTTTGGCCGAGAATGGTCAGAGTATCATCCTTGTGATTTTTAACAACTCCAAATTTTCTCAGGAAATCAGTCCCAATTATGATATTATAGTTCATATTTGGCAAGACTATGGTGGGTGCTATTAATATGAAATATCTAAATCTTATTATTAAGGCACTGTATGCCCCAAACAATTTAGTTGTACGCACTCCTGCTGTGCCATATTCTGAATATGGGCAACATCAGGCGCAAAATTCAAATTTTTAACCAATTTTATGCTGAATATTTTTAAGTTCTCAGCTATCAGTGATGGCCTGAACTCAGACCTTGTTAGCTGCTATATCCACATATGTTCATTTGGAGTAGGTTTCAGAGGTATCTATTGAGTGGATACTGTGATTTTACCCAATTGTAGTTGTAAATTAAATATGAGTAGATATATGGGAAGTTATCTGCCAAGGTCTTCATTGGAATGGTCACTTGTATGTCATGGAGTGAAGGTAGGTCAGTTGAACATCCAAGTTGAAGGTCTATACCCTGATCAATAACCTGCTTTTTGTAAGGTTTAGATATTTCTGCTAAGGCTTTTATGGTAATTTTTTTAAGGTTTAGTTGTTTTTTGCTTTAGCCCAAGTAGTGACCATAAGGGTATCATTAGCCACAATATGATGTAGGCTAACTTTGGCAACATCATCAGTTTGTAAGAACTCTCCAGGGTTTGGGGGGAATGGTTGGCTGAACATTGATGCAGTTAGAGCTTTCTGAATCTACTTCACCTGCTCTTTTCCCGCCTCATCATTGCTGTTTATTTCTAGGGCAACATTGTTACTGGGATTTTTGTCTGACTGTCTGTAGCATTGGCTAGAGAAATGTCCTTTTTGACCAATGTTGTGGCATGTAATCTGCCCTTGCTTCTGTTTTTGTTTTAATTTTGATTTGAGGTACACGAATTTTCCCCATAGGTGTACATAGACTCATTTTTGGGCCCAAAAATCGAAATTTTTTTGCTGATTCTTGGTCTAATTAGGAGCTTTGAAACTTCTGGTACAGCTTCTCAATTAATTGGTAAGCTCTTGGGTTTTCATGTCTCTGTTGAATGCTGGTATCATGACATGGAGCAACTCACTATAAGTCTTGACTGCATGCTCCATTGCAATTTTATTATCAAACCTAATCATTGCATTTCACCTGACCAAGACTTGCGCCTCATGGGAAAAGCTGTCAGCAAAGTCCTTAATAGATTTTTGGCTTAAATTTGATATTAGGAAGCTCAATTTTTACCATTGAATTTCCAGGCCCTCTAAATTGCTTTACCAAGGCATGTTTGGCATCCATATAGGATCAATCATCAATAAAATAGGGCATAACAAGGTCACAGCTGTGGGCATCAAGCGAGTTGATTAATGCAGATGCTTTTTCATAGTCTGATGCTCCTCGCATTGCCTTTCCAAATAGCTTGAAAAAAGTGAACGTTTCCATCCCTATTGAACTTTGTCAAGATTAAATGTTTGATGAAATCTCGACCTGTTTCAGTAATAGGCATTACACTTCTTCTAGTACTTGAGCGTCTTGGCAATTTTTCAGTCAAAACTGGCACTCTTTCCCATTGTGACATATTTATAGTTGGTAATGATGCCAGAACTTTAGCCATGGGATCAATGTTTGATATATCAATTTCTGCATCGCTATTAATTCCTGATGATTCACTTTCATGATATTAGTCTGAAATTCTTAATTCTGAGATGTGAGTTCGAGCCTTGATTGGTTTCCAAGTCGTTTTTTGCTAGATTGGTTGAGCTATTTCAATTTTTATTTTCAGAGCTGGTTGATCACTGCTAACTCTTCTACTTTAAAGATAAGCTTCTTTAAGGTTGTCGCATTCCTTTTTAAATAGAAATTGATTCAACATTAAAAATCTATTATCTTTACCCAGACTGTCTACTAAGAGATTTGTTGTTGTTAATAGCATTATGAAATCCCAATTCTCCTGTTAAAATTCAGCAATTCTAACCTTCAATCTTGACGTAACTATCCAGGTTTTAAAACTCATAATTAATATGAGCATCCACTTCATCTAAATTGGGATGACTGGCAATGCAACAAGACCTTCAATGTTTTTATCTAAAACAACTCAGTTTGAACATACTCTTCAAAGTGAACGTGCTTTTAATTTAAGTCCAGGTGTTCTCTTTGCGCCAAAGTAGCATGCATTATGAGACGTTCTGTCTGAGATGATCTGAAATTTGCCTGAGTTTCCAGTTTTTGACAGCAATATTCATGTTTTGTACACATTCATGCAATAGCTCATTGTGGTAAAGAACTTTTACGTTTATCTTTGGGACTTTTATGCTTAATTGTTCCTCAATGATGTTTAATCTTTGATGAGCAGTGTTGCTAATTCTATTTTAAACGCAATTTCCTTTTGGAATTATCTATAACTAGATTTAATTTATTCAGTAGCGCAAACTAGAAAGATCATTTTTCCTCTTGTACATGGTAGATTCTGTGAGTTCCAGATTTTGTCTAACAAAAAGTAGCTAAGTATGCTTAATTGGTAGTTGAAAAAGTAAACTAGGAAATCATTAGTGTTTGGCTTTTTGCAAGATGTCTAGAAAGAGCTTCCATGGTCGCCTCACAATACTTCATGCACATCTCCATCTTGAGCGCCTGATCCTTGAGATAGTAGAACATTTTGAAAGAGTGACTAATTTGTGATGTACCAATACTTAATCCATTAAAGGGTTTTCATCATATTCTTAACACTTTAAGATGTAAAACCATTTGGCTTGATGTGGCTACATGACTTCCCCTCCCATGACAAGATCACAGAAGTAAGAGGTACCCTCATTGGAGCCTTGTCAGCTGGTATTAAAATATCCATGCTCTCCTTGTCACTGGGTCCATCTCTTTATCACTTTATTTTCTGGAAGAATCAGCCAGTGGCTGGAATTGTGGGTCATATCTAAGAAGTGTCTCCAGTTTTGAGTGAGTACCACTTGTTAATATCTGAGAATTGCTCACTTGTTAATTAGATTTCTGCATATATGATTGGGAAGGAGTTCAACTAAAAGATACTTGAGTTTTTAGCCTTTGTCATATGATATATTGACCATTTGGTACTCATTAAGCTTATCCAAAATGTGTGATTCTTCTGATATATTTGGACTATTTTTCTTCTATAAATTTGGGAACTTCTACCAATGCAAGAAAAATACAAGCTGGTAATTTCTGTTTTAAGAGCGTATCAACACCCTTATCATAAACATAAAATTTGTTAAAAAACCAGATAAAGAGAATCAAAAGGAAAGTTTTTATTAGAATATTTTATTTAATATAATTTAATTAGGCTGGCGCCAGTATCTACAATCTAGGGCGTCTCCTGACCATAATTCATTTACATACTTTTCTTCAGATATTTTTTTACCTCAGTTTGTCCCAAAAACTGATAAAATTATGCATTATACTAGGACTATTGGGGCAAAATAAACTCAATCTGGGAAGGTATTATTAATAGATATATCACTTTAAATATGCATGATTGTCCTAAGGCAGCTTAAGATTTTTGTCAAAAAGATGATTAAATACAACTTATGGAAAATTAGCATCCTTTCAAGTTTTAGTGACTTACCTCAGATTGGGGCATTAGCAGGCCTCCTAAGAGCACTAGGTACTTGATTTTAGGATGTCCATGTGCAAGTGCAATTTTGCTGATTTTTAGAACCAACGAACAAATTTCGCCATCAGGCGGAAACCTGAATGCCATTTTATGTTGGCATTCTTATAGTTGGTAAAAGCCCATGAGATTTTAGAGCAAAATTCAGGTATCAATCTCGGGGCAATCTCAAGATAATAAATATGATATTATGTATGATTAATTGGAAATAATTGTTGTGTTATTGTAAGGGTGATTGGCCCAAATGATGGCTTGTTGAAGGGTTTATTTTCAAGTTAACCATCAGAATTTGACAAGCCCCTTAAAACTGGAGTAACTATCAACCACGTACATAAATGATTCTTATGCTGGTACTCCCCCGCCAAAATTCTAAAAGAGATAATGTCAGATATTAGGATATTAGAGATGATGCGAAATTTATTTACCATTTGTCTTCCTCTACAGAATTGACACTTAGACCTAAGAAGGGGTTAAAGAAGCTACCTCTTTTAATTACACTGAAAATTGATAGTCAGTAAGGCTAACCAGTATGGAGAAACCTCCTTCAAATCAATTTGATCCTAAGATCCCTGAGATGATATCCTGCGTAATTGAAATGAAGGATTGTCTTTAGGTCAGGTGACTATAACTAAAGGTGGCACACGAGGCAGTAAATTAGGATGAACCTGCAAAAGAGTAAGAATCAAAAATCTGCTCAATGATTGATCTAAGTGATATCAAGTCTCATTTATTTGGTACATTCAACTATTATTTTACCCTATAAAAATATGCTACATAGTCATTATGCCCTCTGGAATGCATCTCCTGACCAAGAGCCTCCCTTCCGGATTTCCCCCTACTATTTTACTGGTACTTTTCCTTTTTTGGGGTGAATTTTTATATTAATATAAAACCCTTTATTCTATAATACAATAAATTTATAAAGATGAAATTAAATCTCATTTTGGTATTTGACCTCAATCAGTCCATTTCTCCATACTTACCATATTATGGTTACTCTAGTTGACAGGGAATAAGCGGTGACTTGGAACTCTTTAGAATAAAAATATTTGTCATGCATGTTAAACGGCTTCAGGTATTGACTGTTTGGCTTCTTGAGCATAGCATCACAAGTATCAAAAATGGAAGCCCAACAGCTTGCTTAACTTGTGAGGGATTAAGGTCACTGTTGTCCCTGATATCAAAACCAGATCATGTCCCCTTTAGGACCTTTTTATTATTATAATTACTGATGTGGTGGGCCATTACCAACGGCCTACATGGCCAACAAATCATCTTTGCGATTGAACACTCAGCTAAGTGGTTCAAAGATATTCTGCGCCTTCAGCAGCTGTAAAGGCTATTGCCTTGTTCCTATTTTGTTTTGTTTTCACTAAAAATGGATGCCTCAGATCCTGTTTTTTCATGAGCTTAGATGCACTTCAAAGGTAGATAAAAGCTTACTCTTTTTTAAGAACTAATCAAAAACTTCACTACTCCCTAAAACTCGTTGACAAATAAGGTGGAAGTAAGTGTAGGCCTGTTGTTTGTCTTTTAGAAATGGCTGCAACCAACCCAATCAATTAGAACCATTATCTAAAAAGCGCTCTTTTAGCGTATAAAATAAATTACTACTGATTATTAGAAATATTACACTTTAAAATTTTTAAGGCGAGAGTTTTAACTACTTAGCACTGCCCAACTTTTAGTAGAGGCATCTGTACCAGATAATGCGCATTATATATGAGAGCTCTGGCTGATGATATTACTCTCTTATAGGCTATTGCCCAGATAATTAACAATATGACATCAAAAGAGACCGCTTTATGAGGTGATCAAATGCATGATCTACTGAGCTTTTAAATAATGACCTTGTACTATATATAGTCACCCCTAAGGGAGCATCAAAAGAAACTCAAATTTTTGCTAGGTCTTTATCTCAATATGCATATATCAGGATCTGGGTACCATTATTTATTGTCACCCATAGTATCAGCACCAAAAGCAGTCCATGTCATGGAATCAGCTGATAAGAATTAGACTGGGCTCCCAGTTGGGGTGTGTGAGCACCCAATGGGGTTCAGAATGCCAAGGGTACAGCGGTCTGTGTGACTAGAAGTAGGGGGATTAGTGGGGACGTGAGAAAAGTAAATGGACCCACAACGAGCATTAGGGTGAGCTCCCCTTGGGAGGGGTGCTCTGGAGCCCCCAGGTGGGTGGTAATAGCAGAAGACAAGCCAGGTGCGGGGGCCAAACTTGCAGGCATTGGGGCAAGGGCGCCCTGAGGCTGCTCTGATGGGGGAGCAGTCTTGAATCCCAACAGCAAATTGAATGGATGGGTTTGCATTAGATGGGTATGTGAAAATGGATGGAGAATCGACTCCATCATCAAGAATGAGGCGGTTTGCCATGGATATGATCCACTACCGCATGGCGGGGTCAAGTGACTGGTTGACCCATTTGGCAATCATTGGGAGGATTAGTTGGGTGTGGCACACTTTGCAGGAATTATTGGCAGAATTTTGAAGAAAAGCAAACAGGCGGAGCCCACAACAAGGCGTTTGGGGTATTTGGCTTTATTTTAGTGCAAAGCGCAGGAAGAATAGAGAGTGAACTGACAACTTCCCATAGGCAGGGCAGCTGCCTTAAGTTTAGGAGAATTGCATAGTGGGGATGCCAAAGGATTGGGCAATTTGGTATTGGCGATGGGGTTTGGTTGGCTGGTGGGTGGGGGGTGGAGAGATGCCCAAAATCTTGGCAAAAATCAAAAATAAACTTTTGCAGATTTTCTCAAATTTTTGGGCCAGACCAGGTCAATAGTACCAATATGGGCCTTGACCATTTGAGTTGGGCTTCTCACACAGTTCAGATTTCCCAGATTTGTTCCAGGGGGCTGTGGCCTTTGTGCTCGGTCATCCACAACCTGCTCTTTACTCTCAATTTGATTGTCTACATTATCTGAACTTCCCAGATCAGTTCCAGGGGGTAGGGGCAACTGGTCTGAGTCATTTGTAACCTGGTTCGCAACCTGAATCAAATTCTGATCTGATTTTCAAACCTCCCAGTCCAGATGAGCTCCATTAGCCTGGAATTTGCAGACCAGGCTCCAATACCAGCACTGGCTGTTTTTTTAAAAATTTGGTAAGTTTCCAGTGGTTAGTGAGGGGTCCCAGGGGCCCGCCCATGGCCCCTGGGCTGCATAATCTCCTGGTAGGTCCCCTCTATTAATTTTGCCAGGGTTGGGGAGGGGGAAGGGAGAGATCTGAATATCTTTATGAGGAAGGGCAGTCACACAGCTACTTAACCACATGCGCCAGGTCGCTCTACTGCGACAGGGGGGCCACTTGGGCCTTTGGCCCCCTTTTGGTCTGAAAGGAATGTTGCTCCCTATCCATTTGTAGGGGCTGGTCCCCAAGGCTTACATTAACCTTTCCTTTTTTGACATGGAGGGGGCCCCACCTGGGGCATGGACCAGGGCATAGTTCTTGTGCCTCTCTGGGAGCTTTATGGCCAGGATGGCTGCAATCTTCTGGGGGGATGGGGGGCTGCCGGGTGGGAGTTGTGGAATTCTTCTATCAGGTCCTTGAAATTTGCGCAGTCGCATGCACTCACCCAGCTGTTCTCATATGAGGGGTAGCCTTTCCAAGCAACCAGGTATTGAACGGATCTGCAGGACCTCCAGGAAGCCAGGATAGCCTCCACCTCCACTTCCTGGGACTCCCCAATAAGGATTGGCTCTGGTGATGTCGGCCTTTCCCCTTTGAGGGGGTCAGGAGGGAGGTGTGGAAGACGTTATGCTGCTTCCAGTGAGCGGGCAGCTTCAAATTATAGGCTCCATTGCCTAAATCCTTCTCCTTCTAAAAGGGGCCAGAGCGTTTGGCTGCAAGTTTCTTAGGTGGGGGCTTTTTAGGGAAGATTGCGGGTGTCCATCATAATGAGGGAGACAACTTCCAATCTTGTGTCCAGGGAGGCGCTTCTGGTTGCCAAACTTTTTGTAATCCTCAATGGACTTTGTCAAATGTTCACAAACCAGGTTTTGTGTCTCGTGGAGTGCACAACACGGTTTTCAGCTGAAGGGACTGCTGAGGAGAGCTAGGGGCTAATTTGGAAGGAGAGGTTGTAACCTAGGGTGGCCTCAAAAGGGGAGAGGTTAGTCGAGGAGTGGAGTGAATTGTTATATGCAAACTGTGCAAGGGGCAGAGCCTTGGCCCAAGTGTCTTACAAGGCTGTCGCATAACAGCGAAGGTACTGCTCCAGTACCTGATTCTCCCTCTCAGTCTGCCCATCGGACTGGGGGTGGTAGGCCATAGACCTGCAGGGCTTGATGCTGAGGAGGGTTAGCAACTCTTCCCAGAACTGGGCGGTGAACTGGGGTCCCTTGTCACTCACTATCTCTTTGTGGAGACCAAACATGGCAAAGACTGGTTGAAAAATAAATTTGCGGTATCCACCATGGTGATAGAGGAGAGGCAGGGGATGAAGAGCATGAACCTGGTGAATCGATCAATGACTACCATGATAGCATCTGAGCCGTTAGATGGGGGAGCTCCATGATGAAGTCCACTGAGACTGAGGTCCATGGGCCTTCAGCCTGCTGCAGGGGGTGTAGCAACCCTTTCTTCCCAGAATGGTCTGATTTTGCCCAGGTGCAGGTGACATAGTGGGAGATCCAGGAGGGGATGTCTTTGAGGACCCTGGCCAATTATAAGTTCTCTTTACAAGATTAGCACACTTCTTGATGCCAGGGTGCCCAACAGTCTGGGGGATATGGTGTTCCTCAATAACACAGTTGCGTAGAGATGGGGGGACCCAAACTTAATTGCATAACCATATGGTCCCCTCCCACAGGGTGCATGGGGCTCTCTTCCAACTCGAAGACTCTAAGTCATTATAAATTTCCAACCCTTCGGGGCAACAGGTCTGGGCAGCAAGGACATAGAGGAGGAGAGGGGCGTCAGGGGCAAGGTCAGCAAAAGCTACCGTCGGAGGGGCTAAGGAGAGGATTTGGGAGGGGGGCACTACAGTAGTAAGCTCTAGCAGGTCCTCTCCACCATTGGGTGATAGAGATGGGTTCCAGCTGATCATGTCCAGCAACACATTCAGGGGGCCTTTTATAAATTCATATTTAAAATGAAACCCACATAGGTCCTGGTATGTATGAGTCTGACGGTGCCCCAACTTCTGGGGTTTGTGGTAGTATAGTAATGCCTTTTGGTTGGTCCAAATGGTGATTTCATCTGGGCGCCCTGCAGGAGGTATCGCCAGTGGGTGAGTGAACATGCCACTGCCGCTAACTTCTTGTCATATATTGGCCATGCTTGTTCTGTGGAAGTGAATTTGTGAGAGTAGTAGGCCACTAGGTGCTCGACCCCCTCATGCTCCTGTAGCAGCACGGCGCCCACCGCCACCAATGAGGCGTCTCAGGCTACAATGAAGGGGCAGGAGGTGTCAGCATGCCGCAGTACTGGGGCGTCTTGGAAAGCCTCCTTGATAGACTTAAAGGGCTGTTGGCATTCTGGGACCACTTGAAGGGGGCGTTCTTCCCAGTGAGGGGGTGAAGGGGTGCCGCCAGTTGGGCGAGGGCTGAGGAAGAATTTTCCTTAATAAGGTGATGGTGCCAAGGAAACTTCGAAGCTGTTTCTGTGTAGTAGGGGTAGGCCAAGACTGGATCGCCTCGAGCTTAGAGGGGGAACAGCATTTCCATCCTTCAGGACGAGGTTATCTAAGAAGGTCACTTTTTTCCGGAAAAATTTGCACTCTAAGGGTTTTACAAAGAGTCCTGTTTTGTGGAGGGCTGTCATTACTGCTTCTAGATCCTTGGCATGTTGCTCTGGGGTAGGGTAGTGGATCAGAATACCATCAATGTAAGCTATAGCGCATGAGATGCGCAAGTCCCCAAGCACATCATTGGTGAGGCGTTGGAAAGTGGCTGGAGCGTTCTTCAGTCCAAAGGGCATCACTCTGAATTGAAAAAGCCCCCAGTGGGTGCGGATAGCTGTGAGCCACTCTTGTTCTCTCGCCACTCTCACCTGGTTAAAGGCGTTCACCAGATCCAACTTCGAGATGACCCAGGATTTAGCGATGGCTTGAGCAATGGTTTGCTCTAAGGGTAACAGGTAGGGGTCAGGGATGGTGATGTTGTCGAGGTGGCCACAGTCGACGCAAGGGCGCAGGGTGCCATCTGCTTTCCAAGCGAAAACTATGGGGGAGGCGACAGGTGAAGATTTCTTGATAAGCCAACCCTTCTCTAACATCTCGTCTAGCCAAGTCCCCAAGGCCTTGTCCTCTTCCTCAGTGTAGGGGTAGAGGGGGCAGTTGATCTTGACTAGATCAACTTTCAGCTGAAACGTTAGGTCATATTTGGAGTGTAGGGGGAGCTTGGAAGCCAGCGACATGTTAAAGATGGATTTATAGGGGGTTAGGAAGGGTGGGAAGTCCAAAGGGAGATCAATAGGAGTGGGATCTGGGGGGAAATAGAGCCGAGGGATGTGTCAAGGGGGAGGGTTTTCAACAGGGAAACTCTCCACTCAACTTGAGGTTTGAGAACAACAAGGAGTTATTTTCAAGGTCAAAGCGGACCTGCTGTCACAGCCACCATCCCACCTCCAAGATCACGGGGTAGAGCAAGTCCTGTACGGCTGAGAAGTGGTCACTGAAACCAAAGTCATGAATGGAGAAGTTCAAAGGGCGTCAGATGCGGTAAGACTTCATGAGTTCTGTTGAGGCGCCCAGAACTGATGAGGCTTCTTCCATCACCAGGTCCAAGGAATGCGCCACACTGAGGTCAATTAAGTTGCCTGCCGCTCCAGTGTCAAGGATGGCTTGCACAGTAAATTCACCCAAATCCGAGGTGAAAGAGATAGGGAATAAGAAGTAAGCTTGATCCTCTTTATTGGGGTGGGCGATAGAGAGGGCAGCCAAGGAGGGGGCATGACCCATCATCAGAAGAAATCGACCAAGAGGCGCCGGGCTGGTCTGTAACTGGGGAGGGGTATCTGCTTCATCCTTGTCCCGAATGGGGCAGTGAGGGTTGATGCGTATTCCCACTCCACTCTCTTCAAGGGGGCTTCTGAGTTAACTGGGGGGTGCCAGCGCCAGGATGGACAGGCTCAGGACCCTGAAAGATCAAGGACACACTCTCCTGATATGGGGCGAGAGCAGGGGGTGCAGCAGGCAGGGGCTCTTCCGAGGGGAGGGTACCCTCGGTGGGCACAGAGGGGGCGCAGAGGGCGGCAAGGCCTGGGGGTGCTTCCCTTGGCCGGGACCACTGGCAGGTGGAGAGGGGGTGGCACGCGGCACCTCAAGAGCTGCTACAGCACATGCGGGGGTTTGGAAAGCCTGGCCCAATTGCACGGGCCACATAGAATGCAACTTCTAAGGACCTGGGGAGGGGTCCCAAAATACATGGGCGGCTGCAGTTGGGTCCAAGGCATATTGGAAGGCGGAGATGGCAATTTTGGGAGGGATGGGCACCGTGGGGGCCAGGACTGTGAAGGCTTCAATAAGGGAGGGTAGGTCCATGGCTGTCTGCCCTAATGTGAAGAGATGGAGGAGGCGCGCCAGTTTAGACTCAGGGGCCTGGACCGCTGAAGTGACCAGCGCCAGTAGGGGGTAGGGTTCCCAGACTTAGCAGCAGAGTGGAGCACTCCCCTGACCCATCGCTGGGTGTCCCCATCTAGGGTGTCAAGGAGAGCTACACTCTGCGGGCATCAGAGGGAAGGGGAGATTTCCCCCCATCAGCGGTGAAGCGCACCTGAAGTTCCACCAGGACATCCAGGATTTGGTCATCCACCTCATCAGAAGGAATAGGGAGACTCCCAACTCTATCATGCTGACTGATGGGGTGACACTTGTTGCCAGGGCTCGGCGGGGTGGGGAACAGGTCAATGAAAACTGGCAGCATGCTCTGATGAAGGAGGCAGCTGACCAGCAGAAGAAGGCCAGATCGCAAAGAGAGAGCAAGTTTAGTGTAAGGGCGTAGGCCAATGATTTGCCAGTGCCAGCGAGGAGGGTGGAGAAGGCCAAGGTTAATGGTTGGTTTATTATGTCATGATAACGGCTGGTAAGAATTAGACTGGGCTCCCAGTTGGGGTGTGTGAGCACCCAGTGGAGAGCCCAGAATGCCAAGGGCACAGTCGTCCGTGCAACTAGAAGAAGGGGGATCTAGTGGGGACATGAGGAAAGTAAATGTTTATAAATGTACTGAAGGCCCCCTTGGCAAACCAGATGGTTGCAATGGGGGCAACTGCGAGTCTTGTGGGGCAACCCCTGAGGGCGGGAGAGGCAGGGAGGATATCAACTCCTCCAAGGTTCGCAGTTGCTGGCCTTCAGTTACTAGTAAGTGAGCCTGTGCGCCAGGGAGGGGCAGAACAGGGCCCACCGCGCAGGCAGGGGTGCCATCAGAGGGGAAAACAGACCTGCGACGAGCATTAGGGGTGAGCCCCCCTTGGGCGGGGTGCTCTGGAGCCCCCAGGTGGGTGGGATTAGTGGCGGATGAGCCAGGTGTGGGGGCTGAACTCGCGGGCATTGGGGCGGGGGTGCCCTGAGGCTGCTCCAATGGGGGAGCGGTCTCAGGAATCCCAATGGCGAATTGAATGGATGGGTTTGCATTAGATGGGTATGTTAAAATGGATGGAGAATTGACTCCATCATTGAGAATGAGGCAGTTTGCTGCGGATATGATCCACCACTGCATGGCGGGGTCGAGCAACCAGATGACCCATTCTGCAATCATTGGGAGGATTATTTGGGTGGCGGCATGCTTTGCCAGATTAATTGGCAGAATTTTGGAGAAAAGCAAACAGGCGGAGTCCACATAAAGGCGTTTGGGGTATTTGGATTTATTTTAGTGCAAAGCGCAGGAAGAATAGAGAGTGAACTGACAACTTCCCATAGGCAGGGCAGCTGCTTTAAGTATTAGGAGAATTGCATAGTGGGGATGCCAAAGGATTGTGCAATTTGGTATTGGCGATAAGGTTTGGTTGGCTGGTGGGTGGGGGGTGGAGAGATGCCCAAAATCTTGGCAAAAATCAAAAAATAAACTTTTGCAGATTTTCCCAAATTTTGGGGCCAGACCAGGTCAATGGTTCCAATCTGGGCCTTGACCATTCAAGTCAGGCTGCTCACTTGGTTCATATTACCCAGATTCATTCTGGGGGGCTGTGGCCTTAGTGCTCAGTCATCTGCAACCTGGTCTAAACTCTCGATTTGATCATCTAAGTGATCTGAACTTCCTGGATCAGTTCCAGGGGGTAGGGGCAACTGGTCTGAGTCACTTGTAACCTGGTTTGCAACCTGGATCGAGTTCTGATCTGTTTTTCAGACTCTCCCAGTCCAGACCAGCTCCATTAGCCTGGAATTTGCAGACCAGGCTCCAATACCAGCACTGGCTGTTTCTTCAAAATTTTGGTAAGTTTCCCCTGGTGAGTGAGGGGTCCCAGGGGCCCGCCCATGGCCCCTGGCCTTCATAATCTCCTGGCAGGTCCCCTATTGTTTTTACCAGGGTTGGGGAGGGGGAGGGGAGAGATCTGAATATCTCTAGGAGGAATGACACTCACCCAGCGCTCATCAACCACATGCGCCAGGTTGCTCAACTGCGACAGGGGGGCCACTTGGGCCTTTGGCCCCCTTTTGGTCCAAAAGGGATGCTGCTCCCTATCCAGTTGTAGGGGCTGGTCCCCAGGACTTACATTCCATGTTAGGTCCCTTTGACGCTATGTCTCATACAACAGGCTCTTGAGAGATAAATATTTGATATTGAGATGGGAAACGAAATGAAATTTCCATTCTATAATATAGTCCCAGAAAGTTGACCAGCAATCACCTGTAACCCTCAACTATATGATTAAATGCATCAAAGGTAGAATAACATGAAAGCATTAGGAAGTGTTTATCACCTAACTCACTGACAATACCAAACCACTGAGGTTGCTTCCTGATTTTCAGAAACTAGAACTGGAAGCTCTATGACCTTGTGGGACATTAGGCTTCAGGCAACATATAGCAGTAAAATTCATTTTAGGCCCTAAATATGAAAGGACTAAGAAGACTCTGATTGTGGGGAATCTAGTAAATTCAATTTTTTATTTAGTTCTTTAAACCCTTTAAATATTAAGAATGTTTTAATTTAATTAATTATTTTGATTTCTATCCTCTTATTGTCTGCATACTTTAGATACGTTTTCTTGGTAGTTTAAGACTTCTAATTTAGAATCTGGTTACTGACCTCCCCTGAGAAGCTAAAAACTCCTGAGTCTAAACTCTCTGAGCTCCAGAATTAAGAACCTCAGCTTTTCATGTATCACATAGCTGGGTAAGATCTTTTTTGCTACATCTAGTAGATAAAGTCTACATGGGACATAAAGCATCCAATCTAGTCGCAATCACAGATTCCAATCCAGTTTATAACTATAAAGAATATTCTCTCTATTTTTTTAAATTGACTTGATTCTCATGGGCCAATATGTCTTTGGTGGACTTCTTACCCAGATGGACCGAGAGGCCAGGGGTCTTTTAGGGCTTTGAGCCCTTATGGAACACATGAGCAATGAGGCCCACTTTTTTCAGGGGGCACTAAGGATCTTATAAACTTAGTGAGCCTCTAGATTCTTCTGTACCTCTGGGATAGGCTTCAAAAAGGGGTAAAGTTCTTAACTGATATATGCTCTTGCAATTATGACATTTAATGGAGCCACATATCCATAAAGTTTAAAGCTTATGAATTTATCAATACTAACCTGAAATTTATATTCAGATTAGAGGCCAATTCTTGTATATAAAAACTTAGCTTGTTTTATAAAAATTTCTCCACTTCTGTATCTAGTTGATTTTCTGGCCATGAATCTCATTGTGAAAAATCAGCTATAAATCATTGCTCCTTTATTTAGGTATAAATATTGAGACTATAAAAATAATCTAATGGATGATTATGAGGAGCCTAGATTAATTCTAGGTGACGAATTACATTATTGATTTCTTCAGAATCTGTATCTTATGAAAGATGAAAGGATGTCAAAAGTGTCAGAAGTGATGTCCACTCTAGTATTAACATTCAATGTTGATAAGTCAGGTAATAGTATAATTTATGCATTTCAAAAGGAACAGAAAACGTTTGGATTGAGAGGAACACTTACCGAGGTATAGATACCTTATAATAGATAATTTTAGTATCAACATTGTTCATTATAAATTTATAATTGTTAATATACCATCAGGAAGAGTGATGCTTACTGGTTTTAGAGTTTTAGAAAAAGTTTAGTACTACATTAGTATCCTCATGTTCTAGGTAGCAAAACAGCTAACAATATATAGACAAGTTAAAATGCCCTTTATTTCAGGGTTGTTATTCATACATTAAGTTAAAAACTTATAGCTTGGAAAGTAGCACCTACTTTGTCAGAACTTGCAATAAATGTTGCCACAATTATGATAGTATATTTGACCGTATCAAGATTAGGTGCAGAATTCTAGAGAAGCAGGGTCACTGAAAGGCATAATATAAGTTAAACATCAGAATCATGTTTTGGGAAAGTATTTATCAGGTCCAGATTTAAAAGGTAAAATTTTCTTAATGGATTAACCGTGTAAAGAGCTTATTAATATTCCTAGATAGTGACACAAGTCTTGTATGGTGCTTACAACAAAGTGAAAAGACTTTTTAATAGCAAGCTACGTCGTGGTAGTTATAAAGTCCTTATAGATTGAGTCAAAGAAAGTAATAAGTTAAGAATTGATTTTAACCCTAAAACATAGTAGCAATCAAAAAGTGCTATTATTCTAGCTCTATAATGTTTTTAAGCAGCAATTAGAAATACTAAGTTGTTATTGGAAGATTTCCAAAATCATCTTTAGATGCTAATTTGCTGAAAACAGAGGATCTGATAAAGTTGCCTGGGCTTAGTCTATAAAGTGACATGGTAATGTAGCGCTAACCATTATGTAGATGCTAAAATTATTTTTAATCAACTCTCATATAATAGATGTATGAACTATTTAAGTTTGTAATTATATTTTCATTATTTCATAAAGATATTCTAAAATATTGAACCTTGTAAGCTTTTAATAAGATTTACATAAGTTATAATTTACTTTTACTTATATTTGTTAGTTCTCACTAAATTTAGAGTCAAGTTATTTAGGTTGTCACATCTGGGCCTGACACAAGTAGCAGGCTCCTTATAAAGACCTATTTTGAGTTCTTTAAGTAACATGATAATTTTTTAGGTTTTAACTAAAAGCTGCTTACTGAAGCAGCGATTATCACTAGGGTTTACCTCTTGCAAATTTAAGGAAGTGATATTGCTAGTCTGCCATGAAATATGTTTACATATGAGCACCTATTGAGCGCAGCATTTTATCACCAAAAGTAAAAATGAAGGTGGCATACGTGATTATTTAAAATCTCATTTGTAAAAGTCTTCACAAGCTTTTATGAGTTGATTGCAAGCTCCTTTATATTAAAGAACGCCTTGATTTTTATTATAAGGCGGTTTGTGTTCCACTAGTGCATAAGAGGATTCAAGGTTCAAGCCAGGCTATAATGGAACTGAAACACCTAGCAATGTTTTGTTCATAGGTTTCTCAAGGCTGTAGGAGTAGGATTAATTGAGGCTATTGATCAGCTGATGGTTTTCTATGTTTACATTTTTTTGACATGAAAGTAATAAGCTAAAATGTGCAAATGTTGATCCAGGGCTACTTTGGGCATATTTAAATAAGTTTTTGTCAGATAAATTTGGCGATGTTTATGATAAGAACACTTGAAGTTGAAGAGCAACAAGGAGACGTTTATGATAAAAGCTACATGATAAATGAAGGTAAACCAGTTATATTTTTAATAAAAAGTGTTGATGCAGAGTAGCGGTTAGGAAGTATCTGTTATGATGAGTATTTACAAGAAGCCAGTGGAGATGCTGCGCATGCATACATAACACTTTGGTCAAATAAATTTGGTGCCAAAAGTCTAGACTAATTGAATTTGAATGGAAAAATATTCCAAACCAAAACATTTATCAGAGGGGAAAAATCCAAAAATTTAGCTATCCTCTGAGTAATCTACATGATAAAACTACCACTCAAAAGTATATATATTGTTTGATAGACTTTGGGTAATAAATGAAGCAACAAGTTATTTATAGTAGGTATTTTTGGAACAGGGACAGCTTGAAGTTAAATACCTGTCTGAAAGCAATATCAAACGATCAGAATTCTTTAAGAGCTCAAGGAGTACAGATAGTTGGCGAGTAAACAGGATGCAATGTTAATTGAGGATAACAAAGTTATTTGTACAGTTTACCAAAGAATGTTGAGGCGTTTCACCCTGGTCTATACAATAATAACACCTTCTAGATCTGTATGCATTTAGAAATGCAATTATTTATAGAAAGCTGTTGTAACGATGAGGAATTGGTGAATTATAATTAAATGTTCTCTAAAAATATGGGTGGTAGGTTATGGTTCAGAGTTAAAGTTGATTACTGGAAGAAATGGTTTGGCCAATAGCAAGCCTAACGTAAAGGTATAGAGTCTACAAAAGGTGTCAAGGTGCTAAGTGACCCATGGGTGAGTTTTTAAAAGGTCATATATCAGGAGCTAATAAACACTAAGAATCCAGGATAATCATTTTAAACGGCAGATACATGTTATATATGGTAAAGTAAAAAGGTTTTATATAAAAAATAGGTAAAACCTTTAACAATTAATGAAAAATCTACATTTTCAGCCTTAGCTTTGCTGCAGTTTGAAACAATCTAGCAAGTATAGATTGGATACTTAAAGGTGCTTTGGTTGAAAAACTTGAGTTTATTTTTTTAAATTTAGACTTATTTGTAAATTCTGAAATTCCATAATTCTTGGATGTCCAAATTTTTTCTTTAAACAATGGCGCAGTGCTTTTTTGTCCTAAAAAATTGGATTCTAAACCAATCAGATATAAGAGGTACAGAGCATTTAATAAGTACTAGGCTTTTACTCAAAGTAACAAGGGAGAGATTATAAATCATATTAAGAGACAAGTAAAAACATATATAAGGCCAGAAGTAAATAAGTAAAATAATGATGTCACAGTCCAGATTTAGAGTTTGAATAGATCAGGATTCATCTAAGGATGGTCAGCAATCAATATTTATATAACTGTAAATAGTGGGTACTGTGTTACCTGCTCACATTTCAGTTGAGTTATTTTTTATTTCTAATATTAGAGAGACAACAGATAAAGGGGCACAATAGATGGTGCGAGGTTAGCAGTTTGGGCGACTTGCCAACTTAAGTATTGAATAGGTCTTTGTTTCTAACATCAATATAGTAGCATTTTAATTAAAGCAATCTTTTTATCTTATTGGCTGGTGGATTTTATTGTAAATAATCTCTACTGAATTCATTTAGTCATTTGGCATTATTATCAGAATTCTCTTGGTTCTTTGTAACTAATTTAATACTGATTTTAGAACTTAGCTAACAAGGTAAAGATTTGTAAATTAGTATCAAAAGATACTAGTTAAAATTTATAAAATGATAAATAGTTTTCAAGCTAAAGTTAAGTTCTTTATTCTTACAAAAGAACTCCCAACAGAGCCCCTCCAACCTTGATTAGGGAACATTAATTCTTTTATGCTTGGTTAGCATCTTTAAAGTCCCATAACACCAGAGATGGGACATATATGATAAATCAAGGCAATTGAGATAGTCTTTAGTCAGTGCTCATGAGGTTTGTCACAGATGTTAAGCATGATCAAAGGGTGGTAATCAAATCATTTCTTTAATTTTTAGTCTATAGCTTGTTCAACCTGAAATATTTGATTTTAATAGAAGAATTCTAAGATTTTGAAACTTCACACTATTCTGGAAAGGGAAGTTTCATCTTAACAACATTTCCAAAGGGAATATCATGAGGTAAAATTAATTCTCTAAGTTATTTGGCTTAGGCTTAATTTTGTAATTAGGTATGCATTCAGGCTTAATTTAACCTTAATATGAATTTATTTATGGGGTGATGTGCCATTGGAACTTTATTCACCACATGCTTGAAATCAATTTGACTTCATAAGAAGCAAGATGGTTGAGATAGACTTAAGACTCAGCTTAAATTTTGGTTAGTTTAAATTTTGGCAACTTGATTGTTATGATTAAAAATGATGGTGGGATTTTATTATTATGTAGAAATTCATCATATTGATTGATAAATATAAACGTTGATCAAAAGTCATTTGTTAAGCAGCTCTATTATAACTGTCAGATTATCATAGGGAAAGTATTTTTGTTTCTCTTCTTTATCAAAACATCAGATAAAGCATTAGATTTGGAGCATGAGATTGCTATATTTTAAATGGCGGTTTGGTGGTGACTTATAACCCTCATTTTGATTTTGTAAAAAATATGACAGTGAGCTTTGATTCTTTTTCTCAACAATTGGACCTAAAATATAATAAAAATCAAATTATAATACTTTTTGATTTTGATAAATTGGGGAAGGGATAATATAATTTTATGGGTATTGCCTTAGCTGATATAAGCAACGCATTATAATGGCAGATAATTTCTTTGAAGAAAAGCATTGTGTCTCATAGGCCCTCAGCTTGACTGATCTGAGCAAATCGTCATAATTTCAGTAGGCATTGTAAAGAAAACATTTTTTGGAGGTATCTGGCTCATCTGGTCTTAGAAAACCACCAGAACAGCTAATGTTATCATTAAGGGTAAGAAATTTAGTTGAGGAGGCCTTTAGATTGGAAGGTCCAAGTGAATAATTACAATCTTTTGTTGACTCAGTGAGGAAAAAAAAGTTAGTCCCAATAACTCTCATTTGGCCAGTTTAATCAAGTCAGCAGGCTCTTAGCAGACCTCAGCAAATGTGGGATTTTTGGACGCAGTGGCCTTTGAATCCATTGGCAATTTTTGGAATGGTTTAATTTAGCCGCAAAATTTGACTTCTCTGGCGGGTGATTTTGTGTTTTTAGAAAGGCTTAATTAAATTTAAACTTGTGAATTTATCTTTTTACATATCAGCGTAACTAAATTAGCCACTTTTTAAGTGATTTTGTGCTTTTACACGTCATGACTTGACAAACTCATTCAATATATCCTGATATTTTCTTCAGAAGTAAACTCTCCACTTTGTATAATTAATTTTGTGTTTTTAGCGCGGCGTAATTTTAAGAGATGCTTCTGTCTTCTGACTTAGATTGTTATTGGCATTGTTTTTCTAGATCTTCAGTAACTTTTGGTAACAACTGTGTTTATTTTGTTAAGAGATGTACAGGATAAATACAGCTCTTTCTTTTTTACTCTACACATTTCAAATAGTGGTAGATTTTATAGTCATCTCATCTTCCCATTTTTAATTTTGATAGAGCTGTTTATAGCTGAAGTTCAATATATCACTCCACTCTTTTTCGCAGCTTTCTTTTGTTTCTAGGCACTTCATCATTCCAACCATAACATTACAATGTTCCCATATAATGTTCTCAATGGGTAAATATACTTGAGTTTGTTTTATCATCATTTGATACAATATTTCATCTCTTTCAGTGGTATAAATTGGAGCGGATTTTTTAAGTGCCATTGACTATTGGTACTCTTATAAATTTGGTATGGTTGATGATATTTGTTATCCTACTGTTGTTTGATGTTTTTACTGGCGCAACTAAGAGTTTCCCTGTAGTAAGTATCAGTTCCTGGCTTTGGTGCAGTTTTCAACAAGCTGGAAGTAATAGGTGAGTACTTGAAGTTTCTTGGGTTGTACAACTTGTGTCAAGCCGAAACTTAAAATTCTTTAGATGCTCAGAGGTTCCATCAATTATAGTTTACTATGCTCTTTTCTTCAATCAATGTTGCAATTCTCTTTTTTTCAAGGGAAACGAACTTTAAATTGAAATGAAAATAATAAATAATAGGTATTTATAAATCAAAAGGTTGGTAATATCTGAAGTACCAGGTGAGTAAATATTATATTCAGCTATAGTACACCACACATCTTTTTTGTAAGTAGATTGAGTATATAGGGGATGATGGAACATTCCTGATTTAAAGCTGGAATAGATCAGGATTTATCTTAGTGTAGACTAAGATAAATAAATGATACCACTTACGTTAGTCTATATTGTGGTATTTGCTCACATGCCAGTTGCGTTATTTCTATAAAGTGATATTGAGAACCCAATAGATATAGGAAAACAATAAGTGTTGACTAGTAAGAAGATGTGAGACTTGCAAAATTTAGTGTTAATTAAGTCTTTGTTCCTAGACATTAATATAATAACAAGTCAGTTGCGCAATTGCCCTATACAATTGTATGATGGTTTGCTAAGGGGAATTTGTCCCAGATTTATTTTGTCACAAATTTATCCTGATTAATAGAAATTTCTTGGTTCTTTGTAACCGTATGTTAAAATGATTTCAGGACTTAGGCTGATAAATTATTGATTGGTATATTTTTGTAGACATAAGTTAAAATTGATTAATAAAGAACAAGATGAAAGGCTAAAGTTGTTGCTTATTCCATACTAAGGTAATGCCTGACACCAAGGATAAAGTTTAATAAGATTAGGAATTATTTGGTTAAGCAAATTTTTTAGCAAGCTGAAAAGAGGTACAAGAATATGAGGATCTGTGTTTTATTTAAAATATATTAAATGCGTCTTTAGATAGAGCATTACTAAGAAGATAATGGATGGTCCTGAGGCTAAGAATTTCTTGTAAATGTGATGCTACAGTATTAAGGTCATGAAAAGTCCAGGGTAAATTTATCTGAGTTTAAGATCTAAAACAAAAAAGAATTAAAAAATCATCTGGAAAGGGTTGTAAATGCTGAATATAGAGGCAATGCTGTTTGTATATTTTACATGGCTAAGGATTGCGTTTATAACAAAGTAAGATATTGGACTTTATATGTTACGTTTTTCATCTGTGACAGAAACATATTTATCTCTTAACCTACTTTGGTTGGCTTGCTAATAATTAGACATTGTGGATGTTGAAATTATTAATTAACTAGACAATTGGCTGTTATTATATGGAATTTTCTCTTATGAGACATTAGTTAAATAACAATACTCATATTTAATTTCTATCTTGATGCCAAATAATGACTTTTTGGGTGCAATTGTGACAATGTTTAAATTATGTTCAGTCATTGGATGAATATTCAACAATTTAATTTCTTATGTAGATTGATTAATCAGGGTCACTGATTGACAAGGATGGTTGTTGGAGTTACTGAGTTGCTGATACCACTTTTAATCAAATTAACTTCTAGGTTATCCTGGGTTGTGGCCGCTATGAATGGTTAATTTGTTCTATTTCCTAATTATAATTACTAGCGCGTAAAGTAAGTCTATTGGGGTTGGTTTAAGCGTTGATACACGCTATTTTAGAAGGCAGCCCAGAAGGGCTATAACCTAGTTGGCAATAGTTGCCATCCAGGTTGATGGTTAAATGGAATAATTTTCATCACTGGTATGTTTCTTTATGATAAGTTAGCTAACGATGAATGACGCTTTTATTAAAGTGACAACCAAAGAATTAAGCACTAAATTTCCTATTTAACCATTATCTTTTTGTAGTAAAGTCAGACTATAGACTTTGAATTTTTTAGACTATTTTTGCTTTTTAAAATAATTCCCGAGATCAGTTACCCTTGTTGGTCTCTCAAATAATTAGTAAGAGGATACCTGAGTGTGGTTAAAATTAGTAGTAAAAAAACTTGACCAGTAATAATATTATACAACTGATATCTCCTTTATTCTTACAACCTAATCAAAACCTATGCATTAGATTTAAAAATCTTAAAGTTGTGTTCACTAAAGGCAGTTGTGTTTTTTACAACCAGATATCAATTTAGAGTTGTCAGCATTATGATGTCCTACAAGTCAAACTCTGGGAGCTATGGATTGAGCTGGATACAGTAAACTAGAAAACGTTGCATTTGGTATCACAAGCCGATATGATGACTTTAGGAGAACAATAGACGGAATTAGAAGAAGTATAGCAGGTCATAAAGGTCAATAATGAATCATATGGACAGTTTACATATTATAGAAGAAAAGGACTGACTTAATCTAAGACTAATACTACAGAAAGCTGCTTGAAAATCAGATAAAGAGGGAAGTTATAAGTTACAAAGTAAAGTAATTCAGATTCTAAAGATGTTACAATAAATAGATAATTATACATTTTTTCCAAGTTAGTGATTGATGTAGCTAACAATGATTTAGATGCTTCAAATAAATAAAGCAGCGTTAGAAGCATAAAGCCCCATAAATATTATTGGGTCTTTTGCAGCACTTTCTTTTTTTTTAGTACTAGATGGTCCCAACCCAAGGGGCAGCACTTTCTTAAATGAATCAATGCAGAACATCAGATTCTATTATGTTTACTTGTCAGGTACCCTCTGCCCCAGTCAACCTAATGACAAGCAAAGAATTTTAAAAACTCTAAAATTTCCAACTTTTCACTAGGACAACGCCTCACCATTCTTCTGACTTTTCAAAATAAGTAAGTTTGGATATGGCGATCATCAGAAGTGATGACTTTTAAAACCTTTTTTGGACACTAATTGTCAACTTATAGAGCTACCCATCTATATGCGGATATTTGGACTACCTACGATGCTAAAAATTCAATAATGAGCAAGTTTGTCAGCCCATAACGAATGGCTAGCCACAAAATTGTTAATGGGAATCCAGTATAAGAATGATGAGAACTTGTTAACTTTGCTGACAAAATTTACTAAGAAGTGCATATTATAGTGGGTGCAAAAGTATTTAGTGACTCTAACACTTGAATTGACATTCAAACGGCATTGGACCCTACTGAACATGCACTATGCTATGGCTTTGGCGTTAGTTAACATTACTTTTACCTCACAAATGGTAGAATATCTTAAGATGTTGAGGCTGCATTTTGATGAGCCTAACCTAAAACTTCAAAGCCATTCCCATCGTTATATAAACAGATGATAGGAGTTATAATAAAAAGAAAAAGGATTGCCATAACTAAGTACTGAATAAAAAACTCAGTGGCTAGTAATAGTCAGAAAAATCCCATAAACCTGCCATAAAAGTGGTGTAACTGGGTGTTTAAATTGGTGTAGGGGAGTCAGATTTTTGCGCGCAGGTTATCACACTCAAAAAATACATGTTAGTGATAGATGACAGTAATCTTGGAAAACTTTCAATAGGAAAAGTTTTTAGCAAGAGAAATTCTTAACTAGAAAAAGTAAAACACACTCTAGTATTTACTACTGACAGTGACTTTTCAGCTTGCTAAAGTAATACTTTTTACTATTGGCTTTCTCTAGCGACATAATAAAAAAGATCTCCTTTATTTTTTCACTCCATACAAGATATGCTTCTTTACTCATTAGAGTTCTTATTGGCGCAAATTAGGCTTACTAAGAAGCGCCTAAGAGTGGTAACCTAGAGAAGTATTCTCTAATTTTAGCCAAGAGCGAATGGCTAGGGCTTTATTATTCCCAATATAGTTGCAATTAACTGGTCACAATTGAGACTCAGGTAATTATTTGTAATCAAGATAGTAACACTATAACCTAATATTTTACGCTAGTGTGGGGAAATATAGAATATAAAAATTAAAAAGTATTAGATATAGCCCCTGAGGCCATGAGCTAAGGTGACTACTATATTGAGGAAGGAGAAGTTGCACTGGCGGGGATTAAGGATTTGATCAACCATTTTAAAAATTGTACTTAAAGGCGCCAAGATGAATAACCAAAAGTAATTTATTAAAACTATGACACTCTCTAAAAATTGGGCCCGCAAGGCGAGGTGAGCAATTATAACTAGTTAAACCCTTAGCTAAATATGAGTTATAATATAAAAAAATGAATATTAGATAAACAGATTGATAGTCAACTCAATCGCAACACTTCCACCCACTTGATCAAACATTTGGGTAAAAAAGATGAGTGGGGATCAGATGTGTTATTGAGAGCCCATGGCCATAAGGCTGAAGTGTGGAAAATAATTCTTAGAGAACTTGGCATGCACCAAATGATAAGGTAGCTCTTAGTTTAATCTTTTGAGAGTGTAGGCATCAGTAGATGCCTTCTCTATGATCCCTTAGGACCTTTTTAAAATATTGCTTTAATTTGCTAGTCCTTCCAAACCCATGAATATCATAGTATTGGGATAATTCCCTTATGCCAAAGGTAGGTAATGCTCAGCACTCTTCATTACCATGCCTTCTAGCCCTACCTTTCTGAGCCAGCACGTTGGTTTAGGCAGAAATTTTTAACTGAACTAAGGTCTAAGCAATCTTCTAAAGTATATGCTAAACTCATCCTTTCTTCTTTAACACATGACTGTAAGAGTGGGGTTTCAATATAGCAGTTCTCTTAACTGTCGCTGAAGTCCAAAAATGGGCTAAAGCTTAAATTTGGTGGTGAGGTTGAAAACCAAAAAAGAAGTAGATAATATAGACTACTTTATTGTGTTAGAAAGCGGCGATATTATAGGGCGTGTGGGGACATGAGCCTCATGGACCTCCGTGGCTCATATGATCAAAATCTTTTTCATCCTTCCAGATTGGCCTCCTGGATGGCGCCCTCATTGTACTATATTGCCCTCATGACCGCAGCAGTGGGGCGTCACCTCTCGAGATCTGGGAAGTTGGGGACAGGATTTGTGAAGGTGATTCATCAATTATCATATGTGTGATGTTTCCTGATTAAATCTATTTTCAGTGCCTTCAGGATAAGGTTCTGTTTTCGCTGGTTCAATAATCAATCTGTCAAGGCTCAATATGGGAACAGGGAATTTAGCTTGCTCATCATCTCAAATAATGACAACGCCCCCATCATTATCTTGTTATAGGGGAGTATAGGGCCAGAGGAACTGGCCATGCACTCAATTCACCACAGTCCCCTGATTGATGTCAGCAATTAAGTACTCAGAGTTCACCTTGTGAATGACCTTATAAGGTCTGGACCAAATAACTTCAAGCTTATTTTGTCAATATCCAGTCAATGGTGATTTATGAGAATGAGGTCACCTAATTAAATTACGGGTAAGATGGGTCATCCAACATTAAATTGGGATGTCCCCATGCTAGTGGTCGTGATGATGCCTTGCATTGCTAGAGCTTGAACCAGAAAATTATATTACTAAGATCCTCATGGTTAGATTTGAGTTACAGGAGCACAGCTTTTGTGCAAAGGCTGAATGCTACTTGGGAGTTGTGGAGCACGTCCATATAGAGCCTTAGATGGAGACATTTTAATGACTTGATGGTATCTTATTCTGTAGGCAAGTAAAGTGCTGGGTAAATAATATTAGAGCAAGCAGGATCAGAGACGGCCATCTTCCATAAAATAGAGAAAAAGGTTCTAATAGAGCGTTCCACCATCCCGTTAGTGGATGGGTTATAGGGGGCGGCGAAACATTTGTTTAGTGCCAAAAAGTGAAGTAAGTTATTGGATTACCTGCGAGGTGAAATTTAACCCTTTTTCAGAAAGTAAAGTTTGTAATCATCCATGATAGGTGAAAACGGATTGAGTAAGGAAGAAAGCTATGGCTTTTGCAGTGGCAGCGGTGACCAGAAATTGCTTTGACCCATTTGGTTAGATGGTCCATGGCTAGGAGGATATAATTATGGCCGTGCAGTCCAGTGGGAAGAGGGCCTATCAATCAATGCTAACAACATTGAAGGGTCCTGTCAGATGTTGATTGAATGTTGATATCAAGGACTGATCCAGTCTTGGGATTGGCAAGTCACACAGGCCTACAGGACCTCTTATTGGTTTCCATCATATGGTGCCAGTAACATCGTTACTTCAAAAATTTGTGATTCTTCTTAACTGCCCCATGTTCCTCATTTTTATGCCCCCCTAGGATAACTTCAGTTTGGGAAGAAGAGTGGACATAAGAGCCATTTCTTATTGACCCATTTTTATAGCAGTTTGTCCTTAATCTGAGTGCCCTGGGTCATCTTTCCGGAGCTTAGCTTGAACCTCAGGAGTTTCTAACTCCCAACGTTCGGGTAAACCAATCAGATCATACAGTCAAACTTCCTTGGGGGTCAAAGCAGCCAGCACAAGCATCCTAGAAAGGCCATTGGCGTTTTGGTGGATTACGCCACTGCAATGAACAATGGTGAAATCATAGCTCTGCAGTATTGAGGTCCATCTGGCTAAATGTCCATCCAGGTCCTTTATCTGCTGGAGCCACCAGAGTGAGGAATGATTGGTGATGATGGTAAAAGGGTGCCATAGAGATAGGGTCAAAAATTTTTGATTGCTAGTAAGACATCCAGGCATTCCCGCTCAGTAATGCTATAGTTCCATTTTGCCTTACTCAGAGACTTTTTAATATAGGCCACTAGGTGCTCGACCTAATTTTTGGCATGCTGGGCTATGATGTCCCCAACAGCGACATCGCACACATCCATGAACAACAAGAAGGGTTGATCAAAACATGGGTGGACTAAAATGGTTTTGTATAAAGAACGGTCCTCAATGCATTAGAAGCCTGCTCTTTTTTGGCCGCCATCCAAATGGCACGTTCTTCTGTAGGAGGTAAAATAGAGGCTTGGATAGGTTGGCAAACCGAAGAGATAAACTGACATTAATAACCCACCATGCAAAGGAATACCTGAATATCCCTTAGACTCTGTGGCGCAACATCTTTGTTATGGCATCAGCTTTGTCTGGTATGGGCTTATGCCATCTTTTGAGATCTTGTGTCCCAGAAACTCCTTCTCATACTGGAAAAAGGAGCTCTTCGAAGGTTTGAGCTTTATCAAAGCCTTAAAGAGCCAATTAAACTTCCCAAAGATGCTTGATGTGTCCATTAAAAGTTCGTGAGAAGACAGTGATGTCGTTGAGGTAGATGAGGACACATGGCAGCTTCAAGTCCCCGAGGATCCCATCCATGGTGCGTTGGAAAGTGCCGCCACATTAAAGAGGACCAGTAGAATCCCTCGTGGGCTCAAATAGTCCTTCATTGGCTATGAAAGCGCACTTTGCTTGGTTTTCAGGAGCAAGGCCCATTTGCCAATATCCACTGGCAAGGTCCATTGCAGAAAAGTACTGCGATCCAGTGAGTAGTCAGAGAGAGTCGTAAATTTGGGGCAGAAGATAACTGTCCTTCTTGGTGATGGATTTGAGCCATTGGTAGTCCATCACCACCTGCTGGCTGTCATCCTTTTTCCAAACTATAAGGAGGAGAGAGGCCCAAGAGCTGCGCAAAGGCAATAAGAGTCTGTCTTTGAGTAGATGTCTAAGCTCCACTGCCACCTGGGCTTCTTCAACCTTACTCTTTTGGTAAGGTTGGGCTAGAAGAGGAGAGTTTCCCCAGTCTCCACATGATGTAAAACCAAAGTATTCTTCAAAATTTGTAGGTTGAGGCCAAACGTATGTTTAAATACTCCTTCAACAATTCATGAACTTTGCGCTGTTGGTTTTCAGTGAGGTCCTATCCAATACTGATGTTGACCAGGTCTACTGACAGGGGCGTCTCCAAACCAAATTCCTTTAGTCTTAAAAAACTATAGACTTCGTCAACAGCCTCTTATGGCATGAGGCGGACATAGGCGGAAGGACTGTTTGGGCCTATTATCCTGGGTCTGTTAGTAAGGTTAGCCAACAACATGTAGATAAATCCATCATAAGCTGGATATAGGGTTTCCAGGCAGTTTAACACCTCCTTGACAGACGAGTTGTCTAGGCCTCAGATTTCCAGCAGGTATCCATAGGGGATGTTAACATGGGCCCAAGTGTCAGCAATGATTTGAGACTTCAAAGTTATAGTCATCGCCCTAGGTAAGTATATCGGCATGCCCTCTTGTCCATCAACAGCAGTTGTGGAAGCTGAACCTGAGAGCTCCTTATGTGATATTTAAGTTGATTGGTTCAGCCCTCACTCTTTAGTTGGCAATCTTGGACCTTGACCTCCGTCTTAGAGGAATGAGAAGTTTCAAAGATTAGAGGACCTGATGCCCAGGAGAGATAAAAATACATCATCATATTGTAATACTGCTGAGTAGTCTCAAAGAAGCTAGTCCCAAGAAGAAGGTCATAGCTTGGGTAATCCAGAGAGATGGCGGGGTATTTAAAGAGAGCTTCCCAAAACAGATAGGTAGGGAGGAATAGTCCCCTATAGATCAAATACATTGTGGGCCAGCTTTGCCATGCTCAAAATAGTGTGGCAAGTTCGGAGAAATCTTGGTATGCTTCATTAATCTGGATGTAAATGTTTACAGGGGAACCACTGAAAACTATGGTAAGAGCCAAAATCTTATAGACTTGAACTGCAATGCACTTAACCAACTTCTAATTTGTGGAGGTAGCATGAGAAACATGGGAAAGTCATCAGAAGAAGATAAATCAGTATCAATTTCTTTATTATCAATGGGTACCAAAACTTCTTCAAGTATGATAGCTCGAGGTTCATTCATTATTCATGGATGATTTTTGAGCGTGATAGAGATGACAGCATGGAGTGCCTCGTCCTTCATGATGACGGCTCTTTTCCCACATTCTTAGCAAATTGTTTCTAGCACGTCTTAGCGCTGTGTCAGAAACTATTGCAGTAGGTGCATTGGTGTCAAGTATTCTTCTGGTTTTTGATCACATGGACCTGAGGACGGTTGAAGGAACCTGTAGGGGTAGTCTTGGAGTGCATGATCAATGCAGGGATCTCATCAATCGCTTCCATTTTTCCGGATGCAGGTAAAACCATTCTTTTGGCCAATCATATGCTTTTGAACCTCAGGATAAGATCCCAATGCAGAGATGACAGTGGTAATGGAGTCGTCCAAGGTAATAGAATTGGTGGTAACCAAGGGCTGTGCTTGAGTGTAGAAATGCCTAGAAAGCTCCATAGGGCTCTACCCTTTATTCATGTGGATACCCATGACTGATTGTTTTTGATTGGCCAGGGTTTTATTGCTGCCAAATTCTTGGATTAAGTCTGTAAGTACCTGTTCCCAGGTGTTGCAATCCTTCATGTGAGGAGTCATGATCTCCTGAGCAGTGCTATTATGGCAGGAGTGGATATGCTTTAATTTCTGCCAGTTAATGGCCTCTTTCATGGAACTCTCATAGGCATACAGGAAAGAGGCGCTACTCTCCTGGCCAGGAGTGAACCTCTCTTTAGATCTAAGGTTAAAGTTAGTTACAAGAGAAGTGGAGAGGGTGTTAACGCTAGGAATGGATGCATGCTCAGAGATCTCAGTCTCCTCATAGTCACATGGGATCTGCTGGTCCAACCGTTGTCTTAGGCCCTTGAGGTCCTCTAGGATATCGTCCCAGTTTTTGTTGAGAGAGGAAATGGAAGCCTTATAAGCAATATGCTCCTTTAGGGCTTTAGTATCGGCGCCTTGAAGGAGAAGCTGGCTTTCGCGTGGGAAAATGGGTATCATACACTCAAAAGGTTTGTTTTAGCTGAGATATGCAGCTATTAGGGAGCTATTAAAATCTAAAGTTAACCATTTCTTCTGACAATGCCTCAATAAAGACCCTAGGGTCGAAGGGGACTCCTTCTACTCAGAGTTTATACCCCTGGGCTACATTCTGAATTTGCTTGTATAAGGCGTCTAAGGTTGCCAAAACATCCTTTTGTCAAGGGTCGTCAGGGTCTCCAGGGGTAGGTGCCGCAGGTCCAGAGGGCCCTTGGATCCATGGGGACCTTCAGGCCTTTAGTCCCCTAGGACCTTTAGGCCCTTCACTCCCAGAGGTGTAGTCATGAGAGGCCAGCTCCTAATAGTGTTGTTATAGGGTCCATACTAGATCTTCAAATTGGTGGAGGCGCTGGTTCAAAGCAGCCTTGAGGAGCTAAATATTTTGATGAAGTTTTTTTTTAGGTAGCCAGAAATCTCACTATCCAAAACAGCAATTTGGTCTCGGGTTTTGTTAGTTAATTGTCAATTATTGATAATGGTCTCTCAGTTTTAGTGAACAAAGGAGGATGCCACGTTGTAAAAATTGATGACATGGGAGTTTAAGATTTTAATGAGCCCCAGTTGTTGGGAGACTTCATGATGGTTCAACCCAACTAACTGGAGGAGGTGATGAATAGCAGGGTGGACAAAGTTCTGAAGGTAGCGCTCGGTTCCCAGGGTCAGTTCTCCCGCTGACTGCTGGGCTGATGTATAAAGGTCTCTCATGGTAAAGGGTATTGAAGAGGCGTTGGAGCAGCTGGAGTGGGCACCCATGGAGTATATGCCATTTATTGACTGTTGAATAAAGTCATCAAGGTTCTTGTACTGAATTTGGTACTTATTTCCATAAACTGAGGTCAGGGAGAACTGAAACATTGCCTAAAATTCTAAACTCATAGGCTGCGTGAGCAGCACTTCATACAAAAGGTATTAATCCATCAAGCAATGCTTCTTGAATCATCAGCAGTTTGATCTCCTTGACTACCAGTATTCTCCATTATTCATATTAGACGTTTGCACTAGGGCAGCTAGGAGCCCCTTGTAGTTAGCACCTCTTCTCTCGGTGTAACAGTTCTATTGATGTCATCAAAGTCCAAAATGGGCTCAAAACTGAAATTTAGCGGAGAGGCAATAAACGAAAAGATGGAGAGAATATATACTACTTTATTGTGTTAGAAAGCATCAATATTTATAAGACGTGTGGGGACAGGGTGGCTTAGGGACCTTTGTGGCCCCGTAGGCTCATGATAATTTAGTGCTTTTTGGATTGATTGCCTGGATGGTGCCCTCATTGTACTATGTCGTCCTCATGAATGTGGCAGTGGGGGTAACGCCTTTAGAGATTTGGGAAGTGGGTATTGGATTCCTGAATGTGATTCCATTGATTCTCATATGTGTGATGCTTCTGGATTAATTCTAGCTTAGGTGCCTTCAGGATAAGGTTCCATTTGCGCTGGTCCAAGAGTTAATCTGTTGAGGCTCAATTAAGGAGCAGGGATTTTGGCTTGTTCATCATCTCAAATTCTGACATTGGGGGCTTGCTGGATGCTTCCCATAAAATAAGCAAATGGGTAGTGACCTGTGGCTGAGTGATACACGATGTTGTATGCAAAAACAGTGGAAGGCAAGAGGATTACATCTAGACGCCTTGACTATAAATTATCTTATGAAAAATATCAACAATAGTACTGCAAACTTATTTAATGGTGCCGTTGGTCTTGAGTTGATAGGGCTAGATAATATCCCTTTTATACCCATCAAGTCACTAATATTAGCAAATACTTGAGACGTAAAAATAGTCACATTGTCCATCAACAGAGACTAAGGGCATCTGTGCCAATATTTAATATCCTCCAGAATAAACTTAGCTGTAGCCGTGGTCCCTTAGTCCCTGATCACTTTGGCCTTTACCAACTTAGTGAGGTGATTGATGGTCACGATATATACTAAATTTTCCACAAGTTTTGGCCAAGGGCCCCATAATATCAATTGATACTGTGTATTAGGCAAAATTGAGCTTAACCAGTTGATAGGAAGTGACCTTTTTATAGGGCACTTTATCTTGGCATCCTTGATAGCAGGTGAGAGCCTTGTGAATATAAAAAGACATGGAATTCCAATCATATAATTTAATATTGATTGTTCATTACTTCTTGTATCAACCATGCCCCGTCACATTATTGGTGGAGATAAATAGATTTATTCATTTGGTAGTCCTAGCAAGCAACAAGGGTTTTTGTTTACAATCTTGTACAATCTCCCATTCTTCACGAAATTTTTCTACTTCATCTTTTCCAACGTGCGTTAGATCTCTTCAATTTTATTACCTTGATGCTGAGTCAACATTTTGTCAAATTTTTATTGGCAGTATCAGCCATTAAGGCTAAAGTTTGCAGATGGGAGAGACCGTCAGCATTTCAATGTTTAACGCTGGGCTGGTGTTGAATTTCAGGGTAGTGGGCATGCAATTTTAGAGCCTACTTGAGCTACCAGCCCTCCAGCTCCTTCAGATTCAGAAACCTTTGCATTTAAACATGGTCTGTTACTACAGTAATTGTATCCATGGAAGTAAACCCAAAATTTGTTTACAGGCATAGATGACAGCTAGACATTCCTTCCCAGTAATGGTATAGTTCCATTAATGCACTTCAATCGTCTGACTGCAATAAGCGATGGGATAGTCTACTCCCTCAAGCCTTATTGGGGTAACACCACCATTATGGAGGTGAGGAAGGCGTCCATCTGAGTAACAAGAAGCTTAACAACGTTCAGGTACATAAATATCAGCGCTTAGGTTAGGCAAAGCCATAACTTGTCGCAGGCAATTTGGAAGTTCCCCATCCACATTAATTTTGCCCCATTTTTAAAAAGGTGAAGCAAGTGTTCACCTATTTTTTTTGATGTTCTCCACAAACTGGCGATAGTAGCTAACCATCCCAATGATTACATTAATTTTGTGCTTTCTACTAAGCTGAGCCACTTTTTAATGGCTCAATCTTAACAGGCTGGTGCCATAGCCTTGTTTATCAACGAAAACCCCCAAATATTCAAGATGTTTGTAGAAATAATTGCACTTATGCAGCTTGATTATCAAAATTGCCTTAACAGGCGGCAATATACTTCCTTCAGGTGTTTCAAATTCTCCATAAAGGTCCTGTAGAAAACTTTTATAATATCTAAAGACACTAACACAGGATGTACAAGCCCTCCAATATGCTATACATAGTATGCTGAAACGTCACAGAGGTATTACACAGTCCTTGCGGCACCCAGGTGGATTGGAATAGACCCTGAGCAGCAAAAATAGTGCTTTTCTCTTGTTCCCCTTATAGTAGCTCAATTTTCCAATGTTCAGAGATTAAATCCACGGAGGATAAATATTTTGCGCCACCTAAGTTGTCTAGTGCATCGTTGATATGGTGTAAAGGTAGTAGTCTTTCTTAGTAGTATTGTTAAGATTTCACTAATCTATTACTACTCTTTTGAATCCATTATTCTTCAAGATCTCCAATACCATGGAGGCCCAAGGGCTCTTGGAGGGCAATAACATCCACTGTTGCATGATTTAGTTGATTGTATGTCTGTCAACTTCATCTGCCACCTTTGAGTGCCTAATAGGACAGAGGTTAATTGGCAGATAATTCCCATGTAAATCTGGTGTAACGCATTATGTGTACAACCCTAATCAAAGTCTTCCTTTGCAAAAAATTACACTATATTCCTCAAAAAGGGCCAGCGCTAGGTCATTTTTCATCTTCAGTCAACCAAGAGAGGTGTTCCCAAGGCACCAAGGAGCATACCAATGGACACTCATAGCTGACAAACCCAAGTATTATAATTACCAAAATCTTGGATTCATAATACCTCCTCAACTGGTAAGATATGAAAAAAGCAACAATTTGAAGTCGCTTAATTTGAAAAGATTAGGGCACAAGTTAGCTAAAAGCACCCGGATTTCATTATGGTCAGGGAGGATAAACTCAGGCGCGGTGACATGTTCTAAGTTCAAACAGAAAAATGGCACAAATAACTTTCTGTATAATCCATGAGGAAATTTTAAGTTAATTCTGTCTCCACTATGATTTTATGGCCTGTTGGGATAGCTAGGTCAAGAATAGCACAAAGTGGAATACTATTATATTTAAAGATAAGATTAAACTTCTGGGTACAGAAACAAAGCTATTGGTAATTAATTGGCACAATGTCATTATTGAACATGAGTTTAACATACCCACGATTTTGCGGCGTTGGGGCTCCATCCTTCCTTTTATAAAATAGCGGAAGAGTTTTTTTAAGAAATTACAAAGCTTTTACTCCAAAATAGCTTTGACCCCATAGGTTTTCATTATTGAAATTCCAATATGTAAGTCATAATTTTTGATTTTGGAATAAAGTCAGCAGGAGCAGGCATCATCAGTGAGCCAAAACGCAGCAGCAATGCCATGTATCCTTCTTCAGAGGTAGTCATTTGAGGGACTTTTTTCCATAGAATCTTTTAATATTCTATGTATGGGGAAAATCCCAGTTTCTTCACCAGTCTAGTGAACACAATATAAATTGGTGACCCCTGTCTAGAATAACTTGGACTCTGAGCTTAATTACAGTAATATCAATATATGTACACTTATAAAAATAAACATTCGTAGGATTTATTGTGTGTACATCTAAATTGTCCTCTTGACCTCACTTCTGTATGTCTTTGCATAATTGGGTTGGTCTCCTTCAAAGCCCTGGTGATAATGCAACTTTGACCTTTTTTAACTTGAGAGTTTTACTCAAGTGGATCAGAAGCTCAAGTTTTTCAACTGTTAAACATATGGCTTATATATGTCATGAAAACGGCAGAAGAAGTTTAGACCGTCCTGCCAGTCAGGATGCATGACCATCCAAAAAGCAAGCCAGAATGTCAGTGGTATTGCCGCTCATACAACGTTGTATGGAGCTGAGACTTGGGTCATATTGACTTGTTGATGTAGAACGAGTGTGAAAAGGAACCTGAAAACAAACCAAATGGAGACAACTCCAGACACTGAGGGTCAAGCTGCAGGGGATTGTACCACTGGGTTGGCTTCTACAGGGTTGCCGATGGGTGTTTTCGTTACTAAATTAGAGACAAGGGGGCGGATCCTTGCTTAAAAATGGTGGATAAAAGGCCACAAGATCCCAGTATATTGATAGCGGATAGTTTCAATAATGAGGTTTAATTTCCAGAAGTTTCTTGCACGTTGAATCCAGTTGCCAATGGTGGGAGTGATTGCAATCATCAAAATTGGTAATGCCCATTTGGTGTAGGGACTGATAGGTCACCAGGTTAATGCCATCAGGACTTTGGCAAGAAGAATTTAAATAAAGTAAATTTGAGTGTTTAGTAGGAATTTACTGAAAAGGAAAAAGAGAATCAACTAACAATTTCCTCAGTGTGATACAACTGATTAAATAGTGTTCAATTAATAGTGGGTCAATGCAGTGATTGGGTCCCTCAAATTTGACCTAACTGGCAAATTTTGGGGTAGGGAGCAGACTTTTTCAATTGGAACTGACATCAAAGGATTTGGCGGTAGGCCAAGTCACTATCAGTTTGACCACGAATTCCTGGACTGAGGCCTGGCTGCATTTTTATAGTTGGCACAATGGCATCTGGCCTGACGAGCAACATGAATTCCTTAGGGCCACCCCACATAGGGGCAGTCCCAATTGGTTGGAAGTGGGTTCAGGATGCCCAACCTTCCCATGCCCAGTTGCTGGGGCATTTGTTCATTCAAATGAGTTATTTTGACCACAACTCCCAATTCATTAGATAGGGGTTATAAATTGTCTGTGCTAGTTCCCAAAGATACCATCTGCACATCAGGATCATCCCTGACAATTTCGAGGGTTGTTTGGCGTTGGCAATCATACTGCTGGCTGAGTTGAAACTGTCAGTAATTCAAGCTGATAATTTATATAATTGTCCTTTTTTGACTATAAGTTTTTCAATCATCAGGCTTTATTCCCATTGGTTTCAAACCTTTTGGCTTCAATTTGGTAATCTCAGTGCAGATTTCCTAAATTTGTTGTACAAGTTCAGCTGAGGTGAGCGTGGGTACCAGGAGAGGTATCTTAAGAGGGAGTGCTGTCACCCAGCACTTGTCTACCATGTGGTTGAGTCCACTATGGGTGATGAGGGGTACAGCCACCCTCTTAAGACCCTTTATATTCAAAAATGGGAAAATCGCCTGATCCATGCACAGGGGACGTTCCCCTGGACTTACAATATACTACTTTCTCCGCAAAATTGGCTTTGCTCTCATTCTGGTATTGGGTGGTAACTCTACCATCTTGTCCACTACTAATTGTATGGTCAAAGGCGGGGCATCATCATTGTTCTTCTGTTTCATAGAAGTTGATTTTAAAAAAATTTCTTACCTGGGAATTTTTAGAGGAGGCAGACAGAAAATACTAATATACTCCGCCCTGTCTTTTCCAATTTTCTCCATTATAACAAGGTTCACAGAATATTAGGGTTAGAACTCTGATCAGGGCAATGATTACCATAATGCCCCAAATTTTAACATGGATGACATGCAATCTGATTAATTCAGGCCTATCAGAACGAGGGCTTTATGGCATAGATAAAACTTTCAATGGGGAGAGGACCAAAGTTCGGGAGTCATGAGTCTCCCATAATTTTTGATGGGCGCCTAAAAAAGTGATGGTGCATCATCATATAATTTACCAAATAAATAATATCATGATTATCACTTATAACAGGAAATATAATTCGATACATGTCCTTGTAGATATCACAGGCATGATGCAAAGAAATCTGAGCATTAAAATCATTAATAACGGTTGCACCAAATAGAGTATTTGCTTCCAAATAAACATTCTGTGAAGGCTTTACCATTTCATCCTTGTCAAAAAGATGATAAGGAACTCTTTTTTCTGTGAGGGTGGTTAGACTGGCAGGTAAAACTGCTTCCACACTAATGCAGGTTTTGAGTTAAAAACCTGTGCTTTCTAGAAAAAATTCTCAGTGTGATATTTGTCTTAAGGTAGACCCACCTCAAATATAAAAACTCCTTTTACTGTGTGGTCATCATTTCTAGCCCGCCAGCCCCTTAATAAGATTATATTTGGTGTTACTATAAGTCACGCAACCTTCTGTAGCTTTAGTGTAATTAACTCTTGACTCTCAGAGTCCAAAAATTTCTTTACTGTCAACAACGTAGCATTCTGAGATGCTCTGTCCATATTAATCTTGAAGAGAGAAATAAAATTATGCACATTCCCCTTTTATAAAATTTGGTAAGTTTTGAGTTAACATAAATTTGAGGTGTATTGTTGAAGTGACAAAGAGACTGCATATATCCTATATACTTTCTGGTGATGTATATGAGGAATGGGAGTAAAAAGCCCTTGAGCCTCTGGAGTGGCTCACATTTAGAATGCCACAGGAGCGCTAGCAGTAGTAGCAGCAGTTCTGCGTTAAGATTGTACAGGAGCTTCACAGGTAATTGAGGTAAAATGCTCTGAAGGAGGAGTCGCATGAGTGTCCAGGGTAGAAAAACTCCTGTCTCAGTAACAGGGGTCAGAAAAGTAGACACCTCACAAGTAACCGCCTTGATGGCCTCATACTGATATGGATGGAGATGTGCACTCTAATATTAATTTAAGCAGGTCATTGATTCATTGCATCATTGCCCTCTAACTCAGGATACTTTGGAATGGCCTCCCAGTAATCAATGAATGCATTCACCGGTAGTTCACTGGAGAAACCCTGATGGCACTTGCTAAGATTATTTAGGATCTCATTTTTAGCTGGTCCATCATATTGCAAGAGGTGGTGCTCTTCCAGCAACATGTTTTCGATGTGATTAATTTTCAGGTTAGCAGAAAGAGGATCTACTTTCAAGTCAATGTTCTTGTAAACCTGGGACCTTACTTTCTGACCCTGATTTCTCAGGTCAAGATGCAAAGAATCAATGACCTGCTTAAATTAATATTAGAGTGCACATCTCCATCCATATCAGTATGAGGCCATCAAGGCGGCGTCTTTTGCTTCTTTGACTTTTACTAATCTTTTTACTAGGCAATTATTCCCTGGTACCATTTCAGAAATATGGCCCGTGTGGCCATTCAAAATCACCCCATAATTGATGAATAGCTGTATATTTGTTTTTCAGATCCTCATGGTCAGCAACTTCAGCTTCCATAAGTCTTTCTACTTTATCTTTAAGGTAGTCTTTTACCTAAGTACATTGATGAGTGATATCAGCTACTCACTATTGGGTTACACCAAATTTTTCATAAATTTGCAAACAACCTGCAACAGGTCGTCATTAAGCTAATCATTCAGCCTTTCCCCTTTTAAGTGATGTCCTGAATTTTCTGCTAAAAATATATAATGACAACCTAAAAGTCACAAATTAGGTCAATAAACTGTCCAATTAAAAGAACATTATTCCATTTCTGTGCTTCCATAAACGTAATTAATCCACCAATGTTAGTATGCTGATGGGTGATAATCCGCCAACTTGGTATATGGAAGGGTGAGCATCTTTAATATAACCCCTACAGTTAAACTTGAGATGCTAGTTTCTTGACTGTCTCACTGATGGTCATCTCATGAAAAAAATGGTAGGTAATATAAAGCTTTTTCTTGGTATATCTTTGAAACATTCCCAGTTGAGCTTCATTTGCGTCAGCAGTCATAATCTAATAACTATAAACTATCCATTCAGAAACTTTTTGCAGCTTACAAGGGGAGTTGTTGGACACCCAAAATACAGCTTGGGATACTAAAAACTGGATGGGGAAGCTCCACCCCTAGGAGCCTCTACCTCCTTCAATTTTTGAACAACTGACGTGGAATCAATATATAACCATGTCTCCTTTTTCCATGAGCTCATAAGAATACTTAGCGCCCAAGCTAAGTAAAAAGAGGTTTTCATCCATATGTTAACTAGTAAAATGGTGCTTAGGTAATAAAGTGAGCCCTGTAGTGAGCACCACAATGTTGAAATCATCACAGAAGCATAAGATTATGGTTCACAGGTTAATAGTCTCAAAATACAAAGTATTGTTAGATGACAGTGACCTTGAAAAACTTGTAGAAGAACCCTATATGGCAAGAAGGAATTTTATCTAATTATAATGTTTGTTTCTTTGTTTCTTTGTTTGTACCATATGCATTCCTATACCGTTCATCCAATTGTAATAAAACGTCAGTGAGTTTTTGGTGAATACCTGCGAAGGTTTCTATATTGACACCCACAATTATAATAAGATAGAAAAAAATTATGTAAGAAGTGAAGTATGTATGTTTCATTTGTAGTTAAGTATAATGTTACGACTGAAAAGTTTGATATTCAGTTGATTTGATAGTTTCAATGGCTCTTCCAAGCGGTTGGTGGCTTTAAACTTGATTAATAAGCTTGTTGGTTAAAGTAAGCAGTTAGTTATAGGTTAATTTAATAAACTAATGGCTTGGTAAATTGTTGTTGAGTTTTGATAGGTTTGATAGGTTTAACTTTTTTAAAGCAGTTAGTGATGGTTGATTTAGTATGTTCAATGGTTTTAGATAAGCGGCTTAGTGGTTTATCTATGATATAAAATCTAAAATACTTGATTCAGATCATTAGTTATAAAATCTGATAAATGCCAGATAATACCACTATTCTTTGTTTTTTAAGTAGTTTCAATTAGTATTAACTATGACTGAGTTTTTGATAATTATTGATTGATTTGATAGGGCAATTTTTGGCAGAGTGTTTGATGTAATTTTGTTAAATTGATAAGTTCAATGGGTTTGAAAGAGTGGTTGGTGGTTATCTATAATAAAATTTTAAAATAATGATTCAAATCATCCGATAATCTATAAAGACTATAGTGAAGCACTGGTATCTGAATGCTAATTTACAAGTAAGGGAAATCACATTGTAGTAAAAACTACTGAAAATGGCTCTTCAGCTTACTATAGTAATTCTTTTTTATTTGGGCTTTCTCCAGCAACATAGAAAAATTATCTCCTTTCAATTTGAACTCCCACAGAGATATGCTTCTTCTCTCATTAGAGCTCTTATTGCGCAATATAGGTTTACTAAGCAGCATTTAAGATTTGTAACCTATAGGAGTAATTTTTAAATAGGCCAATGGAGCGGATGACTAGGGCTTGGGGTATTTCTGAAATAGTTTCATACAACTGGTTACAATTGAGATTTAGGTGAATAGCTATAATAAAGATAGGAACTCTATTACCTAGTAATTATGCTAGTGTGGGGCAATATAGAACATTTAAATTAGAAGAATAACAGATATGACCCCTGAGGCCATGAGCTAAGGTGATTACTATATTGAGACAGTAGAAGTTGCACTGGAGGGGATTAAGGAATTTTGATCCGCCATTATAATTACTTACACATATTGGTGCCAAGCTGAATCTACAAAAGTAATTTAAGACAACTCTGGATCTCCCTATAAAAATGGGGCACTCATGGGGAGGTAAGCAATCATAATTAGTTGAAACATCATCTAAACTTTTAGTTACATTTTAAGATTTTTTAGAAAAATATAAACAGATGGTTGTTCAAACCAATTTCAACACTAGGCATTACGCCTCCCATTGTTGGGTCAAGAAGCCCAAGGAGCGGGTGAATCTCATCCACCTCAGACTAAGGAAAACCGGAAAGTAGTTGATAAATGAAATAGCAGTCTAGATGAAGAACAAACTAGATTTGCAGAATACACCGTTTTATTTTATACTCTAATGACAATTTTTGTATTTCAGACTTGTTAATGGTTGATAAAGGAAGATCCACTTTATCAAGTCCTATATTAAAATGTAAATGATGCCATTAAAGCTAGTGCAAATGTCATTGACCCCAAAATCATAAAAGAAGTCTCTTGATAATACCTTAACAATTATTTAACAAGGCAAAACAGGTGACTAAAATGAGAAATCATCTCAAATGAAACTTAAAAAGTTGTGTCAATATTACAATATGGACAATTTGTTGATTATTCACACGTTTATCCAATATGTTGATTTAAACTCTAGGCACGGCAAATTTAGACAATAATCAAATAAAGGAGGAAAACAAGTGACTTGTCTGAAATAAAATGGCAATTGTCAATTAGGTTTCCTACTATGACACTGGAGGGATTAATTGCCATACCAAAGCGGATAAATTTTGAACATATCCTTTCAAAAATCTCAAGTCTTCAACATATGCATATATGATCAAAAAAAATTATCTGATGGTCATATTAAATAGTTTTCATAAAAAATAATCAAAGTATTGGGTCTAAGAAATAGATACATAACATAAACATATTATAATATAAAGAATTAAAAGAATTAAAAAACGTAGACATTTGAAAATTTTATTATCTGTGTATTTTTTATCAAAGTCCTTATGTCTTGGGGCTTTGGGCCACCTATGACATCCCTTGGTAGGGGTGATTTACTACTAATGTGGTGAAAAAGTTATTAAATTAATCTATGTGAGGATGCTTTCAAGGGCCAGACCCAGTCATAACCAGATCTTTAATGGTTGCTGTGAGGACTAGAAGGAGCCACAAAGTGTAGATATTTACTTAATAACCTGGCATCAAAATAATTGTGGAGCACTTAAATATCATCTTAAAGATATTGACTCTGGGCTTCATGAAGCCTAAACAAAAGAAAGGATAAAATCAGAAGCGGTATGAAAGAGCTCTGCCCATCTTAGAATAACCAACTAGCATAAGAACGCTGCTGACTATAGACTGATTCTAAAAATAAAACAACTTAAGGCATGGAAAAATTGGCATCCACTTCTGAGAGACCATCTAAGAAACAGTGATTACGCGATTTTTTAACCTCTGATAAATTATTTATTGTATAATCTGGTAAAGATGGGTAAGCGCTGGGATTTTTATGCCCACACTATTTATCTATGACAATACCTATTAAGTATTTGTCTTAATTTTACTTTGGTTGGATTGCTAATAAGCAAACATAGTGGATGTTGGAATTATCAGTTTTATTAGACAATTGGTTGTTATTAAATGTAATGTTCTCCTATGAGACAATAGCTAAGTATCATTATTAGGAGTTCAATTCCTATCCTGATGTCAATTAATGGCTTGTTGGTTCAATTGCCAACAATTGTTAAAAGTTAAAGTAGTTGTTGGCTGAATAATCAACAGTTAAATTTCTTACGTAGATTGATGAAACAGTGTCACTGATTGATAAGGGTAATAGTTGGAGTTAATGAGGTGTTGATACCATTTTTATAGTGGTAACTTGTAGGCTAACCTGACTAATGCAGTCTTCTATGAATTGTAAAAATATTTCATTACCTAAGCATGACCGCTAGCTCAAAAATTCTATTCTAGTGTGATTGGCTAAATGCGTTGGAACATGCTACTGGAAGCCAGTTCAGATGGTCATAATCTAGTCTTCAATGGATGCCAACTAGATGAATGGATAAACGGAATAATCATTCACCACTGATATGATCCTTTAGGTTATTTTCTCAGCATTGAATGCCATTTTTATTGAAGTGCAAACTAATGAGCTGAGCACCAAATAAACTTATTTAAACCCCCTTACATTCTTCAGTGAAGACAGATAATGAACTTATAAATATGTATTATATTTTTATTTCGTTGGAAGACTTAAGTGATCAGTTACCCTTGTCTATTTCGCAGGTAATCAGCAAGAGGATACTTGAGTGAGGCTGAAACCACTTGTAAAAAAGAACCTTTATCTAGTTATCTTAATACAACTAGAAAACTCCTTTAGTATAAAGCCTTGTTAATCCTGTGCAGTAGAACTAAAAAATTTTACATATGGGTAGGAAAGTTCTATTAGTAAAAACAATTTTAATTATAGAAGCTATTTTCAACGCTCAAAAATTACTATCTAGAACCAAGAAGATACTTAAAAATCTTGAAAAAAATAGTAAGAGTGCAAAAAAGGGATAATTGGTAGACAATGGAAGTTGACAATAAGTACACGTATCTTTTGATTTCTCTTTCTACTAAACATTTATTTTGAAAATTAAATAATCTTAGAAATTTAGCTCCACTAGAAAGTTTTTAAAACTAACAGCAATAATTGTTTAAATCTCATTAAATTTACTCCCTGGATCAACTAGACGAGCCAGAAACCCCTTTAAGCATAATAACCCTCGGTTGCCAACATCAGTGTCAAGCAGAGTCTCCTGCTCTCAGTCAGCAGCTTCAAAAACAGCACCTCTGAATACATGGACACCTCACCAAATGTCAGCAAACCATATCATGCCCTAGGAACCTGCATGCATATGTGATCAGTGTGCACTAAATCCCAACAACCTTCTGGGCCCCCTCCTACTATGAAGAACATCGCCCAGGGAGCTTTAGTCTCTTCAGATCAATTAGACGTACCTCAGCCCTTTATAGGCACCCTCTGCACTAGTTGAGTTCGATCCTTCAGCCCCACCTACTATCACTCATGTTGCATTTTTGGATCCCATAATTAGAGTCAATTCCCAACGGTTTAGGCATCAAATTTTTCTCCCATAATATTGGGTCAACTGATCAATATTGTTGAATTATCACTAAATTGCGCCTTTCTACTTTTTCGATGAGGAAACTATTAATTTGAGAAGCAGTGCTTTGAACCAGTTCCAATCTCATTTTTCACATTTAAATACCTTAAATGGCATTTCTCAAGTTGGCACCTACTCATTTAGTGCTGAATTTTGATGATGTATCAATTAGTTGGAGAGTTTAACACATAAAATCACATCCAAAAGTCAAATTCACCTTTGAAAGCACAAATTTCATTATTTGATGAATTAATTTCCTCCCCCAATTGGCTGAAGTTAGTTTAATCTAGATAGGCAAACTAAACTGGCAATGCTCAAGCAACTGCCCCTAGCGCCTGGCATCACCAGCAACCACTGAATTGCACCAGCAAACATTTAGCCACACAAATTTTTCCTCGTCACTAAATTTAAATCTTACCTGCAATTTCAGCTCAAAGAAAGCATAAGCGTACCAAGGGGCCACTGGGTCTTGTAAAAAACCCTTGCATCAGTAATAATTAATGTTGATCTCCATTAAGTGGCATTTACTACCGATGTTAAGTTAGAATGTGCAGAAAGTAGAGTGCAAAAAGCTCTACCCCACTTAGCCTTCTCCCATATAATTCGCCTTTACTATGGGCATAATCCTGTTGAATACTACACAGAATATTAATTCTCATACTTTTCAGCAAATGCAGAGACATTTACAATTAATACCACCATCCAAGATTTTGTGGATGGACACACCATTGATATAGAATTCACTGAAGCTGCCAGTGCTGACCATGCTGCCACCCTTCAGGTTGTTATTCCGCGTGGATCACCCCATATCTCCTGCACAAGTTATCACCTGGAAAAATCTCAAGGGTTAAACTTTGCCCTCCCTAGACCATTAATCCTAAATCACTTAAGCTGGCACTCCATCGTGGTTTTTATGGTTTTTGGGTCTGTACTCACATTAGACTTTACTAAACCTCTTAATATGCTCCCACTTAGAAGCCCGCCAGCAAGGAATCATTTATCTCATCCCTCCTGTGACTCACATTATATAGGCAATTACCAGTGTGTCAGTTGTTTGGTCATTCCCAGAGATCTTCTTTGGTGACCCTGGCCAAGAGCCCGCGCTGTTCATGGTGTTACGCCCTGAACACCTGTATAAATGGAAGCGTGGCTCATGACAAGCCCTCTCAGACAACACTCTGGGGCCCAAACCAGGCAAAAACATATCAGGTGGATGCAGCAGAAATTTTACAACCTACATAATGGGTTCCAGTTTAGGATATTACCCCTGAAGACCTTCGTTTTGAAGTTGAAACTGAAGTTCTAGCGTAGGTTCACCATTCTGGGACCCAAGATCCTCTCCCAGTGCACATCCTCTATTCTTCCAGAGTCAATACCCTCTCCTGAGAAGCGTAAGGCATCCACTCATAAGGTGGCATTTGTCAGCCAAACCCACTCAGCGCTTCAACGCACCCCCTTAAGTCTCCACTAGCACTCTCCTGCACCAAACAGGAGCATTTTAATTGAAGCTCATCCCACCAGCAATGACTAGCAATCTACAACCTGTGGTAAACGCAACAACTCAAAGATCCCTACTCCCCCTATATCCCACATCTCGCAAAGCTCCTTTGCAGCGTTAGGAGTTGAGACTATGTACTCAGATTCATCAAATGGGGAAGCTGCCGAGGTCACCATTGAGAAACATCAGGAACCTCCCCTGCAACGTAGCAGAGGCAGCATTCTTGACTGTTTCTCTGTACTTTTCCTCTCCTACCCCAGCTACCCTTCAATTATCCCAGCGCTCCGTTTTGGCTTACTGAAAATTTTAGTCAAACTAAGAACTTAAAACTTGCCGCCTTCCAGCTTCAGGTTTAAGCGCTGTCAATCCCCAGGATGCGGAGGGTAGAAGCTATGAGTCCTCATGTAAGTACCCTGACTCTGCAATCCATAAACTTAAATGCTTTTCATGATTATAAGTGGAAAGCCCGCCTCCTCCACAACTTCAGGTCAGCGCGGATTGACATTGCTGCTTTTCAGGAGCCTAACCTTTACTCAATAAAAACAAAGTATGAATTGATCAGTTAGGGGGCAACTTCTTCTGGAAAGAACATGTCGCCCTTATAGATCTGAATCCCTGGATCAAAACCCACACCTTTTTCAAAACACCTAGGTGCCATCTTATAATGAATTAGCTCATAATGCTTAAATTCTCCTTCTTAATCACCAGTAAATACCTGCCTTAAGATGTGGCTGACCAGAACTGACACTGGAGGAGCTAGTCCACCTGAATCTCCCGCATATATAATTGGATTTCGTGAGAAATTCTATAAGCAGGCGCTACAAAGGCTACGAAATTATTAGTTCCGTGGCTCTAGCGAAGATTGAGTCAATTACAACAAAGTTATTAGTTCTGTTGCAATAGTAAATTCCAATCGGAAGTACTGAATCCAGTAAGAAGATAGACCAGAATTAAGCTACGCAAGACAAGATTTTTGGTACTTTATTAATTAAAAATTAGAGATATTTATATTGGAAGATTCAGTGGGTTTTCGCGAGGATTTCCTTGATGCACCCAGGGTATATCTTTCCTAACAGATGACTGATATTGCTGATTATCATTATTATTAAAATAATAATGATGGTCAAATCTGTTAGAGCGCTTATTAGATTTGATCGACCTTCTTAATGCGGGTCCAGCCCCTTCAAAATGCTTGGTCATTTTGGATTGCTTGGTTTCATCCATCATAGGAGGATGGTAACTCCAAAGAGTCTTATGCTGGTCAATTGAAGAATCAGAAATCCCTGACATGGATTTTATAATATCATTTGACCAAGATATCAAATCTTGATCTGAAGCTATTCTAGTCATCTTGGAGGTACCTTCAACAATGCCCCCCTCAAGATCTTGCCTAGGGGGTACAAATTTGCAAAGAAACCTACTATGCACTCTATTGATAACAGTACAGTATCAATAGTGACAATGGAGTATTTAGCACCCCAATGATAGATAATATGATAAGGACCAGCCCATAAGGGGTCCAGTTTATAAATTCTTTCTCCCAGCCTATGGTGGTAGAAGAGTACAAGATCTCCAACTTGATATTCTGGAAATGTAGGTCTACTAGCGTTGGTCCAGGTTCCTTCCTTCAAGGTGGTAGCCATAAGGGAACTTGAAGCTAATGCTTGTAATCGGATTATTTCATCTGCCAGTCTCCTCATTGCTAAATCAGTGGTTTGCGGTATAGCCTCTTCAAGTATAGGTTGTACACTTGAAGGGAGGACAGGCTCCCGACCATATAAAGCTTTAAACGGAGACATTCCATTAATATGATGGTAGCTAACTCTATAGGCTAACATCGCACTAGGTAAGTAGAGGTTCCATCTACTAGGATCATTGGAAGCTATTTTTCGAAGAATGGCTACTAGGGTACCATTTGCTCGTTTGATGGCACCATTAATGGAGGGATTATATGGGGACGTGAAGGACTGATAGGTACCCATTAATTTGGTAAGCTTAGCTACCACCTGAGAAATGAAGTTGGTCCCATTATCTGATAACAGGACTTTTGGGCTGCCATGCCTGGTGAAAACTTGTTTAAAAAGAAATGACACCGTAGCCTTGGCAGAGACCGTGGAAACTTAAATAGCTTCAATCCATTTAGAGAAATGGTTGATAGCTAACAAAATATATTGATGTCCATAGGTGGCCGTAGGAAGAGAACCTACCACATCAATACTCACAGTAGTGAAGGGTTTGGAAGGTCCTACAATCTGGTGTTGGAACATCGGATTTCCTCAACGTTGTTGGTGGCACTTAAGAAACAACTTTAGCACATCATGCACAGATTCCAGCATGTTATCCCATTAACAATTATTTTTTAACTATTGGAGGGTCTTAGCGACAGCTCCATCACCTACAGTTTGGTGGGCCTCCATGATAGTGTCAGTCCTCACAGAGGGCCAAATAAAGCGCAACCACTTAGATCCTGACCTTTTATATAGTGATCCATCTTTCACCTGAGTGTCTTTGGTTAAGGATTGTAACTTTGAGATAACATCTTTAGATTCACGGAACCAGAGCTCAGGTCTACCAACCAGGTCATAAATGCGATCCTCCTCTGCAGAGAATAACGTTAAGATAGGCAATCAATAAAGTCCATCAGCGTTTTGATGTATAGCCCCAGCGCGATGTTGAATGGTAAAATCATAATTTTGGAGCTTCAAAGCCCATCTGGCTTAGCGCCCATCAGGATCCTTCATTTGCTGCAACCACTTCAGGGAAGCGTGATCCATCACAATGGTGAAATGCTTGCCATATAGATAAGGGTGGAAATGCTTGATAGCGGCTAAAACAGCGAGGCATTCTCTCTCAGTAATGCTATAATTGCGTTTGGCCTTAAAAAGAGTTTTACTATAGTACGCGATGGGGTGATTGACCAGATTGGTATCATGTTGAGCCAGAATGGTCCAATAGCAATATCACTGGCATCACTAAATAGTATAAAGGGTTTCAAAAAGTCAGGATGGGATAAGAAGGGTGCACTCATTAAGGCTTGGCGCAACAGATCAAAGGATTGCTGAGATTCTTCCCATACATAGGGGACTTCCTTATGCAAAAGGTAAACTAGCAGCTCTGCAATCTCTGCAAAATGGGGAATGAACTTTCAGTAATAACCAACCATCCCTAAAAAGACTTGAATGTCATGCAAGCTTTAGGGAACAAGCATGTCCAAAATAGCTTGCACCTTATTATATAAAGGTATAATACCCTCGCAATTAACCTTATGCCCTAAATTCCATCTCAGTTTTAAAAAAAGCACACTTCGATGGTTTAAGCTAAAGAGAGGCATGACGCAGTCGGCCAAAAACTTCCTTCAAATGAGCCAAATGCTCGTTAAAAGTGCGTGAAAAAACAGTAACATCATCTATATAAACTAAAACACAAGAAAGCTTCAAATCCCCGAACAAGCCATTGATGGCTCATTGATATGTAGCAGGGGCATTACAAAGCCCCTGCGGCGCACAAGTGGGCTCAAATAGCCCCTCACTAGAAATAAAAAGCACATTTTTGACGGTCTTCTGGTGCAAGATCAATTTGCCAATAACCGCTTGCAAGGTCTATAGTTAAGAAATATTGGGACCCAGACAATAGATTCAAGGAATCGTCTATATGAGGAAGAGGATAAGAATCCTTCTGAGTAACAGCATTGAGCTGACAATAGTCCATAACCACTTTATGACTCCATCTTTCTTTTGGATGAGTAGTAGAGTGGAAGCCCAGTGACTTTTAGAAGGCGTTAATAGTCCAGCATTGAAAAGTTGTTTCAGCTCTACTAAAACCTGAGCCTTCTCAACTTTGGACTTGTGATATGGTTGAGCTCGGATAGGGGAGTATCCCCGGTTTTAACCTGATGCTGTACCTCTTTCATTAGTCCAAAATCTCCAGGACCTTGAGCAAAGATATCCGCATATTCTTCAATCAGAGCCTCAGCTTCCAGCTGTTGTTCCGAAGTAAGGGAATCCCCAAAATTTGATGTCAATTCTAGCAATGATAGGGGGATCTTCCAGCCCAAAAACGCGTAAATCTCCACATCCCGAGACATACAATAAGTCACTCACAGGAGTAGGCCTCACATAGGCGATTGGATTATTGCAATTCAATCGCATAGGTTGAGAGGTGATATTAGCCAATAGAACTAAAACAGTCCCACCATAGGCAGGATCAAGTATACCAGGGCAAGGTAAAGCCTCCAAATGAGAAGGATTTTGATTACCAAAGATCTCTAACACATGACCACTGGGTACAAATACTTGAACTCCCATATCAATGATGACTTGAGCTTTAGGGGGAATGGTAATCGGAGAGTTAGAATATAGCGGCATTCCTTCAGTGGCACAAACTGAAGGAGGGGGAAGTATGGTCCTTGGATCCAGGATTTGGTATTTGAGACGTGAGATAGAAGTGGGGTATCCCTTAAGAAGACACGTCGCTTAAGTTTGCCCTTGGTGCTGGGAACATCATGTAGAATATGAGGTACTTGGTACTCGATTAAAGAAAGGTATCTGTCCTTAAGACTGATGATTGCATCAAAATCGGTGAGAAACTTAGTTCCTAACAGCAGATCATAGCAGTTGTTATTCAATACCACTGCAGGGGCTGACACAACCAGCTTCCCAAAGTGCATCATAAGAGAGGAATAGGCTCCTATAGATTTAGTGTAGGAAGGTCCAGCGGTTTCATATCTTGGGAATAGTTCAAACCCGGCGCCAATTTGATCTTCTTTATAAGTTTGGACGAGATTACATTGATGGGCGATCCAGTATCAATGATAGCCAAAACTTTTACCTTATGCATGATGACTTCCACCCAGGTCACATCAGTGCCAAAGTTTGGGATAGCAAACACCAAGGGATTAATTGATTGAATAGAATTAGAAGAAGAAGAAGCATAAACAGAAATAGCGTCTTTGTTGGATAGTTTATCTGGGATATCAAGCTCATCAGGAGCAGATACTACATAACAATTGGTAGAAAAATCAATAGGTTTTGACTGAGGCACCTGAGGTAGTTCAGCACAGAGAGCCTTATGCCCTATGCTGACTCCTCTTTTTTTGACTCCTCAGCTTGCTTCTTCCAACATTGAGATACCACATGACCCACAAGACCACAATAAGTGCACAGCTCCTTCCTCGGTTTGGACTTGGGTTTAGGTGGCATCACATGGATGTAATTAAGAGGGTTATTAGAGGAGGTTGGATGTATACCCCATTGGGAATCTCTATAAGTGCTTCCTTAATGTCGATAATAGAGTTGAAATTCCGTTTTAGGGACTTCAAATGTAACAGTAACTGAGTATTAGAAGCGAACGCACTCAGTACAGCTGATATAGCATCATCAATGGTGATCTGGTCGCAAGTGACAAGTGTTTGGGCCTCATGGTAGAATCGTTTGGCGAACTCCTGGATAGACTTTCCTCATTTAATTTAATATTCATAAAGGTCTGCTTTTGGTTGGTGAGGATTTGGTCACTCTCAAATTCCTTAATGAGGGCGGTTTTCACTTGAGCCCAAGTAGTACAGACCTTGAGATGAGGAACCATGTTTTCTTGTGCAAACCGGCTTAGGCAAGAGGTAATATGACGGACCTTCTGTTGATCAGTACCCCATCCATGGCGCGTTCATACACGAAAAGAAAAGAATGGATGCTTCTTTCACCCAGTTCAAACTTATCCTTGAAGGTAGGTTTGAAAAGGGTGTTTTCTGTACTCAAAACATGTACACCCAATACCCTGACTGGCTCAGTCTCAGAGGGTTCAGACTCTGTAAATTGGGCAGCAGGGGGAACTCGATCAACCTGTTGTCTTAAGTGGTTCAAGTCATCTTGTAGGTTTTGAACTCATTGACTAAGATGGTCATTTGTAGGTGCTCGGTTTAAATTAGAAATCACAGTAATCATCTCAGCTTGCTTGGCCTCAAGTACTTCACATTTGCATTTAACCAGTCAATGGACGCGGTCAACATAGTGAACTGGGTATCTTGAATAGTTTGATTTACATCACATAGACAATGCGCATTCTCAATACCATCCAGTAAGTTGATTAAGGGGTAGTCCAGGTTGGTCAGAAGGCCTTCCAAGGATAAGAAACATCCTTGAGATAGGGCTCAAATTTGAGTTTCCAACACTTGAACTCATGAAGCTAATAGATTTGAATGTTCAGGATCAGCCATTGGAAGCGAGGAACCAGGGGGACCAGGAGGTCCTGGAGGTCCTTATGATCCATCTCGACCTGCCGGTCCTGGTGGCCCTTGTTGACCCACCAAACCAGAAGGACCACGTTCACCTGGAGGTCCCAGGATTACTGATGGGGAGCTAGGTGGTCCCGGCGGTCCAGGAGGACCAACAGGGCCAGCTACACCTTCGCTGACATTACCCACCATTTGAACAAGATGTTGGACTAACTCGTTAAGCTCAACAAAGTGCTTATCATGCTCAACCTGCAATTGGTCCATTTGGATTGAGATTTCAGCCTCCAGGGAAGTGATATGGTGGTGAATAGGATTGGTGACATCGCTAACTTATTAAGATACTCCTTGTCCAATGTATCCCACAACTCCATTGTCAATGCTCACCAACTGGTTATGGATATTATTAATTTCTCATCAATTATTGAGAATAGCTTCCCAATTATCCCTTCCAAAGTTAGACGCTGTCTCATAGAATGAGGTTAGCTGAGAGTGAAATTGTTGGGCCAGAGTCGACTGGCGCTGGATTTCGAGATGATGCAACCCCAAAATCTGGAGTACATGGTGAATAGCAGGATGGACATAATGCCAGAGGTACTGTTCAGTCCTAGCTAAGCCCACTTCGGTAGGCTGTAACACCGCTCAGTTGTATAAGTCCATCATATTAGCTGTGACCTTAGATGCTTGGTCACGATTAGGGTGAGCACCAGGTTTTTTAGCTCCCCGTATCAAGCCTTTGACAGTCTCCTCTACATTCGTGGCTTGAATCTGATAATTATTTTGGTCTGGGCCTTCAATGGCCAAGTTCATAGAAGCTTGAAATTGCAGATTATTGTGTGTGTGTGTGCGGAAGTCAGATCCTGCCTGTTGAAGTGTACCCATCAGGTAATACTCATAGATTCCTCAGAAGAGGGGCTCTCTTCACTAGACATATTCATCAGCGTAAAAGTATGTTTTCACCAGGTATCATCAGAAGCAGACCTGGCAGAAAGCACCAGTATTGAAATTTTGTGAGAAATTCTATAAGCAGAAACTACAAAGGCTACAAAATTATTAGTTCCGTGGCTCTAGCAAAGATTGAGTCAATTACAATGAAGTTATCAGTTCTGTTGCAATAGTAAATTCCAATTGGATGTACTGAATCCAGTAAGAGATAGACCAAAATTAAGCTACACGAGACAAGATTTTTGGTACTTTATTAATTAAAAATTAGAGATATTTATATTGGAAGATTCAGTATGTTTTCGCGAGGATTTCCTTTATGCACCCAGGGTAAGATCTTTCCTAACAGATGATTGATATTGCTGATTATCACTATTATTAAAATAATTATGATGGTCAGATCTGTTAGAGCGCTTATTAGATTTGATCGACCTTCTTAATGCGGGCCCAGCCCCTTCAAAATGCTTGGTCATTTTGGATTGCTTGGTTTCATCCATCATAGGAGGCCAATAACTCCGAAGAGTCTTACGTTGGTCAATTGAAGAATTGGAAATCCCCAACATGGATTTTATAATATCATTTGACTGAGATACCAAATCTCAATCTGAAGTTATTCCGGTCATCTTGGAGGTATCTTCAACAATAACATAATCATATTGGGAGATTTCAACACTACCATAAGCTGTGTTTATGTTTTCTTACCCTTCTGCAACAAATGGACGCCCTGAATCCAGTAAACTCCAAGACTTCATTCGCGCTAGTAGCTTCACAAATTCCCTGCCACCCTCTGCATCTGTCCTTGTCTGTATGACCAGAAACCAGTACAATGGAGGGAAATTCCAGTCAGAATCGCTCATTGAATTGGACTAATAGTCTCACTTCTAGCTGGCTGTGTCTCATCTGCAATGGCCCGCAACAATAATCTAAGAAATCAAAGATCACTCGCCGTTGTCCTTAGCATCGCACTCATACCATCACGCAGGTCCTGTCCAAGAGTTTCCATGCTCCTCTAAACAATCCTTTTGTTAGAGAAGTTGTCCTTAGTTATATGGTACAACATTTCCTCCCATCATCCCACATGAGTAAACTCAGCGTGAGTTTGGCAGCAACCAAGGCGGGATTAACCAGGTGGCATATGTCTGTGCCAAAGTACAGATGACTTTGGCTTGCTCCAGAGTCAAAATGTAGAAGCTAGATTTAGGAACTGGAACGGAATTGAAAATCTTCTCCCTCTCCCATTTGTCTGTATGACTAGGGAGCCTCAAAAGCCCTTCGCTCTGAATTTGCATATCATGGAGAACGTTCAGCCAACTTCACATCATCCCGTTATTATGCTCAGTGTGAACGACTACTTGCTTCTTCTTCTAGAAACAAAAATCCAGACCTAAAGCTCTGGAAATCACAGCACAGAAGATTGGCACCACCACTTCTGCGGACAAAGAAGCCATTACATAGGAACCATACCGTTTCTACTCCAACCTTTTCCCTGCTGATCAGGTTGAGCCTTCAGATATCTGAGACTTCCTATGGCATACTCCAGCGCCTTCTAATGACCCACAGGCAGGCGAAGCTCTTCTGACCCCTATCGCCTGTCAGGAGGTTATGGAATTCCTCCTTACGTATCCGCATCTTGAAGCCCTTGCCCTGATGGTATACCTTTTGATGTATACCTTCTAGAACCTTTGGTGACAGGCAAATTCATCTGTGACCTGTTCACCTCAATTTTGGCGCAAGTCGAGTTCCTCCCTACTTTTAGGGCTCAATCACAACCCTCATTCATAAGAAGTCAAACTGGAAGAATTTGGTCAACTAGCGCCTTTTAACCTTAATTAACGCTGACCACAAGTTATACAAAAAGTCTTCTGACCAACAGAATAACATCATGTGTGTCGCCCCTCCTAAACTTCTCCCAACATGGTTTTGTTACAGGGAGTTCGCTATGGGATAACTATAATGACCATCTTGCGACTTTGAATACTAACTCCTACAGGGAGAATGGCTTTGTGGCTCTTCTGGATATGGAGAAGGCCTATGATCATGTTTCCTGAAAGATCTTTGATGCTTCCTTAGCCCTTTCTACCTTCCCTTTACAGCAAGAATTTGGATCTCCGCGCTCTATGATCAACTCCATAAAATAGTCCTTGCACCAATAGGATTCACAGCTGCGTTTACTGTTGGGCAGGTCTCCGTCAAAGTGAACCTCTGAGTCGCAATCCTTTTTAATATCACTCTTATTTCCCTATTAGCCTCTTTGCAGAAGAAGCTGATGGGGATCATAGTACCAGGTAATGCTCCTACCCACACTATGGCATTTGTAAAGAAACTTTAATCGTGTTTGGTTGCCCTGAGGATACCACCCTTTTTGCTGTGACTCTTGAGAGGTACACCAAGGCATACAACGCCAAGGTCAACATCTCCAAAACAGCGGTGATACAGTTTGGCTCACCCAAATTCCCCACCATCTGATCTTAAGCCTACTCATAGCACCTTCCGTTACCTGGGTGTCCTGACCAGCTCACAAGGAGTTGCACTCAGTTCCAAAGAGGACATGATTCTGGAAGCGTTAGCTTACAGGATTACAGCTAGAAAGGACGAATTATAACCCCCATGGTCATGACTGATGGCCAATGTGTTCCTCCTACCTAAAGTTTGGTTTTTTGCGCATGTTTGTCGATTCTTAGACTCATTTTATATGCGTCTCAACTTTCCTCTGCTGTTAGTCTGGGGCTCCAACCACCCACCCACATAACTGTCAACATTAAACCTTACCCCACTATGAAGGGGGCCTAGGGCTTCTGGACACCCGCTCTTATGCCATATCCATTTTTCTGAAGCTCATTTTCCAGTTGTATGCTGGGATGTGCCCCCTCACGCCCCAGTGGGCGTCTTCCCTCCGCCAATATTCCTCATCATCTCTGGTCTTCCTAGAGCATTGTTGACAACTTAAGGGGAGTGGATTACTAACTTCCCAGGCCATTATGTGAAACCCTCCTCTTCAATATATGGAATCAAATTTTCATTGCCCTGATATGAGTGGCCGCATGAGCGTACTACGCTTTTTCATACAGAAGAGAAGGCCATGCCTCAGCCCCCATCGCCATGTGATAGTACACATTAAACAGGTAGTCATATATCACCTTAACCCCAGAATAGACCTCCAATACGCCCGCGCCTCCTTGACTCCTCCCTCTCTTAACGAGTATAGCCCACCAGAAGCTCTGTAAGGATGTTTACCACCCTATACTTTCTGTGAAGGCGTCTAACTCCCTATGGTGGACAATACAACGTTCATACAGGACAAGGGATCAAATTGTCCCTACCTTTCAACACTGCAACAGCCCTTAATGTTTGAAGACTATTGACTATCATCTCCACCGAAATTTCCATTCTCTAGAGGCACCACGTTCTTGTCATGCAGACGGCATATAAAGTTTAGACTGCCCTGCCAATCAGGTAGCAAAAGCACCCAAAAAGGCAGGCTAGAATGCCAGAGGCATTGGCACACAAATAACGTTATATTGCGCTGGGAGATGTGTTACAAGTGAGCACCGGTATGCTGCACGCATAAAAAGGAACCTGGCAATGAACCAGGCTGTAGCAACTCCTGACCCAGTGGGCCTTGCTGCAGGGAGTTGAATGATCAGACTAGCTGCTTTTATATAATCCATAAAAGGGTTTGGTACAAAAACAGAGGCAAGGGGACAGATCCTCGCGTGAAGTAGTGATAGATGTGTCCACGGGATTCCAATATCCTGCTGGTGGATGGCTTTGACAATTGGGTTGAATTTCCAGCTATTTCTTACATTATATGACCAGTTGTCTATGGAGGGAGCTATTTTTATGTTAAGATTAACATTGCCCAGCCAATGTAGGGCCTGATGGGCCACAGGGTTAGCGCCATGGGATCTTGGAAAGATAACTTTGAAATAAATTCAAAAAGTGGAAGTTCAGGGAGATTTAAGTGAAAAGTGAATTTAAGAAATTGACTGTAAATTTCCTCAGTTTGTTATGAGGGTTTAAATAGGTGGTCAAATTGAAGAAGAACTCATAAAGCATGGGATTGGGCCCTCAAAATTTGACCTAACCCGGCGAACTTTAGAGGGAGGGGAATAAATGATTTCAATCTGAACTGACTTCAAAGGAATCAGTGGTGGGCCAAGTTGCTGTCATTTTTGACCTCAGATGCCTGACTTGTGGTTTCACTGCATTTCTGACAGTTAGCACAATAGCATCTTGCCTGACGGGCAATGGAATAACCCAAGACCACCCCACATAGGGGAGGTCCCAACTGGTTGGAAACGGGTTTGAGATACCCAACCCGCCCATTCTCGGTCACTTTGGCATCCATTTGGCCAAGTGAGATGCATTGAACAATGATTATAATTGAGGATAGTGTTTTGAGCTATTTTCAACATTTGACAATGGAAGTACAGGACCGTTAACCCTTGTTCCCAAAGTTTTTGAGGGGAATTCAAATCGGCAACATCATTGCCAATGACCCAATTCCATTGGCAATTTTGACTGGGGATTCGTCACTAGACAAATTTTGATTAAGAGGTACACGCCCGTCAGGCTTTGTCCCCAAAGGTTTTGAAGCAGTTTTAGAACCAATGACATTTCTTAATAGCCCAATGCCATTGGCGAGTTTTTCTGAGGATTTGACACTTGATTCCACATTTCCTGAATGTGTGAGCCCATTGGGCTTCGTTATTGAGGGTTTAAAGCTTTTGGACCTTAATTTTGAGGCCTTGGGGCCATTGACTTCATAAGAACTTTTAAGCCCATGGGGTGGCACTTTCCAATTATTTTGGCGCAAATTCCCTCAATTTTCCGTACTAATTTGACATAGGGAAATGCAAGGACAGGTGAAGAATCTTCAGAGGAAGAGCTGTTACCCAGTGCTCATCTACCACATGGGCGAGATCACCCTATGTGACAAGAGGGACAGCCGCCCTCTTTGGACCCTTTTTTATTGGGGAATGGTAACACCATTCAGTATAAGTAGAGGGGACACTCCCCCAGACTTACAGTTCTGGAACAAAGTCTGCAATCTCCTTCATGCCCTTTTTAAGGCCTGGTAACTTTGTTCAAAATTTGTTCTTTGAGAAGACCCTACCTAGATGCCACTGACCTCTCTGAGTACTTTACTTGCCATAGCACTAGGACAATCCAAAAAATTCTTCCTTCAAGAAGCCTTTGGTTTGCAAATATGGACCCTACAGCACATAACTGCTCACTTACAGGTACATTTTATAATGTTTCTGAAAGTCTCAGCTATGTCGTCAACCCTCCCGCTCTCAGTCATAAATGCAGTATGGCTCTGGCGCACCAACCCCTTCTCTTTCTTGACGTCTCTTATCTCCCTTTCCCTCGCCTCTGGCTCTCAAGAGCCTAAGTGTAATTAAATAAACATTCATGGATTCTCCCTCAGGTTATGACCATCTAGTAATAAAAAAGTACAGGAGTTTATTGCTCCCAGATTAGACCTTAAAAATTTGCACCTATTTTGCATCAAACTTTCAATAAATGCAACTAGGAGTTTAAAAGCTTTATGTAAACAGATTAGGCCAAATTTGTGACACATGTGCACTTAGCAACTAAGATAAGTTTTTGCCGTAAAGGGTTAAAATAGGGTCCTTTGTTAATAAAGATATGCAACTCACTTGCACTTACCCCTGTTCTTGTCTTGCATATAAGGTTGTGGATGTTACCAGCAGCGCGATGGTTAATTTATAACCCTATACAAAATATGAGTGGATGCCTTTTTTAGTACTAGATGGTTGAGTGGATGCCTTGATAGTTAAAGGGTTACTTAGGAGGCAGAATTTGATATAAATTTTAATTACGTTTGTGAAATTATCTGACCAGGTTCAGCCTTTGTAAGGTTAAAGTACAATTGAATTCGTTTGTTTTGTTTACTGTATTAGTGACATGGTAAAAGGCTTAATTGGTTTTTATTAAAGATTGTAAGAAAATTAATAACAAACTATGTTGTGTTAGATTTAAAAGCCTCAGGAATTGAGATAAGAAAATTAATTTATTTGATATCGCTTTAACTTTAAATAACTGAGTCACTGGCCAATAATGTGAAAATCTCAGCAACTTCAATTTTGGTGGAGCTTCAAATATTGGGATATTGAACTTAATTTATAAATGTGAAAGTTTACATAATAATAAGGTTGCTGAACCACCTATTTATTAGAAGGTAGTATGGTCTTTTATAATAGACACCTTCTTTTGGAGCTAGCCTTATTAGTAATTTACTGTAAAATTATTCAAGCATACAAACCAAATTTGAATATGTTCATAGTTCATAGTAAAAAAAACATACTTAATATCTTATGAAAAGTTTTCTTTTCTTTACAATTTATTTGTCTATTTGAAGATCTTTTTCTAGCTATATTAGTTTACTATCTCGTTAAGTAGATAGATTCACTTAATTATCATGTTGAGTTTATCAAGTTGTCTCATCCATGAGATGGCTTAAGTAGATATAAAAAAAGCCTTTGTAGATTTTTAAAATACCACGCCAAATTACTAGGCTTCAAAGCAAAGACTTTTGATTTTTATAAATCCACTATCACTTAAGTTCATATCTTACAAGATATTGGAGTGTTGATGCCATTCTTTCAGAGCATAACTATTCACAGGCACCCTAATCCATACCAAATGGGATCCAAGATAGAATATGCTGGTCCATTATGGATACATTAAATGGGAATTATTTTTAAAAGTAGAACTTTTACAGGACTTGAACCTCGGATAAAGATATAATTGAATAATGTCAAAGTTGAATCCCACCTTTCTACCAATACCATGATCACATTTATTAAATTTTCAGATGCACCATTCTTAGAGAAAAAAGGATGAAGTAGGTAAGGATCTGGAATCACCTAAATCAAAGGCGTCAAAGAGACCACCATGGAGGTTCCAAAAAAACTACTTTGGCACAAAGAAATCATCTTGTCCTCCATTAATTCCTAAAGCTAGGGAGATCCTGTTAGTTGGTCCAAAATGGAACATTTTGGACGCAATAACCACCAGTTCCCTATTAATATCAGAAGCTTCAAATAAAGCATATATCATTTAATGCTTATCTAATAAAATAAGGTTCTTTTTTCTAAGATTTTTACTGAGGTTGTTCAGCAAGCCTTGTCCATCCCAATAATTTTAGCCCTTAATGTTTTCAATTAAAATAACCACATCTAAAACTGAGAAGCTTTTAAGCCTGTTCCTTCGCTTGGCCCTGCCTATTCACAGTTTGATACAAAACTGATGCACCTTGCCAGGTCTTCTGAGTTTCCATTAAAGAGTGAGGATGTACAAGAAGATATACATTAATCAATATAAAGAAACCTCCTAATATAAAGAGTTCTTGGCATTACCCATTAGATCAGCAATGCTCATTTTGAAGTAGGCATCTTTTTCCCAGCTACACTTGAGTTTATGATTGAGTGCAGAGGAAAGCTTTTCTTGTGAACCAAAGCTAATATCATATAAGGATCATCAACCTTATCCCAATTATACAACAACTTCTCGATGGTGTATTCATACCCAAGAGATGTTCTAGTCATGTAGAGCAACAGTTATTAACTCCACTATTAGGGACCTATATTTATCTCCTGGTCTACCTGCCACCAAAGTGGGTACAAGAGCATATCAGTACCTTTAGAACATGTAAATCCATCAATCCTATCACATTATGAATATTTTGTAGGGTTACATCATTAAGAGGTACTGCTACAATTGGACTTGAAACAGTCACTTCATTTATTCACCTATTTTTTCCAAATATGCTTCTTCCTTTATACAACAAACAAAAAGGCAATTCTCTAAAAGACAGCACTTGTTCAACCAGGTCCGTTGCCAGTTGGCTTTACTGGATGATGGGGTCATTGCATACCTGCAAAATCAACTTATTACTCAAGTAATTCCCCTGTGTCTAATTCTCATCTTCAGTCAGACAAAATTCACGTTGCTCTTGGATCATATTTCAGAACTTTAAGGAGAAAGAGGACTATTTTTATACAATTTAAGAAGGCTTACAACAAGCACGCCCAATGGCTCAAGGTACAGTTGGTCAAAAGGGGCCCCAGTCCACATAGGCGTAATGTGACTCATGGACCTCAAGGAGATTGTGGGACTCCTGGGCCACATGAATCAACAGGGCCTCCTGGCCTTAAAGGGGATGCTGAGCCTCCATGACCCCCAGGACCTTCCAGACCTGGCATAATTGAGCCAGAAGGAGATGATTCCCAATCTTTATTGAGTTTTATCAATCCAAATCGCTTGACTAGAATCCTGAGTTATTCTTGTGGCTCACAGCTGTGGTGTTAATCTTAAGATCCAACCCTTTGACTATTACTATACCATTGAAGCCTTAGGCAGATGGGCTCATTTAAGGTTAGTAGTTTCTTCTGACTATATGATTATCAATTAAATTGCATAATGACCAGCTTATATAACTTACTAATCAAGTTAAAACCTATAAGGTGGAAATACTACCCACTAAGAGAAATTATAGAATCCCAAAGCTGGAATTATAAAAATTATGGAGAAACTTTCGCAGAAGTCCACTTCTACCATAGTAATGAGTCAATGGACTGAGTTACATATTGATGTGAATAATTTTGAGGACTCAACTTGACCAAATGCACCTACTGATTACATCAATACCAAGTCCTCATTTTGGCACCACCCATAGCGTCCAAAATCAACGTGTTATCCAATCATGTTTCTACTAACTTTCAAACCTGATTTGAGCAAAAGTATGTCCCTGGTGAAGGTAATATTGCCACCTTCATATATATGTACAAATGTTTCATGGAAGAGAACACCAGCCAAAAAAATTTTAAATACCTTTCCACCTGTCTGAGTTGAATTGCCCAAGAAACCATGGTTCCTCATTTGAAGAATAACCTAACCTGGAGCCAAGTTAAAACTGACTTGACAAAGTTTTTAGAAAAAATTAGATACTGTCCTCTCAGAAGCAGCCTTCTTAGGGATTTGCATTAAGCTTGGCGAAATGACGATCAAGTACGCCAATCATTTTTACTTTGAGGCCCAGACCTTGGTGGCTTGTGACTGCATTACCCTTGATAAACCTATCAAGGCTGCCATATCAGCCTTGGAATCTAGCTTGGACTTACAGCTAAATATCAGCGCCAGCAAGAGAAACTTCACAAGAATCCTGGACATCAAAGAGGCCTTTGTTGAGTTCCCCACCAGTCTAATCCAGAAGACTTTCTAGAACGGCTACTCTCCCAACTGACGCCCCAAGGTCAATGCTCTCAAGATAAATAGGGTTATTAATAGTAACAATGCACTTACTGAGAAAGACGTTGGCATATGGACAAAAAAATGCTACAAGAGAATCACAGATGAGGAGAGAAAAGCCTCTTCAACACGAAGGGAGAGGTTTGTCATAATGACAATTACCTTACGCATCAACTATCTACCTCTTAGGCTATTATATCTGCTGCTCCCACTACCAATGATTTTGCTGATATGATTTTAAAGTAAAAACTGTGATTTTAATTACTATTGTTCCCTCTGTGCCCCTACAACTTCTTTCTTTACCTTGCAACCGCAATTTAGGGGACTTAGTTACCAAAATAGATGTTTAAGAGATCAAGCTAAAATTCTAAGCGGTTGTTGACACTGGATCAATAGTAATTGTTATATTCTCCAAACTTATAATTTAAGTTATTTTTCGCCAAAACTTCAACATAATGTTGAGTATAGAAAGCTGGGTCACATTGCACCATGTCACTTGCGCTTATTTGGCATTGCTTTTGAGTCAGGAAGCTTATTACAACTGCCCCGCTGTTGTTCTTATAAAAAAAGGTATTGCTTTATTATTAAGAACTCAATTTCTACACGAGCATTCTGGAATTATCAATATATATCAATTCTATTGTTTATACTTATATTTGGTTAGCTCTTATCTTCTAAACTCATTTCTACAAAAAAGATAGCCCCAAGAAAAGATTATACATTATATTTGACTGATCTTCAGATCATATAGAGTATCATGTTGTAGGGCCACATGTGAAAATACCTCCCCTGTTCAACAAAGCTTGAAAAATAAAGCCATCATTTACTCCTCCTCAGGTGGTAGTATCAGCTTAGGAACAAATTATTGTAGACACTTGAATCCAAGTACACTTACTGCCAGGACACATACTGAAAATAGTGGAGTAATTATTCCGTCTGTAAATGAGATACAGCCCTGATCAAGAATCTTGGACCTGACTTACTCAGAGACATCTCAGTTTTTTAGTTAATCAAACCTAAAATCTAAGCGTCACAAGAAAAAAGATCGTATAGCTTATGTTTATCTGCTGCCTGTTGATAAGTTATAAAGTGTGCTTAAAATTTCTACACTTTTGTGAATTTAAACTAGAAGACCTTCCCACTATATCCACCATTGTTCATAACATTGGCCTAGACGTTACTAATGCTCAATAATAAGGCTACTTAGTAAAATTTTTTGGAATATTCCAACATCTTTTCCTCTGGACCCTAAGACTTTGGAAAAAAAATTAGGCAACTCATTGATTATATACATAAGATGTTTACCCATATAGACCAAGCCTTATTAAAACGTTCAAGATGGAGGAAGCACATTTAGCGGTCAAGTTGAAACAACTCTTAAAAGATGGTCTGTTGAAGCTTTCACAGAGCCCTTGGACCTTACTACTGCACTAGTTAAGAAGAAAGAAAGAACCAATCATACAGTGATAAATAATTGTATATTAAACTTGATCACGTGAAAAGACAGTTGCCCCTTACCAAGGATTGGCAACTACATGGATGCTAGCCAGTTTTTAGTTCATCTCAGCATGGGACTTAGCCAGTGTACTGGCAGTAGGAACTCACCCTGTATTAGAAAGCTAAGTGTTCTTATTGCTGAAGAGGGATTTATTGCGTTTACCTAAATGCCTCATGGGCTATGCAACGCTCTTGATACTTTCCAGAGAGCCATGTGTGACATTCTGGGAATCTGAAAATGTTTTGTCATGGAATATTTAGATGATATTAACTTTTTTTAAATCCTCTACCTCCCATATTGACCATCTGTGGCAAGTCTTTGAGCACTAAAAACAGCCTCTATAAAATTGAATCCTTTCATGTGCCTTTTCTAACAATAGTTGGGTTTTTATGCCAAAATTAACAAAAGATGGAATTTTATCACCATTAGACAATTCACTGCCATTTATAAGATGTCCCTACAAAAACTAATGAGAGACATTTAGGTTTTTCGAGAATGGTGGATACTGCCAACAATTTGTTCCCCAATTTGCCTAGCTTGTTAGACCTTTGGCTTATCTTTTACAGAAAAAGTGTGCCCTTCCACTGGTCTTTAGCATCAGTGATTTTTGGATGCGCTAATATTGGTAAAAACTAAAAAACCCATACTGATGCTCCTCAAATTCAATAAACCTTTTCTGTTATTTACTAGCGCCAACAATGTTGCTAAAAGTGCCATTTTGGCACAACACAACAATAGGCAAGTGGACCCCTGTTGTATACTTTAGTAAGACCTTGTCTAAGATAAGATATAGCTTCAATGAGCCTGAGTGTCTTGCCATAATCCTTACCATTAGTATTTCCTTCTTTTCATTTATGGAATGCACTTCATGGTAATAACTGACCACTCCTCCCTACTCTGGCTGCAACAGATGTGGCCCTGATTACAGCCTGATCTGGTGGGCCTACAATTGCAGAATTACAGTTTCTTGATTGTCTATTGGTTAGTTGAGTACATCAAAATTCTGATGATTTTTTTAATTTCTTGACCTAACTGTCTTAACAGCTGAAGAGGACCACCTATATGATCTCCTCTGTTGTTTTGATTTGTGGCCACTAGAAACTCTGGAAATCCAGAATGAACTCTGGCGGAGAGTGACTAATACAAAAATAACTGATGATATCATTATAAATTAGTAAAAATATAGTTTCCTTATGTTTTTCCCTATAATCAAACCAAGGTTGTTATTGAGGATCATACCATCACCAGACATGGAGCAGTGTGGTTTACCCACTAGTGGTGGAGTATCAATAATTCTGGGATTGAATGTTTGTATTAAAAGTGTTTTTAATGCCTGTATTATTTGTCGCCAACATGACAGACCTAACTCAAGATTTCAGCATTAAGAAGATGCTCCTAAATAACCTTTCCAAATGGTAAGCATCTAATTTATAGGTCCATTACCCATAGGAGTCTATGGCCATCATTATGTAATATTAGCCTTGGACCACCTCACCAGACGGAGTTAAAATTTATCCATCTTTACAGCCACAGCCTGATCGCCCGCCTTATTCTTGTATTGACATCTGTTCATGAAGTATGGTAGCTTGAGGATGCTCTTATCCAATAATGGCTTATATTTTACTTCAGAGGTTGTTTGGTAATTCGCTACTCTATTCAAACACCCTCCAAGTTTTTGCGCGCTACAACCCTTCCACAAATAGGACCATAGAAAGGGTTACTGGAACTTTGGTTCACATTCTAAGGAAAAAAGCTTCTACTGACCCTTAATGATGGAACCATTTCCTACCAAGTGCTTTTCTTGTTTATCAGCTCATCTACCACTAGTAACAAAGATGTCCCCATTTAAATCAATTTACAGTAGAGTACCCTCCTTACCAATCAGCCTACACCCCATATCACTGACAACTTTCAAGGCCTCTGAGATCAAAATCCAGAGCTCTAAAAGTTGAGATTCTCCAATTACAGTATCTTGTCATGATTGTCTTGGTACATGCCACAACCAAGGATACTGATCAAAGCAACTTATGAATACCCTCCCTTCTAGTGTATTACTCTAGAAACTTAGCTATGTTTTATCACCATTTCCCTGAGAAGAACAGATAAGCTTGCTACCTCCTAGTCTGGGCCTTAGAAGGCCCTATATAAACGCGGATATGGATACTCTGTTGTTAGCGTTGACTAGGTATGGTTAAACTGGATACATGGACGATTCCTCAGAGCTTTTTTACCCCTCCAACAGGATCTTGCAGGGACATTATCAGAACTCAAACCTTGTACAAAGACAAATTTAAATGATGTCAAAATTGAATCCCAGCTCTTTACCAATACCATAATTTCAGATATTCAGTTGCTGGAGGCCCCCTCCCCATAAATAAATGATAAAGGAGGGAGAAATCAAGAATCACCTAAATCCAAGGCACCAGAGACCACTATGGAGGTTCCAAAAGACTACAATGGCACAAAGGAAATTGTTTTGTCCTCCTTCAATTTCCTGAATTTTGGGGAGATCCTGATCGTTGGTCTTAAAGAATAATTCTAGAAGCTATAACCCTAGTGACCTGTAAATATCAGAAACTTCATTTAAAGCATAGATTGTTTTTCACTTATCTAATCTAAATAAGCTCCTATTCCAAGGACTTTTACTGAGGTTATCTTGAAAGGCTTGGCCATCCCAATTGTTCTGTTTCCTTTCTGTACTTTTAATTAAAAACCATGCCCAACTCCAAGCAGCTTCAAAGCATGTTCCTTCGCTCAGCACTGCCTATCCACAGTGATGACACTTAGTTATAACCTTAAGTTAAAATAGGCTTTTTGAAGAACTACCAAGCCAAGAAAGAAGAAACTTAGTGAAAAAGTGCCCTATATGTTCTATAATAAACCAATAGTTTTTTATTTGATAACTGATCCTTTTTGGTTAGAATCTCTATATAAACTTGAGGCGAGTTAGCCAGATGTATAATTAAGGGATAATCCTATCTACTGAACTTTATCTTCATTTTTTCCATACTTGTGTCTTAGGAACCTTGATTGATCTCTTTCACAAGGAGTTTATTTTTCTTAAAGGTAGTTGGGGGGTTTATGAAAATGGCATCAAAAATTATTTTCTTTCTACAAATGATAAAGAAACATCTAGTTGTTAGGATAACAACATGTTAAGAGAAAAATGACCTGAAAATTAGGATGTATAAGCAACCAAAAAAGCATAACAGACTGTTCATAGGCGCCTAACTATGGGAGATTGTGTTACAGGAGATGGGAGGGAGGGTTTGAGGCCTAAAAAAATTTTTGCAGTTCAAAAAAGGGGTTTTGTTGCTGTTGATACCACCCTTTTGAAAACTTGAACCACCGACGTTTCCTCAACTGCTATCTCTTCAATTTGGACTAGTAAGTGGGGACCCTCCATGGGCCTCACATTAAATCTAGATAAGTGAGATTTTAATAAATTAAAAATTCAGAATTTTTTAGGTTTTTGTAATATTAAAGGAATAAAGATAACCCAAACCCCTATCAACAGCAGGGTGCTGGGTTTTATGTTTGGCTTGGGAAGGGGTAGGTAGCTAAGCCTATGATTGATAGTATTGAAAAGAATGCATATATTGAAAACTGTAATTGCCAGGTTTTGAATACCAATTTATGACTCAATATGGGTGGAATTATTGTTTTTGATTATCCTTCTTAGTGCAATAGCAGAGACTCTTATAATTTCTTGAACTGCCTTGGGTAGGTTTCAAATGTCCAAAACTATTTTACCAATTTTGAATCTGGCGACAGGTTTGATCCCCATTTCTAAACTAAAACTATTTTATTTTTTATTTGATTAGGACTTTTTTAAATTATTTTCACCTGGGGTTGCCTCCGGTGTCAAATACTTTACAGTCAGTGTGGCTCTTGATTGGGACACCTTTTAGAGGGTGAAATTGTGACTGTTGTGATGGTGTTCCTAAAATTTTATAACTCTAAACAGAGTTGTCTGATTTCTTGTATAAAATACTATTCAGATTCTGAAACTAGGAAAGTCTGGTCTGGGGAAAAGGTTGGGGTTGAACATGTTAAGTGGGGAGGAGCAGCAGCTACCAAACTCTCATCCTGCGTCTTCCCTAAGTCAAAAATTTGGGTAAGAGGCAGGGCCTTAGGGTTGGAGCACTTTTATAGCATGAAGTATTTCCCTGTACAGCTTGATAGCAGAATATGTGGTCCTTACAAAAGTGGGGTTTAATGTGACTGTTGAACTTTAATTGATTTTGCTTTAGAAGTGGTGAGCTAAAATCCGTTAGCTAACATGGTAGGATGTTTAATGATTCTTTCAATTAATAGGTAAATTGAGGTTGACTGGCTTATAAGCCCAAACAGGTCACATAAACTAACAGTCCTCTCTGCGGTTGATCTAGCATAAATGATTATAGTCATTTACCTTTTTTCATTCCCATCAAATAAAATATTATTAGGCTTCTTAAAGTTAAAAGACTTTATTATAATAATCAATTATATCAATCAAACACCATATCTATAGCATATGAGTGATGGTATAACTATAGCTGACCAATAAGAAACTTTTTACATAAAATTTAAACCTCAGCTTAAGTTTCATAATTCTTAAAAAACAGCCATAAGAGGCTGAGAAAGTTTTTAGTTATCAATAGTTTAATTTCTATGTATTAATCTTTGGGTGTGAAAGTAATATGTTTGATATACTGAACTAGTAACTAGACTGAATTACCTCAGGCTACTTTGTAAATATAAAAACAGTACATCTGATTTATTATTCCTATACTTTTATCTGATATAGTTTAGTTTCTCATTTTTGGTAGATGCTTAGACTCATTATTCACCCATGCTTATAGAGATGATTAACTAACCTTTCCATCATTAATCATTTCTATTAGTGTTATGACAAATAAGTTATGGTAACTGATAATGATGTAAACATATTTTTCAGGCTGCATAGGTAAAAAATCAACAAAGAAGTAAAACATGATTTTATAAAAACTAAATGTTAGAAGTGGGTAGCTGTATAATCTACCTAATGCAGCCTCTTTTAAGAGATTGAAGTCAAATGTTGAGCTTAGATGTGGATTTCTTATTAGATTACAGTTTTTCTTATCTGAAACATCTTCTTTAGCATAGGTGTAACTATTGTCCAAAAGCAATTATATATTGCAGATGTAGATCATAAAATTACATTCTTAGGTTTAAAAAAATACAACATTTCATATGCTAACTTTCCATCACCTCTTAACAACAATGTGTATTCTGACCTGCTCTTAGTGTTATAATTGCCTCAGAAAGCAATAAGCCATGTAACGCCTGCTACCTTTATTCCTATAGACACCTATTTTTTTAACCACATTGCCTGTTTAATTTCATGTTGAGAGGATTAAACTCTTGTGTAAAAAATCCTCCAAATAAACCACCAAAAATGGCTTAATTACATAGGTAAGTTCCCCCTACCATCACCCATTTTCCAAAACATTCCCCTGTTTTCTAATTTTTTAATCCCTTTTATTTTAATTTTAATAAAAAGAAAATTAGTTTTTAGAATTAATTCCTAACTCCAAATGTTTGCTCTCCTTTTCAAATTTCCCCAATAGCTTTCCAATTTTAATATTTTTTCAAATTATTAAGTGCCAGAACTCCAAGAATGGAGTGCATCTCAATTTGAGAAAATTTTCATTTATTTTTGAATGTCTTAATTAGGAGGTAATCAAACATGACGTACCTCGTCATTCCTCCCAGTTAAAATTTTTTCAATATATTCACGATTCTGACACTTTCTCATCTGTGTACTCAAGAATATGCTTACAACTGGAAAATATACCTAAGATGCAAGTATTCAAGAACAGTTCAGCTTCCCTCCAGTGGCCATTTTCTTTACTTAAAACAGTGCTCTCACTTATGAAGGTACTGGCCTAATTTATTATCCATTCTTTGTTTTTACAAAATAAGATGCTTTCTACATTTTAAGTTTTTTTCATAAACTGCATTTTGTGCAATATGGTGCACATTGCATCCGACATTTACCAGCTTAAATGATTTAACCCTTGTTAAATATATGGCTTAGGAGCTTTTATAGTACTAGTCGCTTGGTTCCTCTAGTGGTTCCTCTGGAACTGTGCAGTGCAATTTAATGTGAACTTGGGAACCCCTTGTCCTTAAACTTAGCTTAGATCATACCATGGAGACAATCTAAATCTGTAATTGATAGCATCTGACTAATAACAGCTATATGAAGCATCTGCTAAAGACTGCTTATTTTATATCTGGTCGCTCTAGTTATCTAAATACTCTTGCCTGTAATAATTAGTTTAATCCTAAATGAATTTTCTTAGTCCAGGCTTTTGAAATTTGCTATATTGACAGCTGCAAATCCTAATTGAGATGACAATATTTAATATTAGATTTAGTCAGATTAAAATCATAAATCATATTTTCTGTATTGTCATAACTTTAAGTCTTTCAAATATTGGTGATAGGGTTAATAGGATGCCAAATTTCATCAGACTTCCAGGCCTAGGTTGTTACAATTCAATTAGCTCTCACAAGAGCTAGTATTTAATGAATGGGTTTAGAGCAAGAATCCTCACTCTATAATTTTTACCACACTTTTTCCCTCTTAAATAAAGTCTTATTGCCCATGAACTTAGCCCATCATATACGGGATGTTTTATAGTTATAAAGTAAATTTTATTTGGCATCAAAAGCAGATAAGGTTTAAGAGTAGATGAAATGTTTGATACCTACATTATAGGTTGCATTTTAGTGCAGAGTTATGCCTAACTGTGGAGGCACATTATTGTGATAATCAGAGGTGGCATGGAGCTACCCAAAAAACAGGTTTGTAGGTCACCTTTATGGAAGCTATCCTTATGTACTTCACAGTATCAACATATGGCAATCTGAGGCCATCTTAAGTGAAGGTGGCTTACCCAAACCTCAGCTATTTAAGTACCTAGTAGTATTTTAATATTTTGGGTGCCATCACCTGCCCACCAGGTGGCCAGAGGGCATCCTGTCATAGTATCCCGCACCACAACCTGTAGGGTCTGAATACCTGAACTGCAGATGGGAATTTCCAGAGGCCCAAATATTGGTGTTTGGACCCTTGTGGCATAGGTGAGGAATCCTGATACCAACTGGCTTAAGTAGTGCTCCTAATTAGTAAGCCCTAAGGATCAAGGCATACCCACATTAGTTTGGTTGATGATGCTATGGTGAAAAGGGTATTAGGCTTCCCACAACAATTAATAATCCAAGTGGTGCCTACTACTCCTTTCCAGGTAGGAAGGGCAAATTTTATTTCTATGAAAAATTCTATAATCGCGCCCACTCCAGCCCCCACATTTCCTTGTATTTTGTTTATTATAAGGATTAAATTCTATAGTATATAAATACCTCAACCATACCACCAAGACCGTAAAAGTACTCTAGTTAAGTCCCTCAATACTGCTGCCCATTTACCTAAATAATCTGAATTCTGGCAGCTTTTATGATATAATTTACAAGTATGCCAATTTAATTTTGCAATGGAATGTTGAAATATTTAATCAACTCCCCACACTTTTTTGTTGTTTCTATGAGACTCTTTCCAATTTTTATGGAAATTTGCTTGAATCAAGCGCCAGACGTCCAAGGAAGGAGCGTGCCAAATTTGAAATATTCAAAAAGTTTTGAGAAAGCTAAACTAGGGAACAGCCGATCATGGTGTACCTCATTACCTTTCCCAACCTCAGTTCTTGCGACACTTTGTGAATTGACCCTCTCCTAAGTGTAAACCCAGGAAAATGCAACATGAGAAAAAGTCCAAGCCATGAGCGGCAGTACCCAAGAACAGCACGGTAACCCCCCCCCAAACCAATCTCTTATTTAAAGGCTAGTGCCTTTACTTGTGAGGGTACTGACCTATTTTATTCTATTTCCCTTGTTTTACTTTAAGTAAAGAGCTTTCCCCTACTAATCTTTGAATTTTTTCATTTTTGGAGAGCATTTAGAGAAGCGTGGAGCACATCACAGCCAACAGACTCCCACTGAAATGGTTAATCCCTAGTCATATAGAAGGTTATGAGGCCACACTGACAGCAGTTGCTTAGTTCCTCTAATGACTGATCAAAGTTGCTGTTTGGAACCAGAGCCAACTTTAGTCCCCCTCGCCTTACATAATAGGCCAGTCAATTTTACGTAACCTAATGCAGTGAAGCATGGAACTCCTCTTGTCACCCTTCCTGTCTCCTGAAACTCTTGCCCAAGTGTGTGGGTTTGTCATTTGGTTGGTATAATTTCTCATAAATTTCTTATAGCCACTGTTTATGAGCCGTGCTCACCATATGCCAGTTCCAATATCAAGATGATACATTACTTATTTTTCTTTCATCAAACACAGTTTTCTCCAGACATCCGCTTGGTTTGGATCTTATGGCGCTAACTTTGTTGGTGGATGACTGTATTACCACTACCCATGCCGCACTTTGCATTCCCCACAAAAACAGTTTGTCAGTTTTGGGGGGTCCTCTCTCAATAATGGGTCTTCTGATCACTGATCCTCATAAAACGTCCCTCCACATCCCTCAATGCTCACAGCATGTGCAGGACCCCTCAGTTTCCCAATTGTTACCCAGGATAGGGTTTTTTTATCATTGATTCCACACCCCAATGATGCACCATCACGCCGTCTCTTTACCCCACAATTGATAAAATTACTGTTAAATCCTGAGGATTGTTTGCTTGATAATTAATATTTTGAGCTTAATCAGAAAGCTTTCGGTCCAATTGATCCTCATTTTACTAGTGGCTTATGGTATTCTGACTGTTTGGAACTCACTAGGCGTATTCAAATAGCCTTAACTCTTCTGAGCAATTTCAGGCTTAATTTTCCCTTCATAATCAAGAACATCTTCTGAGGCAGGTAAAGTTACAGACTGTGGGTTTGGCACTTCCAGCTTTTTTACACTCTCCAAATAAAGGATTCTTATAAAAATTAGAAAAGAGATAAAATAAATCATATCTTTATTAGATGATCTTTATTTGATAATTATTCATTAGGCCAGGCGCCAGTACATATACAGCTAGGGTATCTCCTAGCCACATTTGAGCATGCAATTTTAACAGATTATTTTCCACCTCAGTTTGGCTTTTGAACTGATATGACTGAGGCCTATTACTAGGTTTATTGATGGCAAAATACTCTCAAAATTGGGAAGATTTTATGGACAAAAATTTTAACAAGAACGTGCAAAATTTTCCTAGGATTCTCTTGATTTGAGTTTCTTCATACTGCTGCAAAATACATTTTCTGTAAAATTGCTTCATCAATTGAAGTAGATGACTCACCCCTAATCAGGACGTCAGCAGGCCTCTCACAATAGCACTATGTATCCCATTTGGGTGGTCCTCGTGCAAGTGCTATCATGATGATTATGAAGATTGACATATGATTTTGCCCTAGGGTGGGAAATTGATTACGTTTAACGTCTATTTGTCCATGGAATTTGTAGACGTTATCTTTGGGTCAATCCCCAAATCGATTTTTTATGCTAAATAATAATATTGGTCCTGATTAGCTGGGACTAATTGCCTAGTTTTGTTGCAGCAACAATCAGCCTGAATCTGAAAGTGTATTCAGCCCAAGCTTTTGATAAAATAAAAGGATTGAATTAACATTGGTAGAATTGGACCAAGCCATGTTATTGCAATAGGCTTTAAGTTGAGAATTAGAGTACTAGCTTGAGCATTAGGAGGATAATTGGTCCAATATTTTGGTTGTCAAAGGGTTTATTTTTGGGTTAATAACCAGAATCTGACAACTCCCCCACTTGACTCAAACATAAGCACTAAGATTCCTGATTAGCCTTCATTGATCTTCTTCATTTGTTAATTTCAGCCTAAATGCTGATGAGTTTGAAGTTGAATCCTCTATTTTTTAGTTTTAGCCCAAACTTCAGATGAGTCTGGAGTTGGAACTTCTCCCCATCTTCAAGTGTAAACTAAAGCATGAATTATGTTTTAGTTTATTATTTTTATTATTTTTTTACTTATTTTTTAGTACTAGATGGTACTTATTTTTTATTTTTACTTTTCCTCTATTATTTTTATTAATTTGCCAGCTTATTGAACCTTTTTAGGAATTTTGCATGGACTCAGTTTTATATATGGCTAGTCCTAATATCCTTAATTGTGTATATGAATTTGAATGTCTTCTCAATCACTTTGAATGGCCCTACCCAGATGAAATCTTACTTTTGCAATTAGCCCAATCCATATGTGTTGCAAAATAAAACCTTATCATTAACTTTGAATTTAGCTAATTTGTAGCAATTTTCTAAGTCATTTTGATGTCAGGCCTTTTTCATGGCAAAACTGTTGTCAAAGGCTTGAGCTTGTAGTTTGATTAAAGTATCCACAAGCTTCTCTACATATTGAGGATAATTGTTTTCGCTAGGATCCTCTAGGACTGAGTATAGTAGCGTTGGTAGGGCCAGATGTTTTTCAAATAATACTTGAAAAGGGGACATCCTGGTTGACAAAAAGTAGGAGATATTGTAGGCAAATACTGCTGAACTTAAATAGGTACTCCATCGGATGTTTTGGCCAAAGTTTATTTTTAGATGATGTTCACTAATCTCCCATTTGTGCGCTCAACTGTACAATTAGTTTCAGGATGATAGGGAGAGGATAGCACACCTCATACTCCCATTAATTGGTTGAGCTTGACAAGGACATTGGTGGTAAAATTTGTTCCATTATCAGTCAGAATAAAAAGGGGGCATCCATGCTTGTGGATGATGTTTTCAAGGACTAACTTAGCTGTAGTTGCCGCTCCTGCTTCCCTAATAGCCTTGGCCTTGACCTATTTGGTTAAGTGGACGATGGCTACAATATTATACTTGTCCTTCATATTGCTTGTTGGAAGTGGGCCAACAACGTTGATATATACAATGTGCCAAGTGAACTTGGGCCAAAAAAGATGGTAAGATGTGCTTTTTTAGAACATTTTTTGCCTTGACACTCCGCACAGCATTCTAACGTTTCTTGGATGTCAAAATGCATTAACTCCCAATAGTAGAATTGCTTCAGATGCTCCTTCATCTTTTTGAATCCGCCATGCCCTATGGCCTTATGCGCCGCATTATTAGGTCTTTTTGGGCTGAGGGTCTTAGAATTTATACTTTTTGCCCTCAATGATCTTGTAAAGCGTCCACTTTTGATGGTTGTATTTTTTGTAGACTGATAATATTTTCTAATGGATTTGGACTCATCTTGATACTCTCCACTGATCATTTTCTTAAACAACTCATTGGCTGCCCAATTAAGTGTAGCAATGGTGGGAATTCAGTATAGGCATTCAGCGTTTTGATGTTTTGCCCCATCTTGATGCTCAATTGTGTAGTCATAATCTTGAAGCTTTAATGCCCAGCAGGCTAATCATCTCTCAGTTTCTTAAGTTGTTCAACCATCTTAGGGAAGCATGATCTTTAACAACTTTGAAATGAGTGCCATGGAGGTAGACCAAAATTGCTTGCAAGCATATATGATGGCTAAGCATTCTTATTCTGTCACTGTGTAATTCCTCTCATGAACATTTGAGGTCTGACTAGAAAATGCAACTATATTTTCTTCACCGTCTTCCCCAATTTGGGATAATATGGCCCCACTGCTGTTAAGGATGCATCATTTTGGACAATAAATTCACAATCAAAGTGTGGGTATTGAAGAAAAGCGCGTCCAATAGGGCCGACTGGAGTTGGTTAAATGCATTCTGGCAAGCTGGAGTCCAGTCAAATGGGACCTTATCCTTAAGTAAATAGAAAAGAGGCTTCCCAAATTGTGCGAAGTCAACAATAAATTATTGATAGTACCCAATCCTGCCTAGAAATACTTGGATATTGTTCTTGGATTCAGGCATTTCGTTTTATAAATGGCATTCAGATTAGTGGGTTGGGGCTGAAGACCCACTTTGTTAATTACAAATCCGAGGTATTCCAGCTGGTCTTTGAAAACTGGCACTTTCTGGGCTTGATTTTTAAGTTTGCAGTTGCTAACCTTCTGAAAACATCCTCTAAGTGTTCCAGGTGATCATCAAAAGTGCAACTGAAAACGTTGATATTATCAAGGTACACTAGTAAACATGACAACTTCAAATCTCCCAGAATTGTATCCATAGCCCTTTGGAAGGTAGAGGGGCATTGCAGAGCCCTTAAGGCATTCTCGTTAGTTGGAATAGGCCCTCTTGGGTTATAATTGCACATTTCTCGCGCTCCTCCTTGGGAAGATCTATTTGCCAATATCCACTGATAAGGTCCATTGCCAAGAAGAACTTCACGCCCCCTAGCCTATCAAGGCATTGTCAATTCATGAAAGAGGGTACAAGTCCTTCTTTGTGATGTTGTTTAACTTCCAATATTCAATAACTACTTGGTTGCTTCCATCCTTTTTCTTCCCTATAAAATCGGTTCCACCCATGGACTTTTTGAAGCACTAGCATGCAACGATCAAGGAGTTCCTTAATCTCCTTGGATACAGCTTTTTCTGATGATTTCAAGCATCTAATCAGGCATAATTGAATTGTTTTAAGATCTCCAATATCAATATTGTGGGTGACATCCTTAGCACATCCCAAGTTGAAATCATCTTATGCAAATATTTCCCAATATTTAGAGAATAACTCCTGAGCTTGGCTTTTCTCAGAGTTGGTCAGGTTGCTTAAATAGGCCTTAGGGATGACATTATTCATACTGAGTAGGTCCTTATTGGGGAGCCTAATTTGAAAAAAGTTCCAAACTCATGGAATGGGTGAATTTCTGAGGTAGGGAACAGATGCAAAAATTCAATTGTATGATGTCATTTGATAGAGATGAGCTGATTTTTGCAAGTTTGCACACAAGATTTGTATTTCTTTTTTTAGCACTAGGTGATCCCAACCTAAAGACAAGATGTGTATTTCTCCATGGCCTGGAATGATAATACCAGGGGCAATGTTTGGCTTAAATTGAGATTTAGACCATGGTTAATATACTTTGCCATAAAGTCCTTCTGGGATATTAATTTTTAGTCCAGTTGGGACGATTACTTGATCTCTGGATGGTATAGTAACATGCTTATTTGACTGAAGTGGAATTCCCTTTGACTCATTAATCTGCGTGGGTAGTGCTTTTATCTTTGACCGCGCTTTAACATACTCAATTGGACTACTCCATCTTTGTAGGCCATATTTATGAATAGGCTGAGTTTCTTTAGCTCAACTGCCCTATCCCAGTTATAGTAAAGCAAAAAGCCTGTCCAAGAATGGTGAGAGTATCGTCCTTATGATTATTAATGGCTCCATATCTCCTTAGGAAATCAGTCTCAATTAGTATCTGTCATGGCCGGTTTTGCACCAATATCCCACAAGGAAATTGGGAAGTAAGAGCCTCATAGCTGACCCTATTAGGGACCATCCTGCTTAAGCCAATCCCCAAACCCATCTGACAAGTGTTGTTGTTGCCACGCACCCTCAGATTGCTGTCCACACGCTGCAGGAGAGTACCCAGATCCACGCCAACGCCACACCAAGCTCGCCAGTGTAGCCCATGTCTTTAATCCGATTATATTATTTAAAATAAAATATTATTCTCTTATGCAAGCAATTCTTTATTCAATTTTGGGGGTTTCATAGAAGACTCAACTGGTCATTCAGGCCAACCCATCCCCAAATAAATAGTTCTTTGCCAGTATCAAATAAGCTTTCTCCTACGCCAGGCTCTTTCAAACTGTCCAGCACATCATATGCGAAGATTCCCCATCCCACTGAATCATCATCACGCCTCTTGTAATTCCAACATCATTTCAACTTGGATGCATTTCAGCTTCAGACAGCTGAATTTCCCTCACTACTCCAATTCCCTCAAATTTGAGTTTCTTCCTATAAATCCAATAAACGGATCCAGTACTGACTGATCTAAAGCAATGTATGGATCAGGTGCCACCTGATCCGTTACATCACCCCCCTGTGAAACCTGGAACTCCTGGACCATCCCCAGGCACTGCGCGCCATTTTCTCCCATTTGCCACACCACCTCCTCCTCCAGATAACCTTTCCACTTTACTCACACATGCAGCCAGCCCTTTACCCATCTCCTAATCTCCAGATCTAGAGCTCTTCATTGATCCACCTGTCGCTTCTGGTGGGCCACCACCTGCTCCAAACTTCCCCATAGCTTTTTCTCGGTATCTGCCAGGTCATGCACCATCTCATCCGCCTCCTGGTACACTCCATCCATGGCTCCTCCAGACGCTCTTTGTGGATCTGCCTGTTGCTTCTGTTGGGCCACCACCCTCTACACACTTCTTCATAAGTTTCCTTATTATCTCCCATGTCACATGTCATTTCGTCCACCCCCTGGTATACTCCATCCACAGCTCCTCCAGATGCTCTTCATGGATCCGCCTGTTGCTTCTGACAGGCCACCACCCACTCTGTACTTCTCCATTGATTTTCCTCAATATCCATCATGGCATGCGCCATTTCGTCCGCCCCCCCAGATACACTTCATCCACAGCTCCTCCAGACACTTGAGCCAACTACACCTGACACTGAACTCATGAGACTTCTTTCAAACCACAGTAGAACAGTTCCTCCCCTTTCAGAACCTCCGCCTCCTCTTGAGACCACCTCAAGATCGACCAAGATAATTTTGAGTTGAGTCTAATGTCATGAACAGGCGTGCACCAATATTCCATGAGGAAATTGGGAATTAAGAGACTCATAGATGAACCTATATGGACCAGCCTGCTAAAGCCAATTCCCAAACCTATTTAAGTTTTGTCATTGCCACGCACCCTCAGATCACTGTCCACATGCTGCTTGAGAGTACCGAGATCAACGCCAATGCCACACCAAGATCGCCAGTGTAGTTCATGTCTTTGAACTGATTATATTATTTAAAATAATATATTAATTCTTATGCAAGCAATCCTTTATTGAAATTCAGGGGTTTTGTAGAAGACTCAATTGGCCATTCAGGAAAACCCATCCCCAAATAAATAGTACTTTGCCAGTATCAAATAAGCTTTCTCCTACGCCAGGCTCTTCCAAACTGTCCAGCACATCATATGCGAATATTCCCCATCCCACTGAATCATCATTACGCCTCTTGTAATTCCAACATCATTTCAACTTGGATGCATTTCAGCTTCAGACAGCTGAATTTCCCTCACTCCAATTCCCTCAAATTTGAGTTTCTTCCTATAATTCCAATAATTGGATCCAGTATTGACTGATCTGAAGCAATGTATTGATCAGATGCCACCTGATCCGTTACAAAATCATAGTTTATATTTGGCAACAGTATAGTAGGTGCTGTTTTTACAATAGATCTGAATCTGAGAGGTAGAGTACTTTATGTACCCAGCAACTTAGTTATATGCGTTCCAGCTATACCATATTCATGACAGTGGGCAACATCAGGCGCAATTTTCAACTTTTTAACCAACTTTGTACTGACTATATTGATAGGAGCACTAATATTGACAATGGCCAAACTTGCGTCTTGCTTACTGCTGTCAGACATTTGCCCTCCCAGCTGAATGATAATGATGTTTCAGGTTTAATTCAGCTTAAGAGGGTAAATGTCAGCCATTTACATTTTTCCAATGTTGTTAAGAGTTCACTAATAATAAAAAATGCGAAAGTTGAGGAAATCAGCCAAAAGTCCCTAGCCAATTCTTGGTGGAACCCCATTAATTGGGGTAACACTTTTTCAAAACCACTACAGACATCTATCAAGAAATCCAACAGTCATATTACTCTGACCTCACCACAGACCATGGGGAAAACATCAGAAGGCATTCCCCCAACCCCAATGAAGTCCTCTAACGCAACTGCACGGGGATCCCCCTTTTATAGGCTTGGTGTGGGTCACCCAAAGTGCAAGAAATTTCGCAGGTGGTGATTGGCTTAAATTCATAAAAACGTTACCTCACAGGTACGTTTGGGCCAATCAGAATTCCTCCTTCTTCCTTCCTCTTCCCTGAAGCAAGTTCTCAAGTTATGATACGCTATTCCGTCATATTTCCTAATTTGGACTAGCTGAGGCTATTCTAAACATATTCCAAATTCCCCTGAACCCTTGAATTACTTTAAATACTAAGTAGTCAGATGTTGAGGGGCATCATTTTTCCCCTTTATTGCGCTTATAATAAAAATCATAAAAATCCAATTTTTATTAGCACTTTATTTATTTCTTTTTATTTTTATAAAATCTTCGTGGAATCCAGCAGGCTTTAAGCATCAGCGAGCAAGAATCAGCTGGATTCCCACAAAATGGTGCTCACTACAGGTGACCCCTGTACATCAAAAATAGTTGCTCTTGAAAAGCAACTGGCAAGCATTTTATCCCACCTTAAGGAGCTTGAGCAGCGCCCTTACAGTTTCTCCCTTATGGAAAAATTCACTCCTGGCAAAGGAAACATCAATACGATTTTGTATGTTTATGAAGCTGCCATTTATGGCTCTACTGATACCCAAAATGTTTAGTACGTCTGTCATGATTCTGATATGACTGTACGATAATCCTGGGACAGTTAGGGCGGAATCTGCCAAAAATGATGTCAGATACAATTATTTGAGTGCCTCAAGATGAGGTGATATTGGGATTAATGGGTTTTATTGGATATAATAGGTTTATTATTGGATCGTTTCTAAATAAGGCGATGTTGACATTTAACAAATAAAAATTAAATCGCCTACAATTATGGGTGATAGAGAATTAAAGAATAACCAACTGAAACGAGGAGAATCTGTGGAACCAAATAATCCAAGCTATGAGAGTGGTATCATCCAAGCCGCTGCAATATAAGCAAGATGGGCGACTAAGAAAAGGTGGTTGTTAAGTGAGTTTAGAGTAAGCGGAATAGGAGGAATCCGCGGTATTAAGAATATTAAATAAAAGAGGTTGTGGGAGCAAGTACTCCATATTTATTTATAAGTTTATTCTGTTGTCTTGAGAACAACAATCATCATATCGTTGGTCCTGATTGCTCAGTGGGTCAAACCCTGTGTAAAATCAGCTGGCGTATCTATTGATACCACCAATTTCATAACAGTGGTGCTCACTACAGGGGACCCATTGATCAGTAATAAAATAATAAAAACTTAGTCGCCTGCTATGTCTCACCTAGGTTGCTTTGATAAGATATCTGCACGACACAACAGGACCATTGCATATAAAGAATTGAAATTTTCATTGGACACTGTGCTCAAAAGACAAGATGAGCTGCTCCAGGAATTCTGCTGTGCTAAACTGCCACCATTTGATCACAAAGGAAGTATTATGGGTTCTTTTAATGATTTGAGTTTGCAACTGAAGGTGCTTCAGACTGGCGCAGGGCGAAACTGTTGATCTCCACCTTGGATGTTGGAAATGCTGATCAAGTTGTTTGTTACCTTTCAGACAGTTCTGTTACATACCATGAAGTCAAGGAGATGGTTATACGGTTGTTTGGCGGAAAAGCAAAGATGTTGCAGTGGAAATCTGAGTTCCTGACCATTGGGTTTCAACAAAATGAGACTCTCACTGCATTCGCTGAGCAGTTTACAGCAGAAGCACATGTGTTGAAGGGGGCTGGGATTCTATCTGAAGCTGATGCATGCATTGCAATGGCCTCTGCGGTGAAGCCATATCCTGAGTTATATGATGTCATGGCCTCATTGTTAGAAGACGATGTACCCCTTCTTAAACTGAAACAGTTTGTGCGTCGTTTAGCTGTAAATTTCCCTCCACCCAATATTGAGCAAATTCACACTGTCGCTGGGGCTCACCCTAACCATGGGGAGGTAAGCTACAGTGGATGCAGATCATGCCAGGCTACCCCCCGCAGCCCAACATCTGTCCCATAACTGCTGAGCGACAACTGACTAACTACCACTTCAGCCCTAACTATACTGATTGATAGCAGGCATTCTACCAATGTGGGTCTGGTTACGCCAATCATCTTTGGAATAACTTTCTAAGTGGGCCAACTTATATTAAGCACAGACGTAGGCCCTATGGAGTAAGTTGTTTTAATTGCAGTTGCACTGGGCACATGGGACAATGGTGCCCCGATTGACAGATCCCTCACATACAACCAGATCAAGATTATCAAGGAAAAGTCAGAGCGGAGTAGAGATGGGACTCTCTAATTCTGCTAATTCGAGGTCATATGTCCCCCCTGAATCTATTGTAATGAAGCCAGTAGAAGACTCCCAGTATGATGATACATTCCTCTACCAACAGCCAGTTGTGGGAGTAAATATGCTGACCCAAGCACAATTCAAAAATATGGCCAACGCAGGGTTTTTGGAGCAGCCAAATCCTTACGCTTGCCAAATGTTTAACCAAAATCCGTCAGACCAGCTAGAACCATTTGCGGATGCATTGTCTCTAAGAGAAGTAGAGGTCTCCTTTCCAGTGGATGCTATTATAGCAGGATACTTTAAAGTTGATGCGGGTATTATAGGTTTCCTGGGAAAATGTGAACTGCTGAATGTACACATAGTAGATAAATGGCATTCAACTTACTTGGAGTGCACTTACTGTGAAGTGATGGTAGCCAAAACCCAAGTACAAGCTATAATTGATATGGGCACTCCTGTTAACATTGTCTCCACTATGTTGGTAGCAAAATTGGCTTTAAAACCTACTATAGAACACCGGATGGTGTATGGAACTGCGGGAACGGAAACCACGGTCTCTGAGGGAGCATATAGCGCGCTTCCTTTGTGGCTTGGATCTGTTGTTATCATGGCACCAGCGATAGTATTACCAAATAGCAACTATAATCTGCTGATTGGGACTGCTTTTATGCGACACTATGGGGCTGTCATTGACATTATGGAAGAGACCCTAGCCATCTTGGGACAACGGATCCCCATCTATTTTTCTTCCAGTGGAATGCCAGATGACCCAATCCGCTCTAGTCAAATTAATCTCGCCTATAGCGATGTTGTGATACCTGTAAAATATTGGTGGATGAAGCGGAAGACCTGAACGCTCCCAAACCAGATTTACAAGTACAAAGGGATTCCACTTTGAGCCGCGAATGCTTTTACTATCCCTTCTGGGCATCAGGTCATAATTGGGACAGAGCTTGAAATTGATATACCGGGAGTTCTGTATGGAGAGGTTGTTGGGCCCCATCAATAATCATGACTCAAAACTCATGTAGCTCCTGGGTTACTGTTACCCGGGCAGGGGGAGTAAAAGTGTTGGTAGCAAATCTTCAGAAGGAGGTGATGAAGGCTCAGCGGCACCAAGTGGTAGCTTACCTGAATTTGATCCCTGTCAATATGGTTCAACAGATATTTGACTTTGGTTCTTGGGAAGATCTCGGCTTGCCTTTAAAAACCACCTTCAGCGTAATGACTGTGGTTCCTTGGGAGGCGCTCACTGGTTTATCGGAGGATCAGAAGGACAGGGTGATGGATCTGTTTGGAGAAGTATCATAGCATCTTTGCAACTGACAATCATGACTTGGGTTGTGCTCGCAGGGTTGTGCATCAGGTGGACATGGGAGACCACCCCCTATCAGATCATGGCCTATTCTTTGCTCAAAGGCAGTGGAAGAAGTTGCGTCTGCAGAAATAGATACATTGGTGGAACAAGGAATGTCGGGGCTGTCAAAGAGTCTTTGGGCATCTCTGGTGTTAATTGTCAAAAAGAAAGATGGCTCCAGTTAAATAGTAATCAATTATTGGAAGCTTAACAGCATTATGAAAAAATATTTATATCCGCTTTCATGAATCAATGATGTGTTAGACCAGTTAGGTGGGGACAAGTATTTCTCTGCTATGGACTTGATATTGGGGTACTGGCAGATTGAGTTGCCAGCGGTAGAGCAAGAAAAGAGCATTATAATCACTTCAAAAGGGTTGCTTCATCCTACACGTATGCCACAGGGTTTGTGCAATGCTCCCGCTACGTTCCAGCGGTCTATGGATACTATTTTGGGTTACCTAAAGCTGTCTTGCATTCTTGTCTACCTTGACAATATCAACGTGTTTTCGCGGACATTCACGGAGCATCTTGGACATCTGGATCAAGTGTTCCGCCGCCTGGCTGATGCTAATATCAAGATTAAGCCCCAAAAGTGCCACTTTTTAAGGACAATTGGAATATCTCGGCTTTGTGGTAGACTCCAAAGTACTTAGCCCTCAGCCAGCCAAGGTGGAAGCCATCTGCAAGATGACTCAGCTAAGCAATAAGCGGGTTATCCAGGTGTTCATGGGGATGGTCAGTTACTACCAGCGGTTCATTCCCAACTTCAGCTGTATCAGGGCTCCACTCTTTGAGCTACTAAAGAAAAACGCTGTCTTCAACTGGATGGATCGATGTCAAGCCGCTTTTGATCTATTATGAACCGCGTTGGCTAGTGCACCTGTTTTTAATACCCCAATTTTGAAAAAGAGTTTATTGTGCAAACGGACGCTTCACTTTCTGCTGTAGGGGCTGTGTTATCCCAAAAGGACAATGATGGTGTGGAGCACCCCAATGCATATTGTAGCTGCAGTTTAACTGGGTCTGAATGGAATTACACCATGACCAAGAGGGAGTGTTTAGCAGTAATCTATGCATATAAGTAATTCTGGGTCTACCTTCATGGGGTAAAATTCAAAGTGGTAACGGATCATGCCTCCTTTCGCTGGCTACAGATTCTGCGGGAACCTGAAGGGTGGCTCGCGTGATGGGCTTTAAAGCTTCTAGCATATAATTCTGAGATCATGCATCAACCCAGGGCAAAGCATCAGAATGCTGACTGTCTTTCCCAATTACCCATGGTCGCCATTACAGCGGATGTGGCTGACATAATGTACAAAAAGATGATTGTGGGCAAATATTAAGATGAGCCGCTGACAGTGATCAAAGTGTTAGATGGGCTTAGGCAGGATACCTTCTTGAACAATGAGGAATTATATAAGCAGATGGGGGAATCGATGCTGAGTTTTCAAAACCCTCTGCCCAGCCTGCAATAATTATGGATGCCCATAAAGCGGTAGGTCATGGAGGGTTGAAAAAGATGCTGGAGTTCTTGAAACCCTGCTACTATTGGGAGAGTATGCACTACGATTTGCTTGAGACAGTTGGTTGTTGCCATCAGTGCCAAGTGGAGAAACCATTCCACTGGAAGACCACCTACCAGCTAGTCAAGCCTCAGTTCACATGGCATACAGTTTTGGAAGACGTTGTGGGGCTGCTGCTGACTGGAGAGGACCACTCCAAATATATAATAGTAGCCATTGACTATCTGACAAGATGGGTGGAAGAAAGGGCTATCAAGGATTTGGGGGCTGTCACTACCGCCCAGTCCATCCAGAGTGTGTCATACAGTGCCATGGTTATCCGCAATTTATCCTACCGGACAATGGAACCAATTTCACATCACAAATATTAGACAAGTTGAACGAGCTCATGGCAATCTGTGGGGTCTTTACTACCCCCTACCACCAGAAGCTAATGGTATGGTGGAATGGGTCAATGGGATCTTGGTAAATATTCTACGCAAGCTTGTAAATGAGCGGCCATCAGACTGAAGCACCTTTTTATCCACCGCTGTCTTTGCGTACAATATCAGCTACCACTCAGCAACCAGTAAGAGTCCATTCCAATTGCTCTATGTATGACATCCCACGATACCTGAATTGCTTTACTCCTGTGTAGAGGATACCAGTGGAGTAAGCCCCACCACTATTTGTCTACCTTAATGAATATGCTGATTAATCTCCAAATTAAGGCATATTACACTAGTTTTGCCAAGAAGATTCAGGATCATGCGGCTGACCAATGTAGACGCAGCAGTCTTCCACAGTTCAGGGTAGAGGAATTAGTCCTTTTTCATGACCAAAATGGGTTCATAAGAAGGAACAAGCTTGCCAGAAAATAAAGCAGACCAATTAAGATCACTGAGTTAACTGGGGCTGACGCTTACACCATTAAAGAACCTAGGGGGGTCAAATTATTAAATGGGACATGTGAGGTTCCTTCAATCATACAAACAATAAGAGTCTTATTGTCCAGTCAAGGAGGGGGTAATGTTTTGATTCCAATATGACTGGATGATATTCCTGGGACAGTTAGGGCGGAATACGCCAAAAATGATATCAGACATGATTATTTGAGTGCCTCAAGATGAGGCAATATTGGAATTAATGGGTTTTATTGGATATAATAGGTTTATTAATGGATCGCATTTAAATAAGGCGATGTTGACATTCAACAAATACAAAATAAATCGCCTACAATTATGGGCGATAGAGAATTAAAGAATAACCAGCTGAAACGAGGAGAATCGGTGGAACCAAATAGTCCAAGCTATGAGAGTGGTATTGTCCAAGCCGCTGTAATATAAGCGAGATGGGCGATTAAGAGGAGGTGGTTGTTAAATGAGTTTAGAGTAAGCGGAATAAGAAGAATCTGTGGTATCAAGTATATTAAATAAAAGAGGTTGTGGGAGCAAAAGCTCCATATTTATTTATGAGTTTATTCTGTTGTCTTGAGGACAACGATCATCTTATCATTGGTCCTGATTGCTCAGTTGGTCAAACCCTGTGCAAAATCAGTTGGCGTATCTATTGATACCGCCAATTTCAAAACAACATCCTTCCCTGTTTAAGCCGCCTAGCCTAAGAGATGATAGTTCCTTACCTGAATCCTTCACTCACCTGGGTAAAGGTGAAGGAGGCTCTTGTGGCTGAATTTGGATCTAAGCAGAGTCTACTCAGGGAAAAACAGGCCTTTGTGCGCCTTAGCATGTATGAGGATGAACCACTCCTTGCCTTTGCTGAACGATTTTACCTCGTTGCACAAAGGTTAACAACCTCTAACATGCTCACCCTGGATAATGCTATCACCGCCCTGTTAACTGGTTTAGCTTCTCAGCCCTCTCTAGCTAGGCATATTATCTCAGTGAAACGCCATTTCCAAAATATCCGTTATCTAAAGGAGGCGTTAGTAGATGTTGCTGATTTCCATTCATGTGCAACAAACAAGGAAGATGAAGTGATCCCTCCAGCTCTTACTATTGAAGATTTACCACTAGTTGATCAGTTGAAACCTGCTCCCTGGGCAACCAAAAAAGGCTACCACTCTTTCTTATAAATAAAACCCTGTAAGTCAGTAACAACCATCCGTCCACACCAGCTCCCTAAAGATGCTGTGCCTACCCTTCCAGCTAAGCTGGTAAAGGCGTGCCCTAAGGCTATTCAATCTCCTGTGGCCATCTCTCCTACCTCCATCGTGGCCTTGCCAGTTGTTGAGAATACCCTTGGGGACGAATCTGAGGGGGTTATGATGATTTTGGCTACTATATACTGGGAGCCTTCGCAGAGGTAGAGGTTCCTGATCATTTGAACGCTGGAGGAGTAGCTGAGGCCACCATCCCTGAGGAAACGTACCTCAGTCAAATCCTAGGGTGTCCAAAAGTAACTGACACTGCCAGCTATGGTGATCAATTCTTAGCCAGCTTGATTCAACCTCTTCAGCATGTTCATCCCTTACGATCCATCATGAATAAATACCCTGAGACTGCTAAAAAACCCACATCCACCTTATGGCTCAAGGAGGTCTTAGCTTTGTCACCTAAATTTGGAGGAACGCTCACTAAGGTTAAATTAGTTATTCAAAAGGTCCAAATACTAGCCATCCTGTACACTGGATCCCCAGTCAACGTGATCTCCACTAAGCTTATTAAGAAGATAAAGCTAGTACCTGATTTGGAGTACACGCAAGAATTTGGAACTGCTGGCCTCAACTATACCCGTGCTATTGGGGCATATTCAACCCTTTCATTCGAGTTGAAAAGCTTATTTTATCAGCCCCTGCTGTGGCTTTGGATAACAATGCATATGATATGCTTATCACACTCAGTTTATGATTGAGTATGATGGAATAATCAACCTGAAGCAAGGTTACCTCTCATTACTCAACTATGAAGTCCCGTTAGTCTTATCCAATAAAGAGTCCAGTAAGCACGAATACTCTTGCCTGGTTGAATACCCCCTCTCATCGATACCTTTGTCTTATACCACTTCTGGGCACAATACAAAGAAGCTGCCTGATTCAGTGGATGCTAGGGAAGGTATCCTTTTTTATGCTGCAGATGAGGTTGTTTAAACCTGGTGAACAACGAGTGGTTGACACAAAAGTCACCCTCCATAACCCACATCACTGTTTATTGCACCCTGTTAGTATTGAGGGCGACAGTCCCAGGGAGCCCCTGGTATTACCTGGAATCCTTGATCCAGCCTACCAGAGGCCCATTACGTTGCTGTTGGGGAACCTCACCTCCAAGAATATAGTTTTAAAAAAACACCATAGATTGGCAGAGGTTTGCTAGTCTTTGTGGAGGACATTGAACAAATTCACTCCATTGGTTCCATGATGGATATGGGCCTGCCAACGGACAACCTGGTGTGTACCTTGCCCAACGTCCATATATCAGATGAACTGACCCCGGATGAGCTGGAAAAAGCTCATACTCTCCTTGATGACTATAGTGACATATTCTCCAAATCAGATAATGATTATGGTCACATGAGGGGCTGGTGCCACTTCATTGATGTGGGTGATGCCCATCCCATTTGGTCAAAACCCTACTGCAAGTCCAAGGTGGAGGAGCAGCAAATGAGGACTGAGCTTCATCTTTTACTAGACGTGGAGTTGCTAATTCCTTCACAAAGCCCCTGTTCTTCCCCTCTCTTGCTAATAAAAAGAAAAATGGCGGTAATTGGATAATCATGGACTTCCGCAAGTTAAATAAACCTCACGAAAAAGGATAGCTATTCTATCCCTCATATTGATAATGCCTTGGCCCAACTCTCTGGCTCTAAGTTCTTTTCTGCCATGGACTTAGCTAGCAGCTATTGGCAAATGAATCTATCCCCTGAGGACCAGGAGAAATGTGCTCTCATTTGTAGTGAGGGTCTCTTCCAACCAACCCAATTACCTCAAGGGTTGTGTAATGCCCCTGCGTCTTTCCAGCGCGCCATGGACCAAATCATGCAGGACTTGAAGTTAAGTTGCATCATCGTCTACCTCGATAGCATCACTGTATTTTCAAAAACTTTCACCAAGCATCTTGATCACCTGAAGGAGGTTTTTCAACGATTATGTAAGTCAAATATCAAGTTAAAACTTTCAAAATGTACCTTCTTTCAAAAGCAATTGGATTTCCTCGACCATTCCATTTCTCAAAAATAAATTCAACCACTCCAAGATAAAGTTGAAGCCATTTCAAAAATGCCGCCCCCTAAAAATTTATGGGATACTCAGGTCTTTCTAGGGATTATGGGATATTACCATCAATTCATCCCTAAGTTTGCCCAGCTCAGTGAACCTCTTGTACGCCTATTGACCAAGAACACTCCTTTTCTGTGAGTTTCAGAACAGAAGGCCGCTTTTGAAACACTGGAACAACTGCTACAACAACGTCATATCCTACGGCACCCAGATTATAATAAACCCTTTATCTTGTTTACTGACGCCTCATACTATGCCGTTGGGGCCATCTTAGCCCAGTTGGATGAAAACGGTGTAGATCATCCTGTTTCTTACTTTAGTAAGATGCTGTCAAAGGCTGAACGTAACTACAGTGTCAAGGAGAAGAAGTGCCTTACTGTTCTGTTAGATGTGAAGCACTACTGACCTTTCTTATATGGAACTACCTTCACTGTGGTTACTGACCACGCATCTCTAAAATGGTTACATAACATGAAAGATCTGACTGGCTGGTTAGCTCGCTGGGCTCTAAAGCTCCAGCCTTATGACATGATTATCAAACACTGTGCTGAAACCCGTCACATTAACATTGATGGGTTGAATTGGCTACCAGTCCTTCACTTGGGTAATAAAGAGGCGGAGAGGCCACATGGCCTCTTAATGACCCCCAATGACTGGGAAGATGAGGATGAGCCTGTACAGAAAATGTTAGCCCGACACTCCTGTAACATCAAAGTGGAGAACATGAAGTTGTATAAGTTGGTGGGACAAAATGGCTGCCTTAACTTCGGCCTTCAGAGCGTGTACCTGCTGTCCTAGAAGCCCACTCCACTCTAGGTCATGGAGGGGCCAAGAAAATATATGAGTGAATTAAGGATTGGTTTTATTAGGATGGAGTGATGAAATCTATTGTTGATGTCTTGGAAGCCTACCTTACTTGTAAGAAGCAATCCGTATTCAAGGCTAGGTATCACTATCAGCCAACTACCCCACAACAACCTTTCCACACCATTATTCTAGATGTAGTAGGTCCCCTCCCTCATACTACTATTGGCAACCGTTTTATCCTAGTAGCCATTGACCATTTCACTAAGTGGGTGGAATCAGTAGCTCTTCCTGCTCAAACAGCTAAGGCCACAGCCACCTTCTTACATCATAATATTTTCTCTCGACATGGCTGTCCTCAAGTATTACTCTGTGATAATGGAAAAAACCTCACCTCCAGAGTAGTAAAAATCCTGGCCACCTCCATGGGGGCTCAACAACTTTTCTCTGCTCCATACAATCTATCGACTAATGGTACTGTGGAGAGAGCAAATGGTACCCTGGTGTCCATCCTAAGAAAAATGGCCTCTTCTGATCCACTTCACTGGGAGCAATTCTTAGCCAGTGCCCTTATAGCCTACTAGAGCATTTATTATCGGATTTTAAAAATGTCCCCCATCCATGTCTTGTATGGGCGGGAACCTGGAATACCTGCTCTTTTAGGTAAAAATGTATTCTCCTCTAGAGTTGAGGAACTTGAGAAAGTCATGCGCAGATTATCTCAGCGCATCATCCAACTCTTAGCTGAGGCTATGACTGATCTAGCCAAGATGGTGACTAAAGAAGGGCAGGCTGCAAATGAGCTCCAAACTCCCCTGCCTACATTCCAAGTGTCTGATATGGTCTTATACTACCATAACCGCATCACCCCTAGAAGCGGTAAGCTTGGATCAATATGGGAGGGTCCCTTCACCATCATTTACAAAAGAGGAAATGAATACTCAATTAAATCTTTAGCTACAGGTATTAAATCAATCAATTCCATGGATATTTCCTTCAACCTTATTCTCCCCCCCAACATTCTTGAGGGGGGTGATGTCAGACATTTGCCCTCACAGCTGAAGAATAAGAATGTCCTGGGTTGAATTCAGTCGAGGAGGGGAAATGTCAGCCATTTACATTTTTCCAATGTTATTAAGAGTTCATTTAATAATAATAAAAATGCAAAAGTTGAGGAAATTGGCCAAAAGTCCCTAGCTGATTCTCAGTGGAACCCTGTTAATTGGGGAAATACTAGTTTGAAACCTCTATGGGCATCAATTGAAAAATCCAACAGCCAGATTACTCTGACCTCACAATGGACCATGAAGAAATCATTGGAAGGCACTCCCCAAACCCCAACGAAGTCCTCCAACGCACCTTCTCTGGATCCCCCTTTTATAGGCTTGGCGGGGTTCCCCAAGGTGCAAGAAATTTCTTGGGTGGTGATTGTTTTAAATTCATAAAAATATTACCTCACAGGTACATTTGGTCCAATCAGAATTCCTCCTCCTTCCTTCCTCTTCCCTGAAGCAAGTTCTCATGTTATGATACGCTATTCCGTCATATTTCCTAATTTGGACTAGCTGAAGCTATTCCAAACATATTCCCAAATTCCCCTTGACCCTTGATTTACTTTACATACTAAGTAGTCTGATGTTGAGGGGCATCATTTTTCCCCTTTATTGCGCTTATAATAAAAATCTTAAAAATCCAATTTTTATTAGCGCTCTATTTATTTCTTTAAATTTTTATAAAATCTTTGTTGAATCCAGCAGGCGTCAAGCACCAGTGAGCAAGAATCAGCTGGATTCCCACAACTGCTATGTCCACATAAGTACATTCAGAGTAGTTTTCAGAGGTATTTATTGTATGAATGCTGTGATTGCTGCCTGATTCCAGGTGTGATTTCAGACTTGAGCAAATATCTGGGAAGTTATCTGCTAAGGTCTTCATGGGAATGGCTACTTGTATGTTGTTAAGTGAAGGTAGGTAAGTTGAACATCCGGGTTGGAGGTCTAAATCCTGATCAATAATATGTTTTGCATAAGGTTTTAATACATATGCTTGGGCTTCTTTGGTAGTTTTCAAGGGTTTAGTTGCTTTTGCTATGGCCCAAGTAGTGACCATCATGACATGATTAGCCACAATATGGTGAAGGTTACCTTTGGTGTCATCTTTGGGCTTAAAGAGCTCGCCAGGGTCAAGTGGAATGGTTTGAACATTGGTGAAGTTAGAGCATTCCGCCTCTACTCCACCTGCTCTTTTCCCGCCTTGCTGTCACTGTTGATTTCTAGAGCAACGTTGATCACAGATTTTTTGTCAGACCGTCTGTATCATTGGCTATCAAAATGCCCCTTTTGACCACAGTGGTGGCATGTTATCAGCTCTGTTTGCTGATTTTGCTCGAATTTTTGGTTCATAGTTCAGAAACTTTTCCCCTGGTCAGACATAGTGTTGCTTTTTGGGCCCAAAGATTGTAATTTTTGCTGATCCTTGGCCCAATTAGGGGTATTAAAACTACGGGAACAGCTTCTCAAGCAATTGGTAAGCTCTTGGGTTTTCATATTTCCATTGAATGCAGGTATCATAACATTGTGCAGTTCACAGAAGGGCATAGCTGCAAGTTCCATTGCAATCTTAGTATAGAACTTATCTATTGCGTTGCACCCATTCAGAACTTGTGCATCATGGAAAAATCTGTCCGCAAAGTCCTTAATAGTATCATTCTGCTTAAATTCAATATTAAGAAGCTCTCTTTTTTGGGCTTATAACTTCCCAGGCCCTCCACTGTTTTGTCACTGCAATTTTGGCATCCATATAGGATCAAACATCGCCCAAATAGGACATACAAGATTACAGCTATGAGCATCGAGAGAGTTGATCAGTGCTGATCCTTTTGCATGGTCTGATGCTCCTTGCATTGCTTTTTCAAATAGCTTGAGGAAAGGGTGAACGTTCCCATCCTTATTGAACTTTGGTAAATTCAATGATTTAAAGTCATCTCGCCCTGTTTTGAGCATAGGGGTTGCACTTCTTCTTGAACATCTTGGTGTATCATTGTTTAGAAGTGGCCCTCTTTCCTATTGGGGAGTATCTAGAGTTAGGATAGATGACAGAACTCTAGGCATAGGATGGATGTTTATAATTGGTTTCTGCATCTGTGTTGACTTCTGATGATTCAATTTCGTGATATTTCTCCAAACTACTGGATTCTGATGCTTGAATTTGGCCCTTGGTTGTTTTTCCAACCTGTTTTTTGGCCAAATGGGCAGAGCTTTTTCCTATTTCTCTTTTGTCAAAGCTGGATGAGCACTGGCAGCTTTGCTTTTTGAGGGATTCAAAATCTTTTTAAGGTTTTCATACTCCTCTTTGAATAAAACTTAATTGGACGTTATTCTTTTAATGTCTTTGACCATACTGTCTACTCTGTAATTTGCAGTTAATAATTGCATTCTGAGTTCCCGTTCCTCCTGAGAAATTTCAGTATTTCTGGACTGCAATCTTGACACAACCTTCCAAATTTTAATTAAATCCTCTTTGATCAAGGCATCATCCTCATCCCTATTTGGGATGGCTGGTTTTGCTGCCAGGTCTTCGATGCTTTTGTTCAAAATATCCAATTCATCCTGAACATAATTCTCAAAATCATTGTGCTTTGCATTTGAGTCCAGGTGATTTCTTCAGCCCAAAGTGGCATGTAAGGTGAGTCATTTGTTTGAGATAATAGGAAATCAAAATGAGGTTCCAGTTTTTGAAAGTGGGTATTCATGTCTTGTACCTGTTTTTGTGATAGCCCATGGTGAGCAAGAACTTCTGCAGCTATCTTCAGGAATCTTTCATTTAATAGCTCCTCAAGTGTGCTTTATCTCCCATGAGCTTCATTGGCAAGTCCCATATTATCCACAATTGCTTTTCAGACTTCAGTAAAACTGGAATTTAATTTGTCCAGTAGAGCATTCTGGGAAGATTGCTCCTCCCCTTGCACATGGTAGATTTCTGTGATTTCCAGATTTTGTCTAGCAATGATTCGCTGGGTATGCTTAATTGAAGTTGGACAAAGTTAACCAGGAGTTAGTTAGTTGCTTAACTGTCTGTGAGACGTTTGAAAAGAGATGCCATGGTTGCATCATGGTACTTCAGGCATATCTCCATCTTGAGCGCCTGATCCTCAAGGTAGTATAACAGGTCAAAGGAGGGAGGATTTTTGAAGTACCAATCCTAAAAGCCAGATATAGAGTTTTCAGCATAGCTTTTACGCTTGCAGATGTAAGATCAATTGGGCTTGTTGTATCTGCATGAGCTCCCCCACTGTGATAAGATCCAGGGAGTAAGAGGTACCCACATCAGAGCCTGGGTGGCTGGTATTAAAATAATCTGAGATTCCCTTATCACTATTTTTTCATCTCGTTGTTGCTTTCTTGTCTAGATGAATCTGCCAGAAACTGGCTATGTAATCCATATCAGAGAGTGTCACCAATTTTGAGTGAGCGCCAGTTGTTAAATCCTGAGGATCTCTTACTTGATAATTAAGATCCTGAACGCTTAATTTGGAAGAAGTTCAGCCAATTGATCCTTTATTATACCAGTGGCTTGCGGTATTCTGACCGTTTGGAAACTCACTAGGCGTATTCAAATAGCCCCAACTCTTCTGGTCAATTTCAGGCTTAATTTTCCCTTCATAATTAAGAACTTCTTCCAAGGCAGGCAAAGTTACAAGCTGTGGGTTTGGCACTTCCAGCTTGTTGACACTCTCCAAAGAAAGGATTCTTATAAAAACTAGAAAAGAGATAAAGTAAATTATATCTTTATTAGATGATATTTATTTGATAATTATTCATTAGGCCATGCGCCGGTATTTATACCACTAGGGAATCTCTTGGCCACATTTGAGCATGCAATTTCAACAGATTATTTTCCACCTCAGTTTGACCCTTGAACTAATATGACTGAGACCTATTACTAGGTTTATTGGTGACAAAATACTTTCAAATTGGGAGGATTTTGGGGACAAAAATAACAATAAGAACGTACAAAATTGACCTAGGATTCTCTTGATTTGAGTTTCGTCATACTGCTGACAAAATACATCTGTGAAATTTCTGCGTCAATTGAATTAGATATGCATCCTTAATTGGGACATCAGCAGGCCTCTCTCAATAGCACTAGGTACTCCCATTTGGGCAGTCCATGTGCAAGTGCTATCATGCTGATTATGAAGATCAACATATGAATTTTGCCCTGGGATGGGAAATTGATTATGTTTAACATCTATTTGTCCATGGGATTTGTAGATGTTATCTTCAGGTCAATCCCTGAATAATTTCTTATGCTAAATAATAATATTGGAAGGATGGTTAGCCTGGTGGGTAAAACTGCTTCCACCCTAGTGCAGGTTTTTTTAATACAAGTTTGAAACCTATACTGGCTAGAAAAATTCTCAGTATAATATTTGTCCCAAGGTTGACCCACCTTAAATACTTAAATAATAATATTGGTACTGATTAGTTGGGACCAATTGCCAAGTTTTGATACAGTGACAATCATCCTGAATCTGCAAGTGTATTTGGCCTGAGCTTTTTATAGAATATTCAGATTGAATTGATGTTAGTAGAATTGGCCCAAGCTGTGTGATTGTGATAGGCTTTAAGTTGAGAATTAAATTATTAGCTTGAGCATTGGGAGGATAATACGCCCTACCTGTTGGTTGTCAAATGGTTTATTTCAGGTCAACTATCAGAATCTGACAATTACCCTGTGGGGATGGAGTCCCAATAGTCCAACCTTATCAGAAGGTTGGATTAAAAGAAAGGGTAATGTTAGGCTTCCCGCATAGGACATAAAGCCAGGTGGTGCCTACTACAACTTTTCAGGTAGAAATGGCCAAATTTATTAAAAAAAAACTCCTAATTGCATTTACTTCAACTATCACACTGCCAAGTAATTTGTATATTGAAAGGATCAAACGCTTGAGTATAGAAATCCCACATCTATACCACCAAAATGGCGAAAGTACTCCAAGTAAGTCCCCACGACCACCACCCATTTATTTGAATTCTCAAAATTATGACAGCTTTTAATTTATGACGTACTAAATACAATATTTCAATTTTTACAAGTTATGTTGGAATTCCAAACTTAATTCCCACTTACCTTAAGTGTTTTCCCTGAGAGATCCTTCCAATCTTTATTGAAAGTTGCTTGCAATTGAGTGCCAGACCTCTGAGGATGGAGCGTGCTTCAATTTTAATAATTTTAAAAAAGTTTTAAGAAAGCTAAACTGGGGAGCAGCCGATCTTGGCATGCCCCATTATTTTCCCAACTTCAGTTCTTGCAACAATCCTTGAAATGAACCTCAACAAGTGCAAACCCAGGAAATTGCAACATGAGAAGAAGTTCAATCCATGAGTGGCAGTACCCATGAACAGCGTGGTACCCCCAAACCAATCCATTATTTAAAGGCCAGTGCCCTTACTTGTGAGGGTACTAACCTATTTTATTTTATTTCCCTTTGTTTATAAATAAAGAGATTTCCTCCTACCAAACTTTGAAGTTTTTTCTGTTTTCTGGAGAGCAATTGGAGAAACATGGAGCGCATCATAGCCAACATGTGACCACTGAAATGGTTGAGCCCTAGTTGGATAGAAGGTTATGGGGCCACACTGAAAGCAATTGCTTATTTTCTTTGGTGGTTGATCAGAACTTAAAAGTTTGAAATCAGAGCTAACTTGGCTCCCCCGCGCCTTGCAAAGGGTCCTTGGGAGAAACAACTTTTATATTACCCATAGAGTGAACCCCAAACATGTCCACCTAACCTCAAATTGAATGTAACCTATTAAATTCAATTTTTCTCTGTCAGATTGCAGCTATAATACAGGAGCTTCTAACAGTAACAGATACTTGGATCAGACCCAACTATTATACAAGTGTTTTATATTAGGACATCTAACTAAAATTTTTTTGTATACTTTAATTTCATACTTAGTCTTAAACTACAGCAAAAAAATGCTTTCCTCACTTTACTTTTGTACAAACATCTTTTACTTGGAAACTTTTTATATACACTTGCACGGTTATCATGTCTAAGATTGAGTGTTGATACAGATATGCCACTGAAGCTATCTACAAAAGGCGCAGATCAGGGTTGTATAGTGTAATTAGAAAGTTGTTACTCTTTGATGCAAAACTTAGCTTACTGACCTCCTATGCTTCATTCAAGCCTGTTTTTGATTTGGCTCACTTCAGAGTCATTCTCACATCTAATTAATGCATGATTAGCTTCCCTTTGGCAAGGAGCCATACTCTCGCTGCTACCTACCATACACTCCCTTCATTTTAAAACCATTACCTTTTGATAAAGATAAATTAGCACTCCATCCCTTTATAACCTTATATCTAGTTAGTTTTTTATAGATATATCCAAAGATCATATACTAATGACTTTCCCAAATCACATTTACTGTTATACAAAATTGATGGGCTTTAGGCAACTTTACTAAAATCTCTATCCCTCAGGTTAAGCTTATTGCAGCTAAGCCTATTATAGTAGCTTTCTCATCAAAGGTAAGGTGAGGTCATCCCTATTGCTCAGTAGCGCTTTGAAGTCATAAGCTGTACTTACTTAGTCCCAAAGCTAAACCACCCTCAGTAGTTAAGCTACTTTATATAGCAGAGGGTACCTATAAGGCACCCCACAGCAACTTTGTTGATATTTTTAATATGACCATATTATCCCACCTGATCCAATTATAGGATTTCATATAATTTTCCATTATCACATATTTTTTACGTTTTTCACATAATTTTTTCTGCTAAAAAATAAAATAAGAGAGTCTTATCAGGACTCATCTCAATTATGTTGACCAAATAATTTTAAATACTGTTGCTGATTTACAGCTTTCCATATTTCCAGTCTTTTTCTTACAATATTTGTTATTCATTCTCATAGACACCTATAATTTTAAGTGCATTACTGTAGGGGATTTTCAGTAATTCAGAGGCTTCCTCTATAGTATGCCATTGTTAGATGCCTTAGTGATTAACACTTGGAATCTATCATTATTGATCACAGTTTTTTCTTGATTTGGAATTAAAGTTTTTTTGTTCTGAATTTGGTATTTCTGGGGTGAAAATTTAAAATTATAAAATATTTAAAGCAGAAAAAAATATATGAAAAATAGAAGAAATTATGTGAAATCTTATTTAATAAAACATGCTTATCTGCTGGGGACAAATCCCACTAGTGGATGTGGCAGATATCATCCTACATAATAACTAATGTTTGGTGAATTTTTTTAACTAACATTAAGTAGTCTGCAAATTTTTGATCTGCAAGATCATAATATTTTATTGGGGAAATCCAACAATAAACAAGTAATTAGGTTGTCAATTTTAATATTGATAAATTTAATTGAGTTGTAGTAGTTGATTGGGGTTTATCACAATTGACTAAGGGTATATTGATTAGTTGCTGGGCGCTGACAACTGTGAAAATTGGGAGCTGGTAGTTAATCAACTTCCTCCTTTGAAATGAGCACCAATATTTAAACTTGAGACTTTGATCTTTTTGGATTATAACTCCTTTCAGCTCCCAAGGCTTTCTTGGCAGGTTCTTTATATGTGCACCAATGATCATTGATAAATATTATTATGTATACTTGGGTGATTGATACTAGTATGTAGGCTAGCATCCAGTTAAGTAGTTCATGACCAAATATTTCTCCTTTCTGGATTCTCCTTTTAATAGGTGCAACGATTCTTTAACCCACTGTTGAAGGTAATCAACGCTCCAGATAACAAGGGAATTCTTCTCCCTTCAACTCCTCCTCAGAATTGGCAACTTTTGGATGACAACAACAACAGAACTTAACCTACTAACAGAAGGTTCAGAGGTTCTAAGGGAACTTCTACCCTTAAGACTTGACTTCTAATTCTGACTTAGAGGTATCTCCTTGGACTTATCCAGCAATTATAGTTTAGTGGCCTTCTTGGTGCACATCTATCCCTTCTTCACTCTTATGCAGCAGCTGTGGAGAACTTGACATTGGCATTTAGTACAGGGATTTTCCCTTCTACACTAATTGCAAGAGTAATCAAAAATATACCAATTATATAATAAATTAAAAATTTGTTATCTACAAGAATTTGCTTTATTATTAAATAATTTTTAAGGGTATATATAGGGGATTTGGTGCCCAACTATTCTATTGGTGCCCCAATTGAAGATGGCAGCTGTTGCTGATGAATTCATCCTCCAGGGTAGCATGAAATGATGATCTTCCTCGTTGAGTTGGTCAGGTTCTCTCCCCTACTCAAATGCACCCTTCTCTTGATTGAAATAAAGGATATGATTCAACACCTTTATTCAACCCTAGCAATTTACCCTTATCAGGCTAGCACCCTGCTTAGGTAATGGTACTCTTACCCATAACCAGCAGGTCATGATATCCAAAAGGGTAAATCACCAGTTGTTATCAAGGCAGCATTACTTGCCTAGCAACTGATAAATCCCTTAGTCAATTGGTGATAAAACCCAATCAACTTCTATAAGCCAATTTAATTATTAAATGAAATCAATAACTTAATAGCTTGTTTATTGTTGGGGATAATTTCAAACAAAATATTATCACTCTGGCAGATCAAAACCTAGCATACTGATAAATATGTTGGGGATAATTCACTAATAATAGTCATTGTATATAAAATAATAACTTCAATATCCACTAATGGAATGAATCCTTTAGTGGACAAGCAGACTTATAATCTTGGTTAAGTGGGATAATTTAGTTATAAAAAAATTCCAACAACAATGTTTAATATCAGCAATAGGCAGTTTGACTTTTTAGGCAATGCAACCTGTTGATAATGGGTAAAGGGTCTCATTACCTAAGTAGGTTGCTAGTTTAATGGGATTATTCCACTGGGTTGGATGAAAGTGTTGATATATACTACCTCCAAACTAACCTATAGCAGATCATTATCTAGCCTGTGGTAGATCCTGACGAGGTGGATAGATGAATGGAAGCCTCACTTATTATCGAAGCAGTTCTTGAAGGCTTAATTCAGTGGTGACAGCTGCCATTTCTAATTGGGGTGCCAGCAGAAGAGTTGGGCACCAAATCCCCAATATATTTCCTTATCAATTATTTTAATAAAGCAGAAACTGAGATACTCAAATATTTAGCCTGTTATAAATTTGTTGTATCATTTATTACTCTTGAGAGGAGAGTTGAGGGATCAGATATCCTTTGGCTAGATATTGTTGTCAAGTTCTCTAAAGCTGCTGCATAAGAGTGAAGAAGGGATAGATGTTCACCAAGAAGGCCACTAAACTATAATTGCTGGATAAGTCCAAGGAGATACCTCTAAGTCAGAATCAGAAGTCAAGTTTCAAGATTAGAAGTTTTCTTAAGAACTGCTGAACCTACTGCCAGTAGGTTAAGTTCTATTATCATCCAGAAGTTGCTGACTCCAGAGGAGGAGTTGAGGGGTTAGGAATTCCCTTATCTGGAGAGTTTATTAGTACCTTCATCAGTAGGTTGAAGGAAGATTGTACCCATTCTAAGGAGAACCCTGAGCAGGAGAAATATTTGGTTATGAAAAGCTCAACTAGATACTAGTTTTCATACTAGTATTAATCCCCCACATATTTTATCACTTTGTATCAATAACTATTGATTGCATATACTAAGAACCTATGCAGAAATCTAGGGAGCTGAAGCGAGCTATAATCCTGATACACAGCTCCAAGATTTTAACAGCTTTTTCCAAAGGTTAGGTAGTTTGGGTTACCATTACATATAAAACTTGGCTGTAGATAATCACCTTAACAACCTATACTTTATCACTGATAGTTATCCGGTGCTTAAACTACTATGGTGGAAGGTTAGGAACTCCGTTCATAGCAAGGTAACCAGACTTGACCCCGTTAAACTAAAGGTGGAGGATAATTGTAAGTGGATCGGATCATACGATTTTAAAATCGGATGGGTACGGAGTTTGGATGGGTGGATCGGTGCATGTGGTTCCATGCTTCAGGATATGATAACCTGGCAGTTAAGTGTACCCTTGCCGGTGTGAGTTAATTAGCCCAAACCGATTCGCTGCATTCGCCGGTATTGATCCCCACAACGTAACTTCCCTGAGGCTCAAAGTCAACTTAACCTAAGGTGGTCCATCTATAAGCTATCGATGATGAATAGTTTAAGCATAGGTTGATGGAAGAGTTCTAAACCTTAACCGGATAGTTAATCCAACCTCACTTCCAGATGGGCTCAGTTTGTAGCGTTGACAACGGTAAGGTGATTGGCATTAAACCAAAGTTATGCGATCGGTGAACCCCAATAACGTGTAGGTTGGAATAGCGCAAGTCAAAGTAACCCCGTTTATATTAACTGGCCTAAATAAATCCCTCACTGAACCTAAACCATGAGCTCCAGATATGATCGCCCCTCCTGGTGACATGTTCCTATACGGGAAATGACCTATAAACTAAAGGCAGGTAGGGATGAACCCTAACCATTAAGTACATGGCCCCAATGGTAAGCGATAGAGAACGATATCCAAGGTAAAGTTCGACCTACCAGAATAGGATCGGAATCCTTACACTTGGGTTTAAGCTCATCTGGTTGAGTTTAACGTTAAAGGTTAAACCTACGTCATCCGAAGGTTTGGGTTAAAAAAGTGAAGTTGGCTTTCCTTTGAATCTACCTTTTCGTCCTTATAAGTACAAAACTAAATATAACCGAAGGGGTCGTTACAACCCTCCTTTACATCATCAAAAATTTACCTCATCTTATCTATAAATTAGTGAAGGGATACACGCCAAGCATGAAGTTAATGGATCCAATTCTCTAAACCCGAATGACCTTATAATTGAATAACCTTACATCCTCCAAGGTTGATACCAAAACTCCAGATCAAACCCAACAATTTCGAAACGATTCCAGGTTAGCAAGTGAACCAACATTCAACCATTTCAGAAATAATCCTCACCCCTGAAGCATCATGGGTTCGGAATATTTTTTCATGCAAATGCATTCTATCTTATATGGCGTCAATGTTTTCACCCAGGGCTAGGTTATGATCAAAGCCCATGCGCTGCGATTGGATTATACGTTGGAAGGTTAAAAGATACCAAAGTCTATATTTAATTCCAAAAGGTGTACTTTAGGAACGGATCCTTGGTCAAACCATAAAGCTACACAGTTTTTAGTATAGGGGGTTCAGGCTTTAACATGTGTTTTGGGTACCCACGCTCCTCAACAGGCAAGGCTTCTTAAGACAATTGTAGTTGGGTTGGCTAACAAACACACTGCGACATCGGGTATGAAATGAAACTTGAATGGCTACCATCGGCGAGGGGAACGCGAGGCAAAGTGGGCGGATCTAAACGACTTATTCGATGGCGAGCTCCCTAGTCCGTTTGAGATACTTGGCGAGGCACATGTGGAGATCTTGCTGGATAAAGGCTAGGATGACCGAGTTTATAAACTCGAGGAAGCGCTGGATCCGGGCCAGCAGGGGGTATAGGCGGGGTCGGTAATGGCTTTGCTGGCGAATCGGACGTACCAGCCCTCTAAACTATCAGACGTGACCTCAAAGTTTAAAAAATACCTAGGAATTTACACGAGTCGATAAACTTGACCAGCCAATCCAGGTAGGCCGAGTTATCCTCGCTATAAGATTAGCGCCGCTAAAATTAGAACCTACACTTTATCTTTTACGTAGTTGGCCTGAAATCTCTCGACCGACTTGGAGATTCGGTTGGCGAAGGAGAACAGGGCGGTGGTGGCCGAATTCTAAACGGCTTAGGGATGAACCAAAGCAAACGTACCTGGCTGCGCTTAAGGGGTGGGATAAAACTGAGCTTGCTGGCGAGCGCGTGATGGGTATTGAGGGTGAGGGCCTCGAGGTCCTCCAACCCCTGGCGAACGCCGAGCACATCATCTACCCAGTGCTCCCTTAAGCGGCACAGATAATCGTGCAGATAAGCCAACGCCTGCAGTTTCACCTCCGACCCGGGAATCCGGATGCCCGGCTGCCTCCTGTTCGCCAGTTAAAACGAATCTCAATAAACTTGCCAGATGTGCGGGTGGATAAAGTTGCGTTTAGACCCCAGGAACCCACCGACGGTTATGGTGTCCCGAATACACGCCAGATGCCAGAGTGGCCGGAGCAGCCCTATGGATGGGGGCGGTTTCCATGCCTACAGATTAAGATTCACGGTAAATTTTCAGCATACTGGCTTCGATTGGATTTCCTCCCGCCCAATGATTTGAAACAGGGTCTGGTTGTTCCTACAAGGCGTGAGGATGGGCGACTGGGGTGATCCTGTAGCTGGGCTTGGCTGCTCATTAAACCGGCAGATATCGTCCGTCTGAATCGAGAGTTGAAGCCCTTTAAAAACAATGCCGGTGCGGTTCATAAAGTCCGTTCCCGGCGGTTGGGCTTTGTCTAGGAGAAGTGAGTACGTACAACCAAATATAGATTACCATCAGTAAGGAAGCGTGCAGGGGATGGAGCTTCCCCAATAGCATGGCATTGGGCGGAATTATCCAGCGAACTTCCCAACTCCAAATCCGGTGCCGAGGTGGGTTCAGTACTCGACAGCGAAAGCGATGTGGCGTTGGATGGTGAAGAATAGAATAGCAGAATTTCATCAAAGCCCCAACTCGAACTAATATAACGGGAGTCTCGCCAGTTTGGGGTGTAAAAATCGCCAAGGGCTGAGTAACCTTTATCCGATGCGTGGCCCTTGGTAGCCGACTCAGGGATTCGAGCTGATCTAGAAAGGTTGGGCATGGAGGGGTTATGAGTTAGCCTGGGTTTCAGCCTTGTGAGTGGCTTCGGTCCAATTGAACTCGTATTCCCAGCTTTTTGAGCAGCTAAGGATTGAAAACTCTCTTCGGTTTCAGGGATAGAGTTGAGGTCGAGAGGTCTTCTGGGCTCCTGCTTCTCTTTAAGTCGATGCGGCATACCCGCCTCGTTCCTGCTAGATAAAGGATCGGGCTGCGTGGGATAGAAGCAACGCCTGTTCTCGGAAGTGGTCTCGTCGGGGTTGGATCTGATACGCCGGGAGAACCTCGACCAAGCTACTGGTTCACCAGAATCTATTTTCAGCTCGGGGCGAAGATTCCGCTCGGGGCTTAAACTATTTAGGCCGGAAGACTTTTTCAAGGGTTTGGCGAGAGAGAGATTAGGTGGGGCCAGGGAAGGCCGTCGCATCGACGTTTGGGGACTGAAGGTGGGAAGATTTGTAAATGAGTCGCTACGTAAGCGCCCAAGTCTAGGCGTTGCGGGAACGCTTTTTAATAGAGTCGAATCATCTTGTGCCTCAGCATCTTGTGGTGCAGTTCCTGGATTATTGGGGTTGGCTGACACCTCTGGGCTTGGATATCTAGCAGTTGGCGAGGGTTCAAGGTTCTGCTGAGTCAACTTGGACCTTATAAAGGCCAACCTCTTGGAGTATCTGTGATGCTAAGGTGGAAGGCAACGCAATTAGCAACATGGGGATGAAATTCTAGAGCGCAATACTTACAACGAAGAGCACATCAGAGACATCTTTAGAGTCCGCCACCTCAATTATACGCTTGAAATGAGAACAAACCTCGCTATACGCCGCAAGGGCCTCTTCCAAGCGGTGGTCCTTCTCCAATTCTAGGGCGATCCGGGCTAGCTCGGCCGCCTTGTTCATCATGGCGCGAGTACGTTTTTGAGTGTTGTCCATCATGATCTCGGTATGAATCCAGTGCGCATTGGGGAGTTTACGAGAGATTGGCAAGTTAGGGTTGAGCATTGGGGTTATCGGGATATCAATTGAAAGCAAGCCGAGTAGGAAACAGGTAAGCTAGAATTGGTAAATTAATTGGTATTACCGAAGCATACCCCAATGGAAACTTAAATTGGGTGAAGGCAGTAGCTTTACCAACTTAAAAGCTTACCATCTGCAACCTTCTTGGCCCCCTGCGAATGGGGTCCACTCCTGGCAGATTTCGTCCCAGGGTTTTTCAACCGAACCGATTCTGAATGTTGAGCCAAATTTACCCGAAATGACCTCCTCAAATTTCCTAACCCTGCCATCTACAAGGTACACAACCTTTGATTGGATTAATCCATCCAATAGTTGATAATCATCGATTATCTTACAACTAATAAGGGACTAATAAGGCATAATTTGTTAAACCAAAGCTAAATTTAAATCCAATCATTAATTTATGGCCACTGAATCCTTTATTTATTTATAACCTTCTAAAGGTATGCGCTTTATACTCACCCTAATTTTTATATTCATTTTTTGATTATTGCAATAAGGTTTAATAATGATCATTTCAATAGGCGGGTTCGAAATGCTAGGGTAGGGTAATCTCGAAGCGGTGGTATTCGATTCGGATGATTCGTTTCAAATTAGGTTTATAACGAGTCAAACCACGTATCGATCCCAATCCCAAAATGGTTGTGAAATTTTTATCTCAACCGACCTTGTTTTATAACCTTAAGAACCCAAGATCCCACCATCAGCTTAAGCTAAACTTTTCAAAGCAAATTAAACGCTCGCTGGTAGCACCCCTGATTTGATGCCGTAACTATGCTTTAAGGATACAAACTCGAATCAGCTCGGCTGCAACAATCCTCAACATGGTGTGCGTTGAGGGGTACATTCCACTGCAACTTTTAGGATCACTACTTCGAATTAAAAATCAGATTCTAATGGTTTGAGCTCCGATATTGATTTTTCGCTAGAGCTCAGTGAAATGCGGCCCTTGACCTACTAATCTCACGCGTCTAGCCTTTTTTGTGTAATACGACACTATTGGTAACAGATTTAGATTTATGGTCACCTATACTCAATACCAAACTTTAAATTTATGCACAGATGTGAAACCTTTAGGTCCCAGGACAGGCTTGCACCACCTTTTAGCCAGCTGGGCAGGAGAAAAGCCCTAATAGTAACTTCTTCAGGCAGATAGCTTCCTGCTCTGTAACCTGGTACATTGGCACATTCCCAAAATAACCCGATGGAGGTCCTTTCCCCAGTAGCCTTCTTCTGTCAGCTCCCAGATAAACTACCTGGTACACTTAACCTGAAAGTCAAGTGGTAAATAAAATAATAATCCTGTAATTGAGTAGTCAGCTTGAGGCTAAAACTTATTGTTGGGAAACATCCAACTATAGTGCTTATTTCCTTGACCCATTGGAGAAACCCTCATGAAACCCTCCAATTTAATAATAACAATATTGGTGTGATGATCTAGCTGGCCAAAACAAAGATCAAGTGCAAACTAACCTAGCCATCAATCAAAAGGTTTTCCAAAAATATGAAGCCTCTTTTATAGGCTTTGAAGGGCCTGAAATTTCCATTGACAGAGGCTGTTATATACCCCCCAAATGCCAAATAATCTACCAGCCAGTCAGTATGATGCCAGAGGACTTTTAAGTATAAATAATTTCCCAAACAACTATGAGCAAGAAATTGCAGATGATGCCTTATAGGAATCCCTTTTATAACCTTAAGTGAGACTGCCTATGATGGGAGAATTACCAAAACTTTATCTGAAGAGAGTTTACCCATTTGTACAAAGCTGAGCAATGCCAATATTACTAGTATAGAAGTGAATTAATTTCATAAGCTCTATCAATCAAGACTACCAATATACTAAGCATCTGTAACAGCTACAAGGGTCATAAGGATACCAGGAGCAAACAGAGCAGCTGCCACATGGTCAAAAGTAGGCTGAATTCTATAAAATTAAAAAAAGCCCAGAAATTCCCAGCGAATCAAAGAATTAGACCCCACTGGGCCTGAAACTAAGCAGCAGATGCACAATTACATTATGAGAAAAACTTGATTTGATATAAATCAGGCCCTACTTTGTCACCATCAACTTTACAAATACTATATACACTTTTCTATGGCCATATCAATAGAGTAATATTGGAGTGAAAGGCAAGTTGGTAGGGCATGTCAGGAAGTTGATATGACTGGATGATATGCTACCCATATCAGCGGATTGGTGGGGGATCGAGATGAGTCTCAAGATTTATGAAAAAGGGATACACAAATTATAATTAAGCAAAATGATGACCATTTGCCAAATTGAGGAGATTTATGTCAAGATTTGATATGAACAAGAGTAATTTGAAAAGGGAAGAAGAATAGAAGATTACCAAGCTGAGGATGCATCCAGCTGGGAAAACTGAGGTATAAAGAGTCTCACTGAAGATTAAAGGTGGTAGTCTTTTTATGAGGGAAAAGGGAGCGCAGAGAAGTCTGCAATTTATATTAAAATAAAGGTAGAAATAAGGGGCAATAGCTCCATATATATTTTATCAAGTTTTATTAAGAAGTTGGTGATCCTCATATTGTCCGATCTGGTTGCTCAGTGGCTAATACCCTGTGCAAAACCAACTCAGCGAAATCAAGTCCAGACGCTGAGAATTTAGTAGTGGTGCTCACTACAGCGGGCCACTAAGCAACTGTAGTTTTGTTAAAAAGAACAATTAAAACACAATGATGAGTCCTCATTCATTCTGACATAACTTGATCAGATTCTGGCACAGTATGCTGAAGAAGCCCAGGAGGCACCTAACCCCAAACTGACATTATTCACCGTTACTGAACCAGGTAATGATGAAGTTATGATTAATTTGTAATTTGAAAATTGCCTTGAGCTGATGACCAACCAACAAGGACACTCCACAAATTTAACTCCCCAAAAACTGAGAAATATTATGGAATGGCTGTTGCACAGGTATCACCTATATGAGGATGAGACTGAGGAAAATGCCCTGAGTTTATTCTATAACCAATGCGATCAAGAAGATTGGTACACGCTGTACATGTCTTATTTGGATGCAACTACCATGGGGTTAGCTCACCACCTCAGTACCCACAGAATTGAGGAGTATTTAGTATTGTATGTGCAACCTTCAATTTGCCAGCTACTGTGTGTACTGGCTTGCCATAATATTGAAATTGGGGATGTATTACAGTTCATGCAAGCACAGCAGCATGATACTCACCTCCTGATTGACTGCCTTGATCATTCATTTTCAGAAATACAAGGGGTGCTAACACAGATGGATCATCATGTTGGGAACATATGCCATCAATTGGACATTCTGGTACCACAGTTAAATTCAGAATTACCTCGAGTAATAAGAGAACTGCTGGATCAGCATGGCCTATCAGCGGAGTGGATTCAGGATGTAACAACGTTGGGGAATAATACCAAGTGCTTTATGATGGAGCTAGCTGAATGGGCGGAAGCTCTTGAAGCCATGATTGCCCAGCTCAAGGAAAATATGACCCTGATGGAAAAACAAGTGGCAGCCCAAGTTGGCTCTCTATCAACAGAATTAAACCAACTTTGTATTGAATGGAATACTCAGCAAATGACAGATAATGCACTTATCCTTCAATCAACATCTACCAAATATCTCCAGCTTATTCATTGAGTTCAACTGGAAGTTGTTAGTCAGGCTGAGCACCAACAAGCCTTTTCTATTCTGATTGGTGAGACAAGATGGTATGCGTACATGCAAGGGTACCTTGATACCCTTCAATGGGCCAATGAGGAATTGGTACAGGAATGATCCTCCCTTGTTAACCAAATAAATGATGCCAACCAACGAGTGGAAAATGCTAGTCAACAGAAAACCCACCTGCAGAATATAATCAAAGAAGTTCTTTTGCAATTACAAGCTGTGGAACAGAAAATGAATAAAGAAAGGGAATTTCACTAGAAATTGTAATATCAGTATGAAATATCGCAACAGGAATTCCAGGATGGACAGTGTAAATGATATATGGTTAAAGTGGAGCAGTTGATCAATGAACAGTTTTTGGGGCATACCAGAGCTGGGGGGAATGGGGCAGTTAGTGGTGACTCAGGGGAAGAATGCTATGGATCAGCAAACAAATATCCCTTGGGTGGTATAATGGACCCCCCACATGACACCACTTCTCCCAATTCCTTTTTGACAGGTTCAAGTTCATCCAGCTGGCTATATGATAATGCACAAAGTGATGGTTCCTATAGTCGCTCCAAAGAGAATTTGCCTGCCCCTTGCAGCAGAGCCCTAGAGCAAAGCAAATTTATTTGTATCGAAAAATTACCTCCTTTCAGTTGTGATGGGAACCTAAATGGTTACTTTAAATGTTTCAAATTCGTTGTGAAAGGGGCTACAAATCAATGAAAAGCAAAATTGTTGCTGTCTGCTTTAGATGTGGAAAGCGCTGATCAAGTGACCTGCTATCTTCCAAATAGCTTGGTATCTTATGCACAAGTAAAAGCAATTGTTATCCGGCTGTTTGGGGGCGCTACCAAGATGTCCCAACGGAAAGCTGATTTTATGACTATACAATTTTACTAAAATGAGATCCTGTCAGTATTCGCTGAGTGGTTTTTGGAGGAAGCACATGTCCTACTTGGAGCTAACATTTTAACCACTGAGGATATTGGTATAGTGATGATGGCAGCTGTTAAACCATATTGGGAACTACATAATGCTATGTCTCATGTATTGGATGGGGATAATGGACTTATTTGAATCATGAATGCCTTATGTCGACTCTCCGCCACAAACAGCGCCCCCAACATAGTCCAAAAAATCTCTGTTGCCCCCGCTCCAACCTTTTCAGGATATAGGCCGCAGCAACTGGGTTATCAGCCACTGGAACTTATTCATCCCTCATACAAGTCAGTAGACCCTTTTTGGCCTGTGTACGCTTCACCAGTTTGTCCACGCCCTTAGAACCTTACTGGCAACTTTTGACCTGGTCCTTCCACCCCAAACTTTATATGCAAACCTTTTATGAACACTTGCTTCTAGTGCGACAAAGAGGGCATTATGCAGCCAATTGCCTTAGCAAACCACAAGTGTATGCAATACCAACTAAGATAGTAAAGCAGGGAAAAGCTTGAGAAGAGTAGAGACAGGACGCTCTATCTCCACTAAGTCCAATTCACTTGTCCCTAATAAATACCCAAACATCTTTTTGGGTAGAAATTGAACCTCAATTAGATGATTTGTTATACCAGCAGCTTTTATTGGATACCCCTGCTTCCGCTTCCAGGAGTAAAAGTTCACCCCATTGGCCCAAGTTCCGCCAAGATGTGCAGAAGCCATATGCATGGCAGATCCTGGAACAGACTGGCACCAGCAACGCGGATCCTTTGCTGAACGTCGCCCCTTTAGTAGGGGTTAACATTGCCATTCTAGTGGAGAAATTCACTAGTGAGTATCCTCAGGTCAGCAAGGGCCTTTTTCCTTTTTGAGTAACACAATTCCACTGAACATACAAGTAATAAACACTGATGGTTTTTCTTACTCAGAATGGACTTACTGTGACATTTTCGTTCAGAACAAAAATCCGCGCTTTCATAGACATGGGAGCACCTGTGAACATAGTCTCCACCCGGTTGGTAGCCAAACTTATGTTGAAACTGGATGTGGACCATTGAGTAGTATATGGGACTGTGGGAACGCACAGCACTGTGTCTGAAGGAGCATATAGTGCATTGCCATTATGATTTGGGTCAGTCCAGGTGTCCACTCTGGCGGTGGTTTTGCCAAATAACAACTATGATATGTTAATTGGCGCAGCTTTTATGAGGAAATTTGGCGTGGTGATAAATATGGCGGAGGAAACTCTTACTATATTGGGCCAATAGATTCCCGTATTTTTCTCTTGTGGAATCATAATGGATCCAGTTCACTCCAGTCAGATCAATCTAGCATACAGCGATGAAGTGATTCCTGTTCAATATTGACAACTGAGTCAGTGGACCAGGATCCTCCCCAACCAGATATACAAGTACAAAGGGATTCCGCTTTGGGCAACGTGCGCTTTGAGCCTACCATCTGGATACCAGAGCATAGTAGGGACTGGGCTTGAAATCAATGTCCCTAAAGGGCTTTACAAAGAAATTATGGCGCCTCACCAGCACTCACAGCTTGAACCACATGTGGCTCCAGGGTTGCTGCTATCTGGGAATGGGGAGGTGAAAGTGCTGCTTGCAAATCTACAGAAGAAGGTAATAACAATCCGTTGGCACCAAGTGGTGGCTTACCTACACTTATTCCCTATAGAGGAAGTTAGCCATATTCATGATTTCAGCTCATGGGAGGATCTCAAACTACCAGCTTGCTCATTTTTCAGTGTGCTGACTGTGGTTCCTTGGGAAGCTCTAATAGGATTGTCAGCGGAACAGCAAGATAAGGCTATGGTATTATTTGAAAAGTATTGGGATATTTTTGCAAATGACAATAATGACTTGGAGTGCGCTCAAGGGGTGGTACATTAAATAGACACGGGAACCCTCCCATTCAATTGTGACCTATTCAATGTTCAAGAGTGGTGGAAGAGGTTGTCTCCAACAAGGTGGATAAACTTTATTGAGAAATTATTGCTGGAGCCATCAAACAGTCCATGGGCATCTCCTGTGCTCATTGTAAAGAAAAAGGATGGCTCAAATTGAGTGGATATTGACTATCACAAACTCAATAATGTAAAAAAGAAGGATTCCTACCCTCTTCTGCGGATTGATGATGCGTTAGACCAATTGGGTGGGGCAAACTATTTTTTCACCATGGATCCGATCTTGGGGTACTGGCAGATCGAATTGCCATTAGCATACTGGAAGAAATGTGTGATCATCACCTCAAGAGGGTTGTTCCAGCCGACTCACATGCTACAAAAGTTATGTAACGCCCCAGCTACGTTCCAGCATGCCATGGATACGATTTTAGGTGATTTAAAGCTGTCCTGCATCCTAATTTACCTTGATAACATTAATGTGTTCTCGCAGATGTTTACAGAGCACCTGGCCCACTTGGAGAAAGTGTTTCAGCACCTCGCTGCCACTAATATCAAAATTAAGCCTTGAAAGTGCCATTTCTTTAAAGAACAATTGGAATACCTTGGGTTTGTCATGGATTCAAATGGGCTTAAACTGCAGCTGGCTAAAGTGGAAGCAATAGGCAAGATGACTCGCCCAGGGAATAAGCGGGACATTCAGGTGTTTCTGGGGATGGTTGGGTATTACTGACAGTTCATTCCCAATTTCAGCTGCATTGGGGCCCCACTTTTCAAGTTGTTAAAGAAAAACGCTTCTTTCAATTGGATGGAATGATGCCAGAACGCTTTTCAATGTATTGCAGAACTTTCAATGTATTGCAAAGCGCGTTAGCAAGCGCACCCATTTTGCAATATCCCAACTTTGACAAACAGTTCATAGTACAAATGGATGCATCCCTCACTGCTATAGGGGCAGTATTATCCCAGAAGGATGATGATGGTGTGGAACATCCTGTCACATTCTGTAGTCAAAGCTTGAACTGTCATGAACGAAACTACACCATAACTGAGCGGGAGTGTCTAGCGGTGATCTACGCTTACAAACAGTTTTGGGTATATTTGCATGGGGTAAGATTCCAAGTAGTGATGGATCACGCTTCCTTGCTCTGGCTACAGAATCTTTGTGAACCGGAAGGATGGCTCGCATGTTGGGCTCTGAAGCTGCAAGCATATGATTTTGAGATTTTACATCAACTGGGAGAAAAACATCAAAACGCAGATTGTCTTTCTCAGTTGCCCATGGTCGCTATCATGGTGGATCTAGCTGATATAATGTACAAAAAGATGGTGGCGAACAAATACCAGGATGAGCCACCACAGGTGATCAAGGTGTTAGATGGACTTAGGGAGGATACCTTCATATGAGGGGAAGAACTATATAAGCGGATCAGAGACTTGATGCTGAATTTTTCTAAGCCTTCAGCTAGACCCTTGATAATTATGGATGCTCATCGGGCTGTAGGACATGGAGGATTGCAGAAAACGCTAGAGTTTTTGCAACCCTGATACTTCTGGGAAAGCATGCATTATGACATATTGGAATTGGTTAGCTGTTGCCATCAGTGTCAAGTGGAAAAGCCTTTCCACAAGAAAACCACCTACCAACTAGTTAAACCCCAGTTTGCATGGCACACCATTTCCATTGATGTAGTGGGACCTCTGCCAACTAGTGCCAATTGATCCAAGTATATAATCGTTGCCATCAATCATTTGACATGATGGGTGGAGGCCAGGGCTATTAGCAACTTGGGCGCGGTCACCACTGCCAAGTTTATTATGGAGTGTGTTATACAGCGACACAGCTGCCCACAGTTCATTCTGATGGATAACGGAACCAACTTCACTTTGCATATCCTGCCAAAGTTAAATGAGTTGATGGCGATTCGTGGGGTTTTGACCACCCCCTATCATCCAGAATCAAATGGGATGGTGGAGCAAGTCAACGGAACCCTAGTGAACATACTCCACAAATTGGTAATGGATTGGCCCTCAGAATGGAGTGCCCTTCTACCTACTGCTGTGTTTGCTTATAATATCAGCTATCATTTGGCCACTGGTAAGAGTCCTATTTCAACTGCTGTATGGTTGACATCCAGCTCTGCCTGCCTTGCTATATTCATGTGTAGAGGACACTGGTGGTGTGAATCCTCAGCGATATTTGAATACACTTATAGATACACTGATCAAGCTGCAAATGGAAGCCTACTCCACCAGTTTGTCCAAAAAGATTTATGATCAGGCGGCTGATCAGAAGCGCCGGAGCAGACTTCCATTGTTCGCTGTAGGAAACTATGTTTTATTCCATGACAAGCACGGATTTGGACGAAAAAACAAGCTCTCCAACATTTGGGTTGGCCCATTTGAGATTATTAAGAAGACTGGCATGGATGTCTACATTATTAAGGAACCCGCTGGGGGTCAGATTATCAACTGAGTCCACGCGAAGTTCCTCTGAGCATATAAACAGTAAGAGCCTATCATCCAGTCAAAGGGGGGTAAATGTTGGGAAGTTGATATGACTGGATGATATGCTACCCATATCTGGTGGATTGGAGGGGATCGAGATGAGTCTCAAGATTTATGAAAAAGGGATACAAAAATTATAATTGAGCAAAACGATGACCATTCAGAGAATCAAGAGTATTTATGCTGAGATTTTATACAAATGAGAGTAATTTGAAAAGGGAAGAAGAATAGAAGATTACCAAGCTGAGGATGCATCCAGCTGGGGGAACTGAGGTATAAAGAGTCTTACAGAAGATTAAAGGGGTAGTCTTTTTATGAGGGAAAAGGGAGCACAGAGAAGTCTGCGATTTATATTAAAATAAAGGTAGAAATAAGGGGCGATAGCTCCATATATATTTTATCAAGTTTTATTAAGAAGTCAGTGATCCTCATATTGTCTGATTTGATTGCTCAGTGGCTAATACCCTGTGCAAAACCAACTCGGCAGAATCAAGTCCAGACGCAAAGAATTAACATGATTACCAACCTTAAAGATGTGGGTATGATCCCACCCTTTTGAGAACTGATTATGGTGCCAACCCAAAGTTTCTAGTGGCAGTTAGTAGGTTTAACAACGCAAACAACTTACCCACAATATAAGCATAAAAGTTTAAGCCTGATCTGGAGATGGATGAAAAATATTGATGGAGGTGACCCTTTTAGGTTTCAAACCAAATTTATTCTCTTTATTTTGTTTTGGTGATGTCCATCCCCCAGTCAGCGTGCTTCAAATAGATATAATCAATAAAGTAACATTTATCACAGAATCTGCCTTAATATTGCCATTTTGTTCGGTACTTGTAATATCAAGTATAGTTATATGATTATAAGGTTTGAAATTCGCCTACCTGTTGCCTACAGAGATTGAGAGAGTTCTGATGTGCTTGGAGTAACCATGCTATGTTTAGCTCCAAGGCTTCAACATGATTGGACGTGCTTTGAATTATGAGAAAAATTCTATGTAAACAAGTAATAGACCCTTCAATTTGCCTGTTGTGCACCCTGTAAACAAATAGATAATCTATTTCCAGATGCCCAAACTTAAACATCAGCACCCCCTGAGCAAGTAGGTTACTTTTTCAATAGATTTTGCTCGCTTGTAATTCTGGGGAGCTCCCATTGCGCTTAGACTGTGTGGCATTCCTGTTCTCTTCCAAGAAGAGTCCAAAAAGGCAGCCGCCACCTCATCTCTCAGGGCGATCTCACCAATGTGGTGAACAAGCGTTGGTTATGGCCTACCCTCTAAAAGTTCCGCCGCCCATCCCTGTGTTGACAACTGAAAACTGTTATGGTGGATCAAAAAAATCCGTGTTAAGGCCTTAGCAAATAAAAATCAATGTTGAATGGATGTGGTGAGTCACTCCCCTAGGCTGATCTTGATTTCAGCAAAATTAGTTAAAATCAATAAACCTTCCCCTTCCACATCAAAACCTCAATCCGCCAAACCACACAAGTCCAAATAGGTGCCAGAGTGATCAGGTGCGGGTGGGATGGGCATCCTGAAACCATTATCAACCACTTGGGACCATCCCTATGTGGGACAGCCTTTGGAGGCTTTCATTACTTGTCAGGTGAGACGTTGCCACTTAAATCAGCATAACCACAGCAGAAGTGTGATTCAGGCGCCTGAGGATGAACTGATGACGACTTGCCCTGCCGCTGACACCCTCAGATCAGTTTAGTTGAAATCCCCTTTTGAAGTTCCACCAGTTTAGATAAGTAAACTTGAGTTCCCCCATTTCATTGCCCTGAGGATATTCCTCAAATTGACCTAGCATTTAAGTAATTGCTCCCCACAAGGATGAATTCAGTCAATCTTCTTTACAAAATTTCAAATAATTTTTTTCTACAAATTTTACTTGTTGTAAATTGGTCTGTTATGGTATCCCATGACACCCACCAATGTGGATTATGGGTTATGCAACAACCGGGCCATTTTGGCAACTTTGCTATTCTCTGCCATTAACTGGGCTTACCGCACTCAGGACCTCCTTATATACTAATTGCTGAAGCAATACACCAGGACCTCAGCATTTTGGGGGCTGAACTGTCCTCGCTCTGGGTGAAAATCCTCACTCTCAAAGACAGCTCTATTATAACTCCTCTCACAATGGGATTTTAAAGCTGCTGTTCCAATCTGAAACTTTTTATGCTGATGCCTGTGGGCTCCAGGGTCACAACAGCTGGGCTATTAACAAGGTTGCTTCTCACTTTTATGTCCCATTGATGCTCATTGTTTACCTACCTTCTGACTTATCTGAAAGTCATCCAAGAAGCTGCGCTTATGGCATTCTGAATCGCCTTCTGGGTGCTCTTGCACTCTGACTGGCAGGCTAGTCTAAACTTTATATACCGATTCCCTGAAATCTAGCAGGGAGATCCATTGACTGATTATGGAGAGGTTTACAGTGATAATATGGAAGTGTACCATAGAGAAGAACTTCAAGGAGGTTTGACCTTGGAGAGTAGGTACAAAACAATCAACAAATTAAGATTTAAATAGCTACCTTAACCATTGATCGAAGAAGAGTGGATCATTACCAGCACAGGAAAGAACTGAGGGGCTGGATATGATTCAAATGAGATATAAGTTAGAGTTCTTGGAGAGTGAAAACAACAAAACTGTAAATAGCCTATAATCAAATTTTACCAGGCTGGAAAGCCACAATTATCAGTTGGATCAATTGAATCAGGACGTGGACACCATGCAAGTGCAATGTCTACTCTCTGAGACTATTACCTACTTTGAGAGAACGCACTACCAGTACCAACACACCAGCAATGGTGATAAAACCAACTTGTTAAATTGAACCAGAAGAAGATCCAAAATTTTTCTATATTTTTAAGCTAATTTCACTCTTATCAAGAACTAAAGCCGGATTTTTTCAGTTTTACAAAAACAACATAGATGAAGCTAGTGACAAGCAAAAATCTTACATGTATAAGGATGTATGAGCCAAGTAGCACCTGAGGTGCTTGAAGCTACACCTCACCCCATCACGCTTGAGCTGATGTTAGATATATTATTACTACCAAGTTTAAAAGTGCACAGGACGTTTAAACCATGAAGTAAGAAATCTTCACCATGAGAATGGGGAAGTATGAATCGATTGTGGACTATGTAAATTGCTTTAAGTCAAGGCATAACAGCTTTGGACGACTGGATCCTTGGACCTAGTCATTACAAAAACTTTCTTTCTTAGTTTCAGTAATCATAACTGCAACTCCTGATGCACATGACTCTGGTTGTTAAACTCGCTGTATCTATGAAGTCTATTAAGGATGCTTTGATTGACGTTAATGATGCTTACAAGCTGGAGTCAAGTCACCAGAACCATCAGAATGATCAGCAACGCTGCCTTAATAAAAAGGGCATTTAAATTACTCAAAACTGAAATGATAATATTACTTTTAAGGCTTACCGCCCATTAGAATTAAAGTAACTAAATTATTCAAAGTTTAGATGCAGCAACTGTCAGCAAGAAGGTCACTTCTAGAGATGTTGCCATAAGTTAAAGGGAAAAAACAAACCTAAATAGGAGGTCACAGGATCAGTTAATTGGGTTGCACACCTCACAAACGGAATTTGTTGAAGAGGAACCTTAGTCATGGGTTGATTTAAGTTACTATGTCTCTGGAGCTCCAAGTGAAGTGGTTGTGATTACCTGCCTCAGAACTAAAAAAGCAAAGTTTGAGCATATAAACAATCTTACTTGGTTCAAGCTTCTAAGCCTACTAAGATTGTTGAAAGTATCATCAAGGAAAGAATCACATGGATACTATATTTAAAAAGATTCTAATTTGAGATTGTGAGCCACCTGAGGCAAGCAAGGTGTCTTGACTTCCTGAGGAGCTAGAAGGATTTAGTTAGACAATCAGTGCCATTTTTAAAGCGATCATGACTATTGGAAAGAGCATTACAAAAGTGGAAGTCGCTATACATAAAGTCAAAGTCTTAGCAGTATTGGACACTGGCGCTTCAATTAACATTACAACTTTCAAGCCTATGAAGAGATTGAAGTTTTCCTGGACATTAATTACCATGCCAAGTTCAGAACTGCAAATTCTGAGTCAACCAAAACATCAGAAGACTAATCTTATTCCCTTACAATTTGGTCACATTGTGTTGTCTGCTCTAGCTGTAGCGCTTGAAAATGACCTTTATGATTTCCTCATAGGAACACAATTCCTGGTTGAGTTTAAGGATTAATGGATTCTAACCAGAGTTCAGTAAATATTTTAAACTACTACATGCCACTTGTGTTCCAAGACATGAATAATAAGGGGCAAAATAAGCAATACCCAAGTCAAAACAGAGCATTCCATCTATTTGGTCAGCTATACCCTAAAGATGAATGTAACAAAGCAGGTACTGCAGACCATAGATGCAGAGTATGATTTACTCTTGTAAGACAGCAAAAAGATGTATCTACTTTTGGAGAACAGAAGGTCATGATGGTCAACATCAGCATCAATATACACGAACAGATGATGCTCAAAATTTACTGCCTCTAAGGAGTCAAAGAACAAAAACCCATATTGATGCCTGGATTCTACATTTCATTTATTAAGGATAAGTCAAAGTCCTTTTTTTAAACATAGCCAAGTACCCTGTCATGATTAAGGAGGGTCAAATCATCAGTATAAGCGAAGATGTAATCATATTCTAATGTTGAAACTTTTCATGCCATCATGGCTCAAAGAGATTGGGTTGCAAGAGCCTTCCACACAGGAAGAACGTGAATTTAATGAAATCTTGAACAAATATTTAAATATTTTCAGCAGAAATCCAACAATTATGGCTTGTGAAAGGGAGGAATTCAAAGTATTGACACTGAAAACACTTTCTTCCAATAAAAGCCATACTACCACTCAAATAGCAGAGAAAGAGCCATCTCAAAGAAATAACATCAGCTAATGGATGTAGGCTTAGTACGCCCTTCAAGAGTCCCTTGGCGTTGCTCCTTCTGCTGGTCAGAAAGAAGGATGGGACTCATCGCATAGACGTGGACTAAAAAGATTGAATAACCTGATGAAGAAAGGTTCTTATACCTTACTGAACATTGACAATGTCCTGAAACAGCCATGAGGATCATGCTATTTTCAGCTATAGAATTGGAAAGTGGGTATTGGCAGATGGAGCTGTCACTGAAAAACAGGATAATTGTGCTCTTATCATTAGTCAAGGTATGATAAACCAAAACATATGCCACAGGTCTTGTGCAACGCCCCAGCTATGTTTCAAAAGAGTAATGAATCAGCCTTTTGGAGATAAGAAGATGTCAAGTGTTTTTTTTACTTAATTGGACAATATAAAGGTGTTCTGAAAGTTGTTCAAGGATCACCTGGCACACCTGTCAGAAGTTCTTAGCTGGTTAGAGTGAACAACATCAAGCTTAGGAGAAGCAAATGTTAATCCCTAAAGCGCCATTTGAATTCCTTAGTCATGTAGTGAATTAGAGATCATCAAGCCAAGCAAGGGAATGTTGAAGACATTACAAGATGAATTCCCTAAAGTGCATTAGAGATGTCCAAGTGTTTGTGGGCATGATGGGGTACCACTCGCCAAATTGTGTGAATTTTGTGGACATCACCAAGCATCTCACGAATCTGATCAATAAAGGATTACTATTTATTTGGGAACAAGAGCAAGAAGATGATTTAACCAGCTAAAGAAGAAGCTGATGGAAGCCTGATCCTAATATAACTGAATTTTTAAAGTCCTTTCACATCTATATAAATGCCAGTGATGTGGGTATGAGTGCTATTCTAGCATAGTTGTATGAAGAAGTAGATCTCTTAATTGAGTTTCTTTTTAAAGATATACACCAGAGCAGAGCGCATTTACTTGTTAAATAGCGTGAGTACCTAATAATGATCAAAGAAGTATGTCACTTCTGACCCTACGTTTATAGTTTAGACTTCAGAATCAATATGGATCAAGACTCTCTGAGGCTGTTAAAAAACATGAAGTTTCCAGATGAAAGACTACTAAGATGGGACGTTTAGCTGCAAGTCTGAAATTTTGAGATTCTGCACCAGGCAGGAGAGAAGCACCTAAACGCAGATGGCTTGTAACAATTGTTCACATCCCTTTGCAAACCCATGAGAGCAATAGGATCTACAAGATAAAAGGAAATTAGAAGTTTAAAAAATAAGAAGATGCAGTTAATAAGATACTGAAGAGTTGTTCAAGAGCTAAGAGATTCCGAGAAAGACAGTTAGAGAAACAAGTATAGAAGAACTGGCTACCTTATGCAAAGACAAACGGAAAAAGGACACTAGTTATATAAGGACACCGCCTAGTAGGCCATGGATGGCTACAGAAGATGTACCGGCATCTCAAGAAGAGATAGATCTGAAAGGCCATGTTGGATGTTATCAGTCAGGCTCTGGATCTCTGTGTTGAATGCATCAATACAATTCTCTCCCAAAAAGTTTGATTACAGCCTGTACCTCCAAGTGAACCATTTCACAACGTTTCCATCAATGTTGTTTATCCAATCCCAAAGTCATCAAGTGGGAATCAGTTTGCTATTGTAGCAATAGATCATATTACTAAGTGGACAGAAGCAATCACAGTTAAGGTGTTTACTTCAAGAGTTGCTGCAAGGTTCCTTTACCACCATATCATTACATGCCACAGATGCCCTCAGCTACTCCTTTCTGACAATATATGAAACTTTACTTCAGATATTGTGAGACACCTGAATGACTTAGTATGAGTCAAACAACAGCTCAACACGCTATACACACCATCTATTAACAAAAGAATGAAAAGAGTCACTAGAACCTCACTTTAATTTTAAAAATTATAAATAACCATGGACAAAAATGAGACATCTTGTCGTCATCAGCCTTATTTTCTTGCCATTTAAGCTATTAAGGACTATTGGAATTTCTCCATTTAAAGATATATATGGATAAGAAGCCGCGTTACCAAGCTTTTTAGCTCCAGTGATGGTTGCAGATAGTAAGAATCTACTACTAGGAAATACAATGAAGAGTTAGTGGAGGATTTAGTCAATATTCACCTGAATGTCAGCAGCAATATTATGAAGTTACTGAGGTGGAGTACCAAATAGAGTGACCAAAGACCAAAGTTGCTTATATTTGAGGTAAAATAGAAGGTAAATTTCTATAACATGCGCGGAGGACAACCTGAGAATTTATAGGCCATCTGTACAGGACCTGAAGATGTTGTCATGAGAAGAAAAACCAGGTATTCCATCAAGGATGACTTCACCCATATCACATTTAACTGAGGATTCACATGGCACTTAAAGTCTTTCATAGGTCTCATCTTGGGGAGGAAAAATGTAGGAAAACGCCTAACTATATGGGTTAATTCCTTGACCTATGGAAGATACCCTCCTGAAAACTCTAAATTTAATGATAACAATATTGAAACTACATATCTAGCTAGACAGATTAAAGATTGAGTAAAACTAACATGGCTAGCAATCAAAATGTTTTCTGAAAATCTGAAGCTACTTTATAGACTTTAGGGGCTTTAAAAATTACTGTCAACGGATGCCGTTATATACTACTTGACAACAAAATAATTTAACAGCTTGTCAGCATGACGTCAGAGGACCTGAAAGTATTAACACCGGTCATATGTTTATGGCACAACCTCACTGACAACGCCTCAGAGAATCACCTTTTATAACCTTGGGTTTGACTACTAGTGTCATAAGTATTACTAAAACCCCATCCAAAGATAGATTCCCCATTTTAACAAAGCTTAGAGATGCCAATATTACCAAATGGGTACTAAATTTTTCAAGATCCATTAGTCAAGACTACCAATGCACCCAAGCAGCTGTAACAGCCATAAAGGTCAAAAGAACACTAAGGTCAACCAGAGCAGCATCCATAGGTCACAAGTAGGCAAGAGCTTTATACAATTTTCTGAAAGAAGCCTAGAAGATCTTAGAAAATCAAAGAATTGGGCTCCACTGGGACTGAAACCAATCAGCAAATGCACAATTGCGTTTTGAGAAAAACATGATTTGATAAAAAATAAAGCCTTACTTTTAAGATTCCCAATTATGAAAATACTATATATACTTTTTATGGTCATATTATTAAGGTAATGTCCATCACAGAATATGCCTTTACTATTGGTATCTGGTGCTAATAATGCAAAATATAGTCATGCTGTATAAGGGTTGAACTTGGCCTTCCTGTTGCCTGCAGAGGTTGAGACAGTTCTGGTGTTCTCTGAAGTATTTCTGATATGTTTAATTACAGGGCTTCAACATAATAGGAACGCTTGAAAATATGATAAAAAAGTTTTTATATATTCAAATAATAGAACCTCCAATTTTCCTGTTAGAGCACCATATGAACAAACAAATAATTTATTGTCATTGGCTCACCCAAACATCAGCATCCTTGAGCGAGCAGGCCACTTTGGCAATACTTGTAAGGATACTAGGTTTTAAAAAAGGAAATTCTTTAATTATTGTGAATTATATATGATACTAAGTACTATACCTTTTAGCTTGGGTATCAGGGCAACGGTAGATGAAGTTTAGACTGGCCTGCTAATTGTGTTGTGCGGGCACCTAAAGGGTGAGCCAGAATGCCAGAGGCATTTCCACGCAAATGTTTTTAAAATTGGTTGGAAGATTGTTGACAACGGAGCTCCTACAGGCTGAAAAGTAACCAGACAATTTGGTAAATAACTCAGCTATTACAGTCTTAAGGCTAATGGGCCTGGCCATAGGGAGTCATAAGATTTGGGGAAAACTCATGGGGCATTGACATGATAAGCCCAAATGACTGCAAAGAGGGCTAAAGTTAACAATATTTTTGGGATGAGCCAGTAGATGTTAGGCCCATGGGGCCTCATTGTAGATACCATGGGGGTTTTTAGGGAAAAAATTGAACTTAAATAAAATAAATTTGGGTTTGGGAAGATTTTTAATAAATTTTAAATAGGAGAATCAACTGTCAAATTCCTCATTTTGTTTCAAATGATTAAATAGATAATCAATTAGGGGAATAGCTTAGAAAAGCTTGGTATTGGGGCCTTGAGATTCACCTAATATGGCAAACTTTGAGCGAGAAGTGGAAAATAAATCTAATTAGAATTGACTTCAAAAGTATCAGCGGCAGGCTGAGTCACTGTCAGTTCAACCATGGATGCCTGAATTGCCAATTTTCTTCTGTTTTGACAATTGGAGTAACAGCATCTCACCTGATGGGCAGCAGGAACCTCCCAAGGCCACCCCATATAGGGGAGGTCTCATGAGGTCGGGAACAGGGTTGGGATGGCCAGCCCACCTGCAAATGGTTGCTCCAGTGTCCATTTGGCTGAGTGAGGATTGTCAGATGTGGAATTTGAAGCTTCTAGTAGGGGTTTTGAACTTGTGACAGCATTTCCTGATGGCCTGACGCCATTGGAGAAATTTGACAAAGATTTAACACTAAATGCTTTATTTGCTAAATGTTCACGCTCATCAGGCTTTGTTGCCAACTGTTTGGGACTATCTTGCCTTGATGCCAAAGGTCTGTGGCCATAGACTTCATTTGAACCTTTTGTCCCATAAGAATGCTAACTCTCCAATAGCTTGGCACAAATCCCCTTGATTTGTAGTATCAATTTATTTGGAATTAATACTGGAATGGGTGGCGGTGTCCCTAAAGGGTAAGCGGTGACCCACCGCTCATCAACCACATGAGCGAGGTCGCCCTTGGAGATGAGAGGGACTTCCAGCCTTCTTGGCACTTTTTTGGATGGGAAAGGGAATACCCCCAATCCAAACAGGGGGCGCTCCCCTGTACTTACATTGGGTTTCATTTTAGAAACTTCAGGTTAACTATTGATGACAATTTGCTCTAACTGAGTTATACTTCATATAGTTTATTTAAGGGATGACCATGGGACAGACAATACAGAGGGGTCAAGAGCAAAAAAGTAAAATACAACAAACTGAAACAATTGAAACAAAAACAATCAAAACTAAGAACAACCAGAACAGAATGAAACAGAACCAAAAACATTTACCAATCAGGAAGATATTAGAAGCTGCTATACAACCATAGTGGAGGATGAGGGTCGGAGAAATTACAGGATCACCTTTATCATTACAAATAATTGACACAAGGCAGAAAGCAAAAGTGTGGGAACATTCACGGGGTGGGTTTTGGTAGGATGAAGGGGAGGAAATGTAGGTAATTGGGATGACATGATTGATTCATCTATTTAGTGAGGTCATGTTTGGCTTCGAGGTGGGCATTGTTAACATGAGAAGGCTGCAATATCACCTTTGGTGATTTTAGTGCAGGTGGCAAACTTGAACTTTAACTACCTTAAGAATAGAATCATTTAGCTTTTGTAGGTGAAGAGTGATAATTTCTGTTTGACTGCAAGAGGGAAGCTGAAGGGGAATCCAGGGGAGGGTAACCCTTCCACCAGCAGTGATACTGACTTTGCAATACTTTGTGTAGGAGCGGCATTCAGGAGAGGCACCTCCATCTTTGGCAAGCTGGTGTTTACTCTGGAAAAAGCTCAGAATTAATTTTAGGGGAATATTTGCAAGGAGAAATCATTCAAAGAATTTGAAATTTAAGTTTTGATTTAAAATTGTAGTTTTATAAGAGGGTAAAATAGGTTCACCCAATCCAGTTACCCTATCCAATAGGACCTTATGATATAGTTAAATCAGATTGAGCATTAGTATAAGGGTGGTGGTGGGGGCAAATGGGGAGTCACTTGGATGCAAATGGTGGTCTTAACCAGTTACTGATTGGTTGGCTCTGAACGTAGTGGTGAAGGGTAGCTGGAAGTATTTTTGGGGAAGAAGTATTGCAATTGCTCATTGAGTGAGATGAATGGGTGGAAGGTGACAGCAAAACCTCCCATTCAGGTGCCACTGGCGTAGTTCAGAAAGGATAGTGGCGATGGTAAGATTATTGGCATGACAACAGTACTTTTTAGTCTGATCTAACTCAATGAAGAGGGGACATTTGTTGACCGTTGTCAACACAAGCCCAAAGAAATTATACAGTGCTTCTTCAATGTGATCACACAGGGAGATCTGCTGCGCAATGGTAGGGTGGTGAGTGGTGATTGTGGCAATGGCGCAAGGGGCAACTAGGCGCTATATACCAGAAGAAATTGTGAATTTGAGAACAGGGTTGTGCTGTAGGCTGAAAGTTCTTAATATTGACTGTTCAAACAAAATAAGGGGTAGGATATGTGAAGAGAGGTTTAATAATGATACCATCAGGGCAGTATTAGTAGGGAGGCAAGTATGAGTGACGGGTACAGGGGAGTTTTATATAGCTATGGGTCACTTCAGCTGTAGCTGCATCCTTTCTCATAGAAAAAGACAAATTTAAAGTAGCCCTTAAATGGGCAAAAGTTGATAATAACTTCTTGCGCAAAGGCACCAGAAACAAGTGCAATAATTGCTTTGGTGGCATATGGGGAAAAGCGCAATAATCAATGCAGAGGCAGAAGCAAATGGCAGTTAAAGGTGTAGTGAGCGGCAAATGCACACTTTTGCGCAGGTTGAATTCCACTTTGAAATTCTCAGAAACTCTCTGATCACATGAGCTTTGTCTCCTCATAAGGTAATATTCCTCTGAAAGTCAAATAGGAGCTCTACGTTATTTATAATTCTTACAATCCCTGGTATATTAAACTCTACACTAGGAATGACTTCCAAAATACTAATAAATATGGGTAAAGGTAGCTTTTTTATTGTGATAATTATAGGCAGTATTTATAGTTGACCTCCTAGCCTCAGAACAATAATATACTGATTATGGGAGTACAATCAACTGTGAGTGCAATGGGTATACTTAGTATAATGGGTAATTTAGGAATAATGGCGACCATTTATAGGAAAGGACTTATAAACGATGAGGAACTGCACGTGACAATTATGGAAGAGCTGAGGGTTAAAGTTTGAGAGTGTAAATTAACATGCATCAACTACTAGTCACTTGCGTTCATTATTTTTTATCCAAATGATAACAAAAAAGGATGAAAAGTTTGATACTCAAGTCAAGTCATCAACTTAACATAACATCTCCCCATTGGCTCAACTCCTTCTTTAATAAACAACTTAGGAGGTAGCTGACTGTTATATTAGGTCCTTATAAACTTTGCATGAACCCAGTTGATAATTTTCTTAATGGATAAGTTCTTGATGTATAGAGATTAAATGACAACCGCTCTGACATTACATACGGTTTTTTCTATAGTGTGGACAATTTATAAGTTTTTACAAACTAAAAAAATATTGCAGTATGATACCTGATCATCTCTTTATTTTCATATAACATCTTTTGCCACATATCATCCTGGGCTTTCTGATTAACTTTTCAAGTTAAATCAAGTCCATAAGTCTCAGTTTGATACTAATAAATGCCCTGAAAATTTCTCAAAGTACTCTTCTGATCAGATAACAACCTCGTCCTCTATTATATAATGCAACAAGTGAAGCAATGCAGACTGTTGATCATAAAATAGATGGAAATGAGAAATCTGCGGCGCTCTTATAACTAATACTTTAGGTGAATATTGTTGGTCCAACGTGGAGGGTCCTGTTAAAGGAGAAGTGGCAGTGAACTTGCAGAAGTTTGATCTTAAGTCCCACTGACTCTCTCAACAGTTCCATTAGGCTCAGGGGGTTAAGATGCAGCTAGGATTTCTCTAATCATCATGAGCTCAAATTGTTTAGGGATTATTTTAGAGCTAAAGTTGGATGCATTGTCCATTAAGTAAACTGAGGGACCTGCGCCAATGATAAATTGGTTCATAATGAGTTTATAAAGTAGTGACTTCTCCAACCTTGCAAATGGGACTGGCCTGACCCATTTAGTCAAGAGATAAATGGCCACAATAATGTATTGGTGGTTGAAGTTACTGACTGGTAAAGATCGAATAACATTGATTAAGATTGTGTGCCAAGCCCAATTGGGCTTAACTAACTGATAGGTGGTGGAGGCCTTGAAGGGCTGTTGTAACTAATTTTCTAACACTTCAAATTAAATTCCTGAATATTAAACCTCATAGACTTAAAATTATGGCTCTTTAAGGCTTGCTTCAGAGTCTTTTTCAGTCCACCACAGCCAATAATCTTATAGCATTCATAAAAATTAATGTTCTTTTGATGAGGATTGGTAATTTTTTGACCATCACCCCTAATCTTATAGAGTGTAAAGTTCCTGATTTTTGTGTTCTTAAATACTTAGTCCAATGTTGCCTAATGGTCAGTTGCTCATTATAATATTTTTAAGCTTTTATTTCGTTAATCAGTTGATCCATATAAGGTAAAATAAAGAGACAATGGTTACTGGGAAGTCCATTGGCGCTCTGATGAAGAACCCAATTGGCGTACTAATTCAAAATAGTAGATATGAAGCTTCAACGACCATCTAGCTAAGCGTCTTTAGGGGTTTTTAATAGTGTACATTCACCGCAAGGAGGTGTTATTGGTAATGACTTAATTTGGTCTCATGATAGTAAACGTGGTTTAGCTTACAGACTGATATAATGGCATATTACTATTACTTCATTACCTTATATTTTTTCCTGCTTAGTGAGTGCATATATGCAAAAGACTATTGGGTGTTCCTCGCAATATTTGTCACATTGGGATGGTATGGCTCTAATGGAAGTCAATGATGCATTGGATTGAACATAGATCAACAATCAAAATTTGGTTAGCAAATACAGGCGCCTAAGTTAAAGTTTCTCTTTACTTATTAAAAACATCCTTGCACTCCACAGACTATTTTAAAGCCACACCACACCTTAGTAGACGGAATAATGAGTTAGTAAACTGTGCAATTTCTTAATAAATTAACTGTAGTATTCTATTATCCCTGAAAACACCTACATACCCCGTTTATTTTTAGATGTTTCATCCAGTCAACTGCCTCAAGCTTTTGGGGCTGGGGCATATTTCTTAAGTATTAACTATGTGTCACATGCACTCCATCTGGGTTTTGAAGAAGTAAAGCTTATATGGTAAATTCTCAAATGAGCTTTTGCTACCCATTTAAATACTTCATATAAGTGGGACAGGTGCTGAGTATAGGTGCGTGAAAATGAACTATTATTGTCACAATTTACAGGATGCAGCGCAAATTTATATCACCCAGTATGGTTTACATGGTTCTTTGTGGGGTGGCGGTCACATTGCAAAGGCTCTAAAGCATACACGTCAGTTGGTACAACCCATGAGACATAATAATAGCTCATTTTTACTGTTCCTTCTTATGCAGATTGATCTGCAATAAACACTGTTGAGATCTAAAGCAATAAAATATTTGGCACCTCTTAATTGATTGAGAAGATCTTAAATTTGCAGTAAGGTGTATGTAAATTGTTTTTGTAAATTTTAATTAATTGAAACTAACCAATCACTTCCAGTTAAGCCGTCCTTTTTGATGAAAATAAGGTCAGGGCTGGTCTAAGGACTATGAGATGACATGATCATTCCTTGCCATTATAGTTAATCGCTCTGTTTTCATATTACTTCATCTTTGGCCTGGATACATCTTATGGATTACTAGAATATTGGTCTGGCATTACCTATGTCATAATGGTGTTTAACCCCCTTAACTAAACCCAAGGTTGATATTATTAGTGGAAAATACCTGAGCATACTTCTATAATGAAGATTTTCTTGATCCTTTATTTCTACTAGTATTTCTTTAAAAGAGCTTGTAAATAATGATATGTGCACTTTGAGTTGCATTAGGCAGTCCAATTTCCAATAGTTTACCAAATCCTATGATTGATTGAACCTCTTCTCTGGGTACATGATGGACATTGACAACTTTCCTTTAATCATGGCTTCTTCTGAGAAGTTAAGTTAGCCAGGTGTTGTAAAACGGAGACTTCACAGGTATGATAGGTTTTGGAAAAATAATGATTCCTTTTTGACAAGAAGCGTGATCTGAGCCACTAAAAGTTCAGGTAAATTCGTTAGACCTTGTTAATTTTTAAACTCACTTACGAAGCCATTTCCTACAATTAAATATAATAAACTACTAGAAAATATTAGTAATCAAAACTAATGTAACTATTAGGAAAAATTTAAGAGATATACTTAGGGGACAAGTGTCAATCAAATGCACACCTATCCATTATTTATAGGCATTGGTTGCCAATGAGCAAATCATAGTCTACAAATAACAAATAGCATCTACTAAGCTATTAACAGGATCTTGCTTAGGAAGTTATAAGTTTCAGCATCTGTGCCTGCAAGTTAATAACATTAAAATTAATAGGCAATTAAGTTCATTTCTGACAGAAAGTCAAGTCATCAAACTAGCTATAAAAAGTCATTTGATTAACATTAAAGCTGATTTAGACTTCTTTAATGGAGTCTAAAAGCGTCAAAACTAGGTAATTAAATCATTATTTGCGCTCAAATAAATAGAACACTAGTTTTGGAACATAATTATAAAAGATAATTGTGTTAAAATCACAACAAATCCCCCAGCCTAATCATATTATCATTTTAACATGTCTATTGACACATGCTCCTCTGCAGAAAACAAAATAAGAGTCATGGTACCAAATTAACGTATTTCATCAACGCCAATGTGACAGGGAGGTCCTTAGTACAACCTTCCTCCTCCAAGAGGCAACAGAAAAAAAGGCGACATTTGTCAACAAAAAATTAATGACTGAGCCATAAAATAAATGTTCAGCATTCTTTGCCAAAGAAATTTGATGGCATTAATCTAAACCTTAAGCTAACAGACATTTATTATTAGTACAAATAACTAATATAAAATTTTCTTTTTTTATCTTTTAGGTTTCCCCATCGTTTTTCTAATCATCTACATATACATAGAAACTTAACCTACAACAAATTCACTGATTTTAATCCAGGGAGTTCTAAATAGTATATGCATCTAATGACAACTTATTGATATCCTTGAATAGACCAATCCAAAGCTTGTTCAACTTAATTCTCCATTAAATCCATAAGTATCACAATAGCTAACCAATCGCCAACTTTATATGTTAGAGAATAGACCATCTTTGATCTCATATTCCTTGTTCTTTATCTTCTATTTAATAATATTTGTGTAGGCTAAAGACTGTAATCCTATCAAAACTTTTGTCAAAAAATACTATGAGGGCACCTTTCTAAACTTGGTTCAAGAGCTGAATTTAGAATTGGTAGCAGACAAGACCAAAGTCATAAAGGAGATTTGAGGGAAATTTTATCAGTTAAAAATAGAAGCTTACATTTTAGGCAAATGTTGCCAATGAAAGATAAGTTAACCAGAAAGAAGATTTACCAGATAAAAGTTTCTTTAAGGTACTTTTTAGAGTACATTTATCCTTTCAACCATCTTATTTTTCTAAATGATAAGGCGTTGTCAGTACTCCTTGTATTTTCATTCACTCTTTTAGTTTTACTATGATTTGCATAGTGAAGTTGCTTCTATAATTTGTTAAAATAACTTGAGGGCAACTATGATGATATAATAGCTAGTTCATTATAAGCCTGGCAGTACTTCTGGAATTTACTATAACCAAAGCGCGCATCTCTTACAATGAGTAAAGTGATCAATATCCATAACAATGTATTGGCTTTGTTCAGTACTCATGGTCAGTGGCCCTATGACGTTAATGGATATAATTTCATGAAAAAATAGGTTTCACTAGTCGAAAAAATAGTTGATTTATTATAGGACTTGTATGCCTGACACACAACAATCAAGAGTTTCTACAACATCAGAAATAGGTGATTCACAATATTACTCCTGATGAACATGCTCTAGGGTTTTTAATAGGCCTCCATGACTGGTTAGTAATCAAACGCATTGATATGAGAAGCTTGTTCCAAAGGCTTTGGAAACGTTAGGGCTTATACCAACCTTTTTAAAAGTATCCTTTAAGTATCTATGTGTTTTCCATCACCTTGGTCAATAATGGCTGGGTTTCTGGTGGTTGATCTTTGATATTACCAGTGAGCATCTTATCAAATAAATCGTTTGCTTCACTCTGTAGAACCAGAATAATGAAAACTTCAATTACCCATCTATATCTTTATGCGCAGTGCCTGCACAGTGTACTATCACAAAAATTCTTACACTTGCAATTTCAAGGCAACGGTTTAATCTATCTTTAGCTCTTTTACTTTGTGTAGCCATTTGAGCGAAGAGTGGTCTGTTACCATCTGAAAAAGTACTCCATGAACTTATCCTGTGAACTGTTTACAGTTGTTTATCATTGTAAGATTAGCGCTTGGTCATATTGGTAAATTTCGCTCCTGTATGCTCAGGTTTGGCTCACATATTCTATAGGGTGTTTGTTGCCAATTTCATCCACTTGACTCATATGGCTTAAATTCTGGTAAAAATGCATCTGATTTTATATTGTACGGCTTATCAAAATTTGAATATTACAATATTGTTTATGCCATTAAATACCTTATCAGTGCATTGAAGGAGTTCTTGGCTTCCTCATTCCATGTGAAGTCATCCTTGGCATCCTTTAACGATTTAAAAGTGGCTAGGAATTGGAAAAAAGTTCTTATAAACTGGTGATTGGAGCCAACCATTACTAAAAACACTTTAATATCCTGGACATTTCTGGATCTTGGCATGGTCTTAATTTCTCAACTTTAAGGTTTTAAGGGATTAGCCCATTGATTCTACAATAAAAGCCACAATTCAATTTCTTTTATGAAAAAGTAACATTTTTAAAGGTTTATCTTCAGGTTTGATGCTGATAATCGCTTGATGACCTCTTCAAATTTGTTCAGAGTGAGTTGTAAAAGCATGACTTAAGACATTGATATTGTCTAGGTAAACAAATATAAAAAAATCTCAGGTCACCTAACATGGCATCCATTGCTTGTTGAGTTGTAGCCGGCGCATTGCAAAGATCTTGAGTCATACATGCTGGTTGATATAGTCCTTGGGTGGTAATAAGTAAACATTTTTATCAATCCTCCTTAGGAAGATCAATTTTCCAATACCTAGATATGAGACCATTGCTGAAAAAATTTAGCCCCTCATAGACAATCTATTGCATCATATATCTGTGGTAGCGAATTGAGTCCTTCTTTTGGTATTTAGTAAGGAAACAGTAATCTATAACAGCCCATTTGGATCCATCTTTCTTATTTACAATTAAGATTGTACTTGCCCAAGGGCTTGAATTTAGAACCGATAACCCCTGTTTGAATAAGTTGCTAATATTGATGGCAACCACAGCCTCACTTACTTGCAATTGTCTGATGGATCTCACCTAAATTAATATGTGATCCCCCAACTTCAACTTTATGAACATTTGGCATATTTGAAGTCATAATCTTCTTGGCAAAAATCTCAGAATTTCTTAATAATTAGGGATCTTAGCCTTATGCTCATTTAAAATTTCAGTAAGTTTATCTCAACCAAAAACAGAAATTTGCCTCCTATTTTGGATCATCAGGTATTCACATTTTAAATAACTGGACAAAGTCATGGAAGGATACTAGTTTATAGTAGGAATTAAATGAACATATACTACTGCATGATTTTTATCTTTATTAACCTATCCAATAAATTGCAACCAAAACTGGAATTTTAACATGGCCAGGGATTAATATCCCAGGCGCAACATATGGTTTGGTTCTAGTTTTCTGCCATGGTTCATGAACTCTAGCATACAGTTATTCAAAAATTATAATGTAAGGCTGGTTCTATGATACACTGCTTTATAAAATGAATGATCGTTAGTCTTCACATCCTCAAAGGGATTCCATAGCACTTTTAAAATTATCAGGTGGGTTTTTAGTATGGCAACTAATCTAGTGATAATTTGATGGGATAATTACATTATCATATAAGAGATTGATGTAGTTGCTCTCCAGCTTTGGGGTGGGTCACCCTTACAGCTATAAAACAGCAGAAAACTTGCCCTAAAATTTAATAGATTTTATAAAAAGCTCACCAACTGCATGCTATGTCATAAAGTTTGTGTCAATAAATATCTCATAATTCTAGTTTGATAAAACAATGGCTGGTACTGCGACAAAGAATGATCAAAACTATAAAAGCAAAGATCTATAGTCCCTTAGAGATTGTAGTTTGTAAGCTCACAGTCCATTAAACCTCATCATAATCCAAATCCGATATAAATCCTTATTAGCTCACCAACTATAAAACAATGTTAATTGGAGCCTCACTATTAATGATCTCTAAACCTTTACTTAATTTATCAAAATGTCACATATGTACAATCAAAATACTGTGGAATACCGCTTACTTGTAAAATAGCAGCATTGAAGGATGAATCAAGCTCTTTCAAAGTTGTTCAGAAATAACAGTAATTATTTTTCTCAATGGTAGAGATTAAAATTGTTATAATGGAGTCCAATGCAAAATTGAGCCTGCTACATGTTCATCTGCTAGCCTGGAGCAAATACACACAGGGCCACATCATTTCTTCATTAACAGGCTTAACGGCCCTGATTAATATGGGTGTAATTTAAGAATAGGTGAAATATAATGGTCCATGTTGTTAGATACCAGGGTATCAGTCATAGTAAAAAGAATTTTGAACAGATGAGCCATTTGGGAAAATTTTTAAATAAGCCTAATGAAGGGTTTAGAGAAAAACCATCAATGTAATTTACAGATAAATTAACTAGTAATAATTAGCTGACACTAGAAAACCCTCTTAGGTTTGACTCAAGGCCCCAATTTCCCAAGAAAAAAATATCAATTATCCCAAATAATTAATCAAGGGATATGAGGTAATAACTCCATTGGATATCTCATGAGGCTACAAATCAAACGGAGCCCTCAAAAGGTTATAAATCTAGTAATAGTCAAAGATCAACTTGCTAACATGAAGTCTCATCTGAATGGGTTACTTAAACACATGATTCACCTATAAAATTATGCTATAAAGGCATTCATATACCAAGAAGCAGTATCCAATGAAATCTTGAATTCAGATAGCCCACTTATAAAACATTGTTCATTTCATTATGAGGATAATATAGTTAGAATTAACATATAAAACCCCCCAAAACTTTTTTAGCACAGTTATGCCTTTTATTATAAATTTCCTTTTTAGTGACTTTGCTACAATAAGCCCTTTCACCTCTTACAATATGATGGATGCTTTATCTTTAGGAACATAAAAAAGACTTAGCCACCCTAAAATAACATACTTGAGAAAGTCTTAGACTCGAACCAAGTATTGACTATCAAGTTTCTTGGGAAAAGCACCATCAAGCCTTTCAAAATAGAAGCCCTACAGGCTGGTGCTCACTAAAGAGGGCACAACCATCACTTAAGGAGACCTGTATCTATTTAATTGCAACAGCGAAGACAGCATTTTCAATAGTGCAACCCACTTGGTGCGCAGCGGAAATGGAAAAGATGGTGAATCAAATGGGAAGTTATCCCTTGGTCACATTTATAATAGTTTAAGAAAATCTGATGGAGATCCCAGTATCTCAAAATCTAGCCTGTATTTTTAATGAAAAGGTAGCAACATAACTCATGGAATCATAAATCCAGGAGAAAGAGTTAGCCATGAAAGGGCATTGCTGTGGTTATGACTCTCATCAACTTATTTTCTAATGCTCCCTCAAAGACAAACAGTTCATATGTGATTCTATCCCATTACATTAAGCACCTACACCCAGCTTTATACCATATCCTGAGCCTACTAAGAATCCATAACAAGGAGATCCATCATCACATCAATACTCAAGGGGCGTTGAGAATGGCCTATGGTCTAGTATGTAATTTAACATCACAAAATATAGGGGACGTTTGCTAACAGATCAGAGGAAAATCAATCATATATCATTCAACTTCATAACCAAATAAGACCATTGATTCCAAAGTTATAATGTATGTGGAGAAATCTTTTGAAACTATCAGAAAAGTTGTTGAAGAGAACAAGTAAGATTAGAAGCTTCTTGAAGATTTTTCCCAAGAGCTTTGACAGCAAGATGCTGAAGCCCAAAGTGAAATGGCAGCTTATGATTCTAATAGCCGTCATATTAAAGAAGATCATATTAAGCTACTAGAGTCCTGATTAGAGATCACCCTGAAATAATTTATGAGCCTGAAGCCTACCGAACCTCAGAGGCTCAGTTAATACCTCAGAACCTTATTTTCCAAGTAGCACATGTTGAGAAGGATCTGGTATCCCATTTAACTCAGGTTGTAATCACTTAATTGACAAGTGACTCACAAATTGAAGTGTGATATAAAGAACAACTCACCTAGTTTAGAAGTTGATATCTAGAAATAATGTTGCCTCAATAAAGTTGAGCCTCTTTAGAATACCCTTGATGAAAATTTAAAAGCTAAGACGAACAAGCCTACCCAAAGCACTGAATTCCAAGAGAAGAAGAAGGCTTAAACTTGCATATCATATTATTAGAGGATGAAAAAAACTCTCACAAAGTTTTCGCTTTACTTCTTGTCAAAAAATTAATGCTCTTGACATCCGCGTTAAGAACCTGGAGAAGGATAAAGTTGTTCTTGAAAAATTCATAACTTGCTTGATATTGCACCAAGGCTTACCAATGAAGAAAGGGAGCAGCATCTCAACTCACTACAGGATCAAACTCGCTGACTCACTCAACAAATGGATCAGAGTAACACCTGCACTGGAATCACTGTATCAGAAGCTCCTGGAGTACATGCTGTCACAAAATTGGAAGCCATTACTTCAAACCTATCTTCAAGAATATTTTCACCTGGAAAAGAAGTATTGCATCCTTCAACTATGTCTATGTGGCCACAATGGAAGGTGTAACAGACCAATAAAAGGCTAAGAATATCTTATCTTATTTAAGTTGCATGGCATAGGAAGCTATGGTGCCTCACATGAACAAACTGAATAAAAAGCGTGAAGTGTAAGAACTGTTTATTAAAGAATTAGTCTCAAGAAAAATTTGAGTATGAGGAAAAAGGCCTTCATGAGGATTGCGCTACACCAAACTGAAAATATAGCTAAATTTGCAGATAGCTTCTATATCAAGGCTTAAACTCTGATGACCTTAAAAATGTTCACAATGGATGATGCTGTAGCTGCTAGTGTTACTTCTTTTAATAATGATTCTTTCTTATCCATGCAATTTACGTCAATCAAACAAAACTTCAACTATTTCTTAGACATCAAGGTAGCTCTCCTCAATGTGGTTGATATTCACAATCCAGAAAACACCTGGAAAACTCCCATATAACCCAGAGTGCATACCATGGAGGAAAAACCTAAGAAGGTAGAGAAGATCAAGAGAAAATTATTTCAAGAATTAGACCACTTAAAAGACAAGTGCAAAGGATCTGCTCTTACTGAGTAGGGAAAAGGGCATTCAGCTTAGGGTCAGGTACTTCTAACGTCAGCCATCCTAAAGTACTAGAAACCAATTCATTGTCAATTCCTCATCTCACATGCATTGAGAACCATTCTAGTTACTACTATGAAGGAAGTTAAAAAGATAAAGGATATTACACATTAGGTACCACTTGATATTGCCATCCCAGATCACTTGAACACAAAAAATATCAACAGTGCCCAAGTCCCAGAGGATGCCTACATCAATCAAGTCATAAGTGTCCAAGAATATTTTATATGGCCAGTGATGCTGATTAATAATTTGCGCTATTGATATTCCCCATTTCGAGTTTGCACAGTCTGATGAAGACCAAGAAGAGATATCCCAAGAGCAAAAAAGCCCATTGCAACGTTACTTCTTAAAGAATTTTTAGCATCATATCCAAAATTTGGAGGAACAATAACCAATGTAGAAGTGGTGATTCAGAAGTTTAAAGTGATGGCTATCTTGGATATGGGGTCACCAACAAATGTCATATCATCTTGGCTCAACAAAAAAGATTAAATTCATCCCAACCTCAAGTACACCCAGGAGTATAGCACTGCAAGTCCAATAACCAAAGGAGTAGGTGCCTACTCTTCCTAGCTGATTAAATCTGGCAACCTAGTTTTTCAGCTCCCACAATTGCTCTGAACATTATCCAGTATGATTTACTTCTCAAGACACAATTAATTATTGAACAATAAGAGGGTTTCAATATAATGAAATAACATTTATCTCAACTCAATTATAAAATTCCCTTGTTCTGGATAATGAATCTATCAAGAAAGGATACTCTTGTCTGGGTTAGTACTGTTTCTACTTTGCCTTTAAATTAACATATTTCTGGAGAAATACAAAAAAGCTCCCAGATTCAATAAATATGGCAGATGGCATACCATTTTATGCTACCAAGGAGGTAAAGTCAAAATCAGGAGAACAAAGAGTGGTCTCTACCAACATAATCTTGAAGATACCCCCAAACTTCCTATTACACATCACTAGCTTTGATGAATTCAGCAGATTTGAACCAAGAGTATTACATGGTATCCTCACCCAGCTTATGAGCGGCCAATCTAGTTACTACTTGGAAAAATTGAAAAATCAAGAAAACTTAGTCATTAAACACAATGATTATGGAAAATGACAATTACAGATTATTGAAATAGACAAGATACATTTTATTGGTACTCAATTTGATTTGAGCCTACCTGCCGATTATTTGTGACATACCTCAAGTCCAAATATCCAATAAGTTATATCTGGAGGAAGTCGAGAAGGTGCATCAACTACTTGATGATTATCTAGATGTCTTCTCCACGTCAGATGTTGATTACAGTCATATGAAGAACTTGATTTACAGCATTGTCATAGGAGATTCAACTTGATACAATCAAAGACATAGGAATTCAAAGAGAGAATTAATAAATGAAGAATGAGCTAAAACAACTATCAGATGACGGCTTACTTGTGCCCTCCCAAAGTCCAAGGTCGTCCCCACTGTTAAACATAAAGAAGAAAAGAAAGGTAATCACAGATTGGTGATGGATTACAGGAAGCTAAATAGTCTCACAAATAAGGACAGTTATCCAATTCCACTAAATGATGATGCTCTGGACAAACTCTCCGACTCAAAATTCCTATCTGCAATTGACCTAGCTAGTGGTTACTGGCAGATGGATTTATCGCCAGAAGACCAAGAAAAGTGCGCCTTAATATGCATAAAAGATTATACTAATTACCCAGTTCCCCAAGAAATTATGTAATGTGCACGCCTCATTTTAACAAGCAATGGATCGAATAATTCAAGATCTTAAACTGAACTATGTGATTGTTTATTTAAATGAAGTAATAATGTTCTTTAAACACTTACTGATCATCTTGAACACTTCAAGCCAGTTTCAATGATAGAGAAAACAACGCTAGTCTCATGCTTGAGAAGTAAATCTTCTTCAAGAATTGGAATTTTTAAGGCATGCCTTATCATAGGAAAGAATTCAACCCTTATATAATAAGGTCAAAGCAATCTCCAAGGTGCTTGAATCAAAAAGTCTCAAATTATACAACTATTCATAGGAATGGTAGGATACTACCATAAATTTTTATCTTATTTTGCTCAGATCGCAAAATCTTTTGTTTGCTTACTTGCAAGAATACACCTTTTGTATATGTAGTAGAACAAAGAACCAAATATAAGACTATGTGAAATCAATTATAACAGTAACCAATTTTGCAACATTCAGATTATAAGAAACCTTTTATCTTTTTTACAGACGTCTCCTCTCTATCCATAAAGTCCTTTATCTTGCAATTAGATGAAGAAGGCATTGTCCATCCGGTGTCTTGTTACAGCATGACGCTTTTAAAGACTGAGCGCAACTATATTGTCATGGATAAAGAATGCCTTTTAGTTCTGCTTACGGTTAAACGCTTCTGCCTTTCCTATACAGTAAAACTTTTACAGTTGCTACAGACCATGCTTCTTTAAGGTTGCTTAAGAATATGAAGGATCTTTATTCGAAGTATGCCCTGAGGGCTCTTAAACTTCAGCACTATGAAATTTTTATCATCAACAGAGCAGGGATGTGATACATGAATTTAGATGTACTGAACAGATTGCACCTACTCAATTTAGATAACAGCAAAGCTGAACGGTTAGATAACCTACTCATGAAACTAGACTTTTTTGAGGATGAAAATAACCACTCAGAAAAATTCTGGAATGACACTTGTAAAAACTAAGGTTCTTGACGGGGTATTATACGAGAAAGTTGGAACCAATTGGTTACCTTACTTATGACCTTAGAATGGGTACTAGTCATAATGTAAGCTCACAATTTGGGACATTGAGAAGCCAGAAAAACTTATTGATGGATCAATAATCGGTACTTTTGAGAAAGAATATTGGACTCTGTGTGTAGACGTCTTAGACGCTTGCATAAAGTGTCAAAAACAAATGCCACATAAGGCTAGGTACAAGTATCAGCCAATGACCCCTCAGCAGCCGTTCCATACTAATAGTCTAGATGTTATAGGTCCACTTCCAGAATCAACAGGAGAAATTAATATATCCTTATAGAATCAAAATACTTCTGAAAGTGTGTTGTACAATTGCCACTTTTGTATAACTTTTAGAGCCACTTGCAACTTCTGATATCAGTATTTTCTACTAGATATGGTTTCCCACAAGCATTATTATGCAATAATAGGAAAAGCTTTACTTCAATAGTTGAGTAAATCTTAGCAATAAGAATGAGTACACAATAGCTATTCTCAGCACCATACAAACCATTAACAAATAAAAAAATGTAGAATGAGCAAAATAAAACATCAGTTTTAACATTAAGAAAATGGCTACTTCCAATCCTTTACATTAAAACAATACCTCCTGAGTGCATTAATGTATTAACAGATAAGTATCCATCATATAAAAAATTCCCCATTTAAGGCTTTTTAGTATTAGTTGGTCCCACCCAAGGGGATTCACTTATAAACTTTCAGAGCTATGGATAATCAACTACCCCTTGTGGTTGTGATGGATTGAGGTTAGCCTGATCCGCACATTGAACTCATGAATATCAAGACAAATTCATTTATGAATTTGGAGGTCAGTTTTAAAGATTCAGATTAAACAATCAGAAAAACCACAAAAGTCGGAAATCATAGGCAAGGATTTGGGAATTTGAGAACAAGGACTGATCCAGCATATCAAACGACAGGTGTCTTGGATCCTCTGAATTTTCGTAATTTGGGATACAAAATTTTCATGAGCAACAATTTGGATGTCACTTAAAAGCCCAATCTAGGATTTAATAATTTAAAGTATCGCAAATACTTTAAAATGAGGAAACAGCAACTGTAGATACAGTTTCGTTTTCTAAAAAGGAAAATCACAATAAAGATCTCAAGTTGTTTTATTGCTTAAAAATTTAGTTTTATATTTTAAAAAAATATCATTCAGAATAACCAGAGCGATGAGCTCAACCAGTGAGTGGAACAGGCATTGGCCTCACTCACAGTACTATCTTGGGGCCAGGCCTTGCTGCCTTCCTGCAGCATCGCTGAAACCTTGGTCCACAAATATGTCAAAAATTCTGGAAATGGCGCACAGGTTTGGAGGGTGGCTCTCTTTGGGATTATCAGTCATGTGGTAGGTGACATGACTGGTGCTTCCCAACTCCTTTGTTTCATATTAACATGAACCTGTGCATTACATAAAACGAAACTTAAATACCTTTCTCTCCATCTTGTGGGGCCCCAGAAAAAAAGCGGTGGTTACAAGCGGAGAGGAATGGAACTGACATCTCTTGACTATATTATGGTTTGATTCTCGTTGACATTTTTGCTATGCTAAGTGGGACGTTTATGGGGGGTGACAACTCAGCAAACCATAGTGGTCCAGGTGAAACCTAAATCACTCACCGGTCAGGTGGCGTTATCCATGAAGGCTTTAGACAAACTTTACCAAGTCATTGTGCAGATCCGCTTCCACGCACAGTTGGCACAGGCAACAGGGGGTATCCCCTCTCACGCTCTAACTAGCCCAGGTGGTGGATGCATTACCCCCAGAATTGGCAGGAAGGTAACAAGAACTCATCAAGGAACAGGAGAGTTTGCCAAGTTCACGGAGGAGTGTGTGGAGTTGATTAACTGGGCAGCATTCCCATATGAGACAAAAGATGAGGCCTGGTTGGCACTATTAACAGTCAGCCAGGGTCATAGCCCTGTAGAGGAGTATGCGCATGTCTTCCGTTCACTGGCAAAGGCAGCTCAGGTTATGGATTACTAGTCCTCACGAATGTTCCACCAGGGGTTGCAGGAAGATTTGATGGCAGCCTTGGCATCAGCAAAGGTCCAGATTACTCTGGTGGAGAAAGTGGACTTAGCAGTTCAAGTTGAAAACAATTAGCATTGGCACGGGACCAGTGGGAGGAATCAATGTCACTGGGAAAGGGACAGTCACCAGTAAGTGGCCGTTCCAGTCAAGGGGGGTGGAACTCAGCCTAAAGAAACGTGGGAAGTGTTCAGAGAGGAGGGCGCTAAGGGAATATGTCACAATTTTCATCAGCCAGTTTGCAATTAAAAACCATTCAAAATAAACTCGCCTTCTTTGATTTATTCTCGACTGTTTATCCCCATAAAGTTGCATATGGATGGGGGAATGGAAAGGGCAATGGCCCTAATAGGTACTGGGGCAGAAGAGAATTAAGTTGAACTGGCATTGGAAGAGCATTTAAATCTGCAGGTGCAGAGAGGACCAGAGGTAGTATTTGCTGATGCCCCATAGAGGGCGCCATCTTGGTGCGTATGCCCTTCAGTGAAGGTACAGCAGGCCCCATTCAGGTTCTAGATGCAGTTTTGTGCGATTGTAAACCTGACCCACCCATTAGTATTTGGGATGTGGTGGTGGCATCAGTTCAGGACCCCAGATCGATGTGCCTTCCAGTACCATAACCTTGCACCAAGGAGGGGTCTGTCAGGAAGTTGATATGACTGGATGATACACTACCCATACCGGCGGATTGGAGTGGGAATCAAGATGAGCTTTGATATTTTATGGAAAAGGGTATACAAATTATAATCAATAAAAACGATGACCATTCAGCGAATTGAGGGGAATATGCCAAGATTCAATATGAATGAGAGCTCCTAGAAAAGGGAAGATGAATAGAAGACTACCAAGCTGAAGATGCATCTGGCCTAGGAATCTGAGATAGAAAAGTCATATGGAGGATTGTAGAGAGGTCTTATTTTCCGGGTGATTAAGTGGTTGCAGATAAGTCTGCGATTTATATTAAAATAAAGGTCAAAATAAGGGGTGATACTCCATATATAATTTGAGTTTTTTTAGAAGGTTAAAAATCTTCATATCATCCAATTTGGTTGCACAGTGACTAATACCCATGCAAACTGACTCTGCAGAAACAAGCCTATATGCTGAGAATTGACAGTGGTGCTCACTACAGGGGGCCACTGTTCAACTGTAGTCTTTCAATAATAGGATACAATGACAAGCCCTGATTCATTCTAACATAATTTGATTGGATTCTGTGCACGGTATGCTGAAGAAGCATGTGAGACACTTAACAATAAACTGACATTATTTACTGTGACCAAACTGAGGGATGATGAAGTTATGATCAATCTGAATTTATAGAATTTCCCTGAGATGAAAACTGACCAACAAGGATGCTCCACAAATGTGACTCCTCGGCAGTTGCAGAATATCATGGAGTGGCTGTCTCGTGGATATTGTCTATATGAAGATGAGGCTGGGGAAAACGCCCTGAGTTTATTCTATAACTGACAAGACCAAGAAAACTGATACGCCCTGTACATGTCTTATTTAAATATCACTACAACGGGGTTGGCTCGTCGCCTTTGTACCCACAGAATCGAGAAATATCTAGTCACATATGTGCAAGCATTGATTTGCCAGTTACTGCATATGCAGGCTCGCCACAATATTGAAATTGGAGATGTATTATGGTTTGCTCGAGCACAGCAAAATGATACTCTTCTCCTGCTCAACTGCCTTGATCATTCATTTTTGGAGGTACAAGGGGCGCTGGTACAGATGGACTATCATGTTGAGGACAACTGATGTCAATTGGACATTTTGGTACCACAATTATTTTAGAATTAACTCGAGTAATATGAGAACTGCTGGATCAGCATGGCCTATCAGCAGAGTAGATTCAGGATGTAATGATGTTGGGGAATAATACCGAGCACTTTATGATGGAGCTAGCCAAATAAGTGGAAGCTCTTAAAGCCATGATTGCTCAGCTTAAGGGAAAAATGACCCTGATGGAACAGCAAGTGGCGGATCAAGTCAGTTCCTTATCAGCTGAATTACCCAAATTCATATCAAATGGAGTAACCAGCAAATGAAGGATATCCCGCTTATCCTTTGGTCAACGTCTCCTAAATATCTCCAGCTTATTAATTGGGTTACACAACTGGAAGTTGTTAGTCAGGCTGAGTGCAGATGAGCCTTCCCTCTTCTGATCTTTGAGACAAGAGAGTATGCAGAGATGCAAGGATGCCTTGAAATCCTTTGATAGGCCAATGAGGAATTGGTATAGGAACAAGCCTCCCTCCTTAACCAGATAAATGATACCAAACAACAAGCGAATAACGCTAGCTGGCAACACACCCAACTGCAAAACATAATCAAAGATGTCCTCTCGTGATTACAAGCTCCTGAGCAGAAACTGAACGTTGAGAGGGAATTTCGCTGGGAGTTGCAACATCAGTATGAAACGCTGCAACAAGACTTCCAGGATGGATGGGGTGGATGCTATTTGGTTAAAGTAGAACAGTTGATCAACGAACATTTCATGGGGCATGATGGAGCTGGGGAAGTGGGGCAGTGTGGCAATTTGGGGGAAAAAAGCTATGGATCAGAAAATGAATCTCCCTCAGGTGTTACAATGGACCCCCCACGCAACACCACTTCTTCAGAGTCCTTTTTGACAGATTCAAGTCCATCCAGCCAGCTGTATGATAATGCAAAAAGGGGTGGTTCCTGTAGTCACTCTGACACCAGTTCGCCTGCTCCTTGAAGTAGGAACCTGGAGCAAGGCGAAGTCATTCGAATCAAAAAATTACCTCCTTTCAGTCATGATGGAATCTATATGTTTACTTTAAGCGTTTTGAATTCTCTGTGGAAGAGGCTACTGATTGACAAAAAGCAAAACTGTTGCTGTCTTCTATAGATGTGGAAAGCGCTGATCAAGTTACCTGCTACCTTACAAATAGCTCAGTATCCTATGAAAAAGTTAAAGCGATTGTTCTCTGGCTGTTCAAGGGTGCTACCAAGATGGCCCAATGGAAAGCCGACTTTATGACTATACAGTTTCACCAAAATGAGACCCTGTTAGAATTTGCTGAGCGTTTTTTGGCAGAAGCCCATATCCTACTTGGAGCTAACATTTTATCCGCTGAGGATGTTGGTATAGCAATGACAGCGGCTGTCAAACCACATAGGGAACTATATAATGTATGTTTCACGTTTTGGATGGAGATGCCAGACTTATCAAAATTGTGAACACCTTACGTCGACTCTCTACCACAATCAGCACCCCCAACATAGTCTGAAAAACCTCTGCTGTCTCCGCTCCAAACTCTTCAGGATATGGGCCGCAGCAACTGGGTTATCATCCGCTGGAACATATTCATCCCTCATATGAGTGAGTGGACCCCTTTCAGCCCATGTACGCTTCGCCAGTTTGTCCATGACCTTGGAACCATACTAGAACTTCTGAACTGGTCCTTCTGCCACAAGCTATATACGTGAACCTTTTATGAACACTTGCTTCCAGTGCGGACAAAGAGGGCATCATGCGGGTAATTGCCCTAACAAACCACAAGCGTATGCAATGCCAACTGAGAAAATTGAGCAGGGAAAAGCTCGAGCAGAGTAGAGACGGGATGCTCTATCTCTGCTAAGTCCAAATTACTTGTCCCTAGCAATTACCAAACACCTTTTTGGGTAGAATTCAAACCTCAGTCAGATGATTTGTTATACCAGCAGCTTTCGTTGGATACCCCTGCTTCTGCTTCTAAGAGTAAAAGTTCACCCCAGAGCCCCAAGTTCTGCCAGGATATGCAGAAGCCATATGCGTGGCAGATCCTGGAACAGACTGGCACCAGCAACGCGGATCCCTTGAAAGCCATCACCTCTTTAGTTTGGGGTTAATGTAGCCATTCCATTGGAGAAAAATCTCTAGTGAATATCCTCAGGTTGGCAATGGCATTTCCTCCTTTTTGAGTAACACAAAGCCCTTGGATGTACATGTAATAAACACTGATGGTTCTTCTTACTTGGAATGTACTTACTGCAACATTTTCGTTCAAGACACAAAAATCCACGCTATCATAGACACAAGAGCCCCTGTGAACATAATCTTCGCCCAGTTGGTGGCTAAACTTCTGTTGAAACAGGATCTGGACATTGAGTAGTATATGGGACCGCAGGAATGCATAGCACTGTGTCAGAAGGAGCATATAGCGCATTGCCTTTATGATTTGGGCCAGTTCAGGCTTCTGCTCTGGCAGTGGTTTTGCCAACTAACAACTCTGACATGCTAATTGGTGCGGCTTTTATGAGATAATTTGGTGTCATGAAAAATATGGCGGAGGAAACTCTTAATATTTTAGGACAACAGATCCCCATATATTTTTCCTCTTATGGAATCCTGACGGATCTGGTCCGCAATAGTCAAATCAATCTAGCATACAGCGATGGAGTGATTCCTGCTCATTATCAATGACTGAGGCGGTGGACCAGGACCCTCCCCAACCAGATTTACGATTATAAAGGGATCCCACTTTGGAAGTGAGAACTTTGAGCCTACCATCTGTACACCAGTGCATAGTATAAACTGGCCTTAAAATTGATGTCCTTAAAGGGCTTTACAAAGAAATTATGGCGCCTTACCAGCACTTGCGGCTTGAACCACATGTGGCTCCAGGGTTGCTGCTATCTGGGAATGGGGAGGTGAAAGTGCTGCTTGAAAACCTACAGAAGAAGGCAATAACAATCCGTTGGCACCAAGTGGTGGCTTACCTACACTTAGTCCCTATAGAGGAAGTTAGCCGTATTCATGATTTCAGCTCATGGGGGATCTCAGACTACCAGCTTGCTCATTGTTCAGTGTACTGACTGTGGTTCCACGGGAAGCTCTCATGGGATTATTGGCGGAACATCAAGATAAGGCTATGGCATTATTTGAAAAGTATCAGGATATTTTTGCAAATGACAATTACGACTTGGGGTGCGCTCAAGGGCTGGTACATTGGATAGATATGGGGGATCTTTCTCCCATTTGATTGTGACCTATTAGATGTTCAAAAGCGGTCAAAGAGTTTATGTCCAACAATGTGGATAAACTTATCGTGCAAGGGATGCTAGAGCCATCAAACAGTCCATGGGCATCACCTGTGCTCATTGTAAAGAAAAAAAGTTAGCTTGAATCAAGTGGTTATTGACTATCGTACACTCATTAATGTAACAAATAAGGATTCCTACCCTCTTCCATGGATTGATGACGCCTTAGAACAAAATTGGGGGAGGTAATTATTTTTCTGCCATGGACCTGATCTCGGGGTACTGGAAGATCAAATTGCCATCAGTGGATTGGGAGAAATGTGCAATCATCACTTTGAGAGGGTTATTCCAGCCAACTCACATGTCACAAGGGTTGTGCAACGCCCTGACTATGTTCCAGCATGCCATGGATATGATTTTAGGTAATTTAAAGCTGTCCTGCATCTTATTTTACCTTGACAACATCAGTTTGTTCTCAAGGATGTTTACAGAGCACCTGGCCACTTGGAGCAAGTGTTTAATCATCTCGCTGCCACTAATATCAAAATTAAGCCTTGAAAGTGCCATTTCTTTAAAAGAACAATTAGAATACTTCAGGTTCGTCATGGATTCAAATGGGCTTAAACCACAGCTGGCTAAAGTGGAAGTGATAAGCAAGATGACTCGCCCATGTAATAAGTGGGACATTCAGGTGTTTCTGGGGATGGTTGGATATTACTGACAGTTCATTCCCAATTTCAGCTGCATTGGGGCCCCACTTTTCAAATTGTTAAAGAAAAACATTTTCTTTGATTGGTTATAATGATTCCAGAACACTTTTGATGTGTTGCAAACCGCATTAGCAAGTGCACCAATTTTGCAATATCCCAACTTTGACAAACAGTTTATAGTACAAATGGATGCATCCCTCGCTGCTATTGGGGCAGTATTATCCCAGAAGGATGATGATGGTATGGAACATCCTATCGCATTCTGTAGTCAAAGCTTGGACTGTCATGAGAAAAACTACACCATAACTGAGCGGGAGTGTCTAGCGAAGATATACGCTTACAAACAGTTTTGGGTATATTTGCATGAGGTAAGATTCCAAGTAGTGACAGATCACGCTTCCTTGCGCTGGCAACAGAATCTTTGTGAACTGGAAGGATGGCTCGAATGCTGGGCTCTGAAGCTGCAAGCATATGATTTTGAGATTTTGCATCGACTGGGAGCAAAACATCAAAAGGCAGATTGTATTTCTCAGCTGCCAATGGTCGCTATCATGGCAGATTTAGCTGACATAATGTATGAGAAAATGGTGGCGAACAAATACCAGGATGAGCCGCCGCAGGTGATCAAGGTATTAGATGGACTTAGGGAGGATACTTTCTTATGTGGGGAAGAACTATATAAGAAAATTGGAGACTTGACGCTGTGTTTCCCTAAGCCTTCATCTAGACCCTCGAGTATTATGGATGCTCATCAGGCTGTAGGACATGGAGGATTGCAGAAAATGCTAGAGTTTTTATGACCCTGATATTACTGGGAGAGCATGTATTATGACATATTGGAAACAGCTAGTTGTTGCCATCAGTGTCAAGTGGAAAAGCTTTTACACAAGAAAACCACATACCAGCTAGTTAAACCCTGGTTCGCTTGGCACACCGTTTCCATTGATGTAGTGGGACCTCTGCCAAGTAGCGCCAATCAATCCAAGTATATGATCATTGCCATCGATCATTTGACCTGATGGGTGTAGGCCAGGGTCATTAGCGACTTGGGCGCAATCACCACTGCTAATTTTATTATGGAGTGTGTTATACATCGACACAGCTTCCCACAGTTCATTTTGATGGATAAAGGAACCAACTTTACTTCACATATTCTGCCAAAGTTGAATCAGTAGATGGCAATCTGCAGGGTCTTGACCACCCCCTATCATCCAGAATCAAATGGGATGGTGGAGTGGGTCAACGGAACCCTAGTGAACATACTCCACAAATTGGTAAAGAATCAACCTCATAATTGAGCGCCCTTCTACCTACCGCTGTGTTTGCATATAATATCAGTTATCATTCATCCACTGGTAAGAGCCATTTCAACTGTTGTATGGTCGACATATGGCTCTGCACGCCTTGCTTTATTTGTGTGTAGAGGACACTGGTGGTGTGGATCCCAGCGATATTTGTCAGCTCTTATGGATACATTGATCAAGCTGCAAATGGTAGCCTACTCCACCAGTCTAGCCAAGAAGATTCGCAATCAGGCATTCAATAAGAAGAGATAGAGCAGACTCCCGCTGTTTGCTGTGGGGGATCATGTTTTATTCCATGACCAGCATGGATCTGGGCGAAAAACAAGCTCTCCAACATCTGGGCCGGCCCATTTAAGATAATTGCGAAGACTGGCATGGATGTCTATACTATCAAGGAACCTGTGGGATCAAATTACCAACTGAGTTCATGTGAAGTTACTCTGAGCATATAAACAGTAAGAGCATATCATCAAGTCAAAGGGGGGGTGGGTAATTTTATGAAGTTGATATGACTGGATGATATGCTACCCATACTGGCAGATTGGAGGGGGAATTGAGATGATTTTCAAGATTTATGGAAAAGGGTATACAAATTATAATCAATTAAAACAACAACCATTCAGTAAATTGAGGGGAATTATGCTGAGATTTGATATTAATGAGAGCTTCTAGAGAAGGGAAGACGAATAGAAGACTACCAAGCTGAGGGTGCATCCAGCTTGGGAAACTGAGATATAAAGAGTAACACAGAGGATTTGATATGTAAATGGCATAAGAAGTTCAGACCAGCCTGCCAGTCAGGATGCATGAGCACCCCAAAAAGCAAGCCAGAATGCCAGAGGCATTGCCAACTGAATGACGTTGTATACAGCCGGACATTGTGAAGTGACCAAATTGTTGGTATAGAACAACAGTGAGTAAAATTTCAACGACGAACCACAATGAGCCCATCCCAGACCCAGGGGGTCTTGCTGCTGGGGGTGGAATCACAGAAATAGTTTCAATGAGTTCATCAACATATGGGGTTATTTTGACTGAGGAGATAAGGAGATGGATTCTCGCTTGCAGTTGGTGGATGTAAGGCCACAAGATCCCCATGTACTGTTGTAAAAATTTACTTAAGAGTAGATTATCAGTTGTCAACCTAGTAACCTTTTCTACTGCACAAGTTTAATTTCCTTGTGCACTTTGCGTTGTAAAGAATATGTTATACGATAATAGTATGGAGACTGTTATCCATAGTTGAGTTTGAACTATTATTTAGCACAATGCTTCGGCCAGTACTTCCAATTAGATACTTGTTAAGTCATACTCATAGGGATTTGTTCCCTATATTACTGTCCACTCAATCTTTGTTAAGATCCCCTGATGACAGTCTCTTTCAGCCCAACACACAGTTGGTAGCTATCCTTGATTGTGGTTCCCTTCGTCTCTAATTCCCCACTCAGATCTCTACTCTTCTCTCTGAGAGTCTTCCAATTATTGCCTTCTGCAATAATATTCTTGAGATGGAACTTCACACTGGATGCTGATAGTCTAACTATAACCTAATCTACAATATTACTAATAATACTGTTTTCTACTCAATGCTAGTTTTAGTGTCTGTGTTCCTCAATGTGTTTTTCAATGTGTTTTTTATTAGAGTGAATTCTAGGGAATTATATAGTAGGGGATTCAGCCGTCTAACCCTCAGTTGACACCTCTTCAATGAAATGGCAGTCGTTGCTGTTGAATCACCCTTCCTCATCTCAGCAGCGATGGTCTTCCCCATCCTGGCTAGGATTCCATCGTTAGACATCCTTGAGACCTCAAATGGAAAGAGTCAAAAACGTGTCCCTAAAGTTTTCCTCTTGTTCCAAGCGAACCAATCATAATTGGCTAGCGACCTGCAAAGATAATAAGACTCTTTACCCATTATGGCAGGTCACTTCACCAACTGATCGATTTGCTAGTTGCAGGTGGCATCTCTCCTCACAACTCACTACTCATTCCCAATCAGTCGGTGATGAAACCCAACTGATCCTAATCAGTACACCTGATGGTTAATTACTATAAGATGCCCCTATTTTATTGACCACTCCGCCCAATGAGATATTAGGTATTCATCTGGATTGATCCCTGACGGATATGACCAGGTGAATATCCTAAAATCCCCCAAATGTAGTTCCTCCAAAATTTGGGCCAACCGATTTCCAATTCACTTCGCCTTAGAGAATTTTCCCCTAGTGACACCAGGTAATCTAGCAGGCTGGGAATATATGGGCAAAAATCCCAACACATCCCCCCTCTTGCCTAGATTTCCAGCGAGAAAAGGACTGGGGCATGAGAACACCGCTTTGGACACCTGGTTGAATACTTCATTTGGTTCAAGCGGAGTACACTCATCAATACTCAACGCTGCTTGGGATGACCTTTGGGATACAGAGTTCCTCCTCTTCCTCCTCACAACTGCCTACTCAGAGAGCGGTCCCCATGACCTTCTGTCGTGCCAGGCTGATTGATTTACTTGTGATGATATTAGTCCCAGGATCCAGTTTTCCCCCTGTTAGGGCATATGACCCTCTTTCATATTCAGGATTCTTGGTCCAGCGTTCTTGAATTCCTGATTCTCTCCTCGTCCTAGATAGGAGACTCTTGCTATTGATGTTCGCTTCACAGCTTGATTAAGATTACTTATTTCTATTCGCCCTCATCCTTTCGCTCATAACCTCTTGGCTGTAAGTCATTCTTAATTCTTCACTAAGAAAGCTTATCTCATTAATTTTGAGGATAATTATCCCTTAATTGGAGCTAAAGGGTTATAGAGGGATAATGTAAATTTTTATAAGTCAATCCCCCTCTAGTCCTCTCATATATCAAATTCAGAATCTCGCTACCCAGCTTTTAAAATTTGTCAGATCTGGACCCCCACCTCTTCCAGCAGATGAGTTGGGGGTGCTCGATGGGTCTTTTGTTTTCCAGGACTCAAAGCTAGTCTGGTGAAATGGTTTCCCTTTCCCTAAATTACCAGAAATGGTAACCAAACCCTCCAAACCCGGTGGCCATCATTTTGAACAAACCATTTTTTTTTGCAGCAATTTCAGTTGGGCCAAACCTCCGGTTTTCCTCCTTTTTCTAATGCCTTTCATCCCTTAAGTCTGGAGATCATCCCTGCCTGGATTGTTTTCCTGGCCGGCAGACTTGCTCCCCGAGTTCCTCTTCTGACTTGGTTTCTACAAAACCCGCTGTACTGGTTTTGAGCCAACAGGGAAAAGAAAACTTTATCCCCCACGCTGAACTCCAGGGCCCAAATCACAGGCGTTGACATTAGGGGGAACCCTCTGATCGAAACCTTCTGGATCAAAATACCCCTTTTCCCTGTTTGCTCCAGGTCTTTGAAGCTTCAACAAAACCTTCCCTGGGGTTTCCATTGGCATTTGCTTTTCTACTGTGAATCCTGTGTATTGTTTGAAGGACGAACCCTTTTTACCTACCTCCTGGGGGTTCTTTCTTTCTTTTGGGTTAATTGGGGGATGATTCAAAAACCCCCCTCAAGTATTCCTTCTTGCTGTCATCAATGTCCATGTTCTTAAGAATCCCATCGGCAGGCACTCAAACAAATCTTCTGGCTCCCGTGCCTTATTCAGATTACTTGGGACTTTCATTCTTTTTTTCTTTCGTTTTCCCCCTGCCCCGGGGCACCATTTTTTTCGACATATCAATTTTCCTTCCCGTCACGTTTTCTCAGGGTTGGCATCCGCTAAGTGGTTTTATTAATTCCCCCCACAAATGTCCAATGATTTTTAAAGGCTGTTTCTTCCTACCGGACCATCCTCCCTCCCAAAAGGGAATAGGGAAAATTTCCCCAAATGAGGATTCAAAAAAAAAAATATAAAAAATATATGGTTTTTTTTTATGAATTT